>CAWUFW010009348.1:600000-792901 GCA_963921515.1 Calotriton arnoldi
ATCTCTGCTCTTTTGTGCCTTATTTCTGCTCATTTTCCCTTTCTCTCGCTCTGCTCTTTCACTCGTTTTCACTCGTTTTTCTACCCTCTTTTATCTTTCACCTTTCTGCACTTTTCTGCATCTCTGCTCTTTTGTGCCTTATTTCTGCTTATTTTCCCTTTTTTCTTTATCCCTTATTTCCTCCCTTTACCTTTCCCCGCCGCTGCTGCCCCCACGGCCCCTCCCCCCAGCGCGACCGGCCCAATCCAGCTCCCCTCCCCGCTCCCAGCTTTCCAGCCCTCCCCGACCCCTACTTAATGGCGGCCACTGCGGGGAGAGGCGAGCAAGACCACTGACTCATTGTCAGTGAAATTGCTCTCCCACCCTCGCAGCTCCACCATTAAGTGAGGTGCCCCTGCCCCTGCACTCTTGAGTGTTGGTGATCGAGGCCCTCCTCCACCCGCAGGTTTCCCTGCGCCTCATCCCTGGTGGTCCAGTGGACCTCTGTCTCCTTCCTCTCACTCTGCTCCTTCACTCGTTTTCACTGGTTTTTCTACCCTTTTTATCTTTCACCTTTCTGCACTTTTCTGCATCTCTGCTCTTTTGTGCCTTATTTCTGCTCATTTTCCCTTTCCTTCGCTCTGCTCTTTCACTCGTTTTCACTCGTTTTTCTACCCTCTTTTATCTTTCACCTTTCTGCACTTTTCTGCATCTCTGCTCTTTTGTGCCTTATTTCTGCTTATTTTCCCTTTTTTCTTTATCCCTTATTTCCTCCCTTTACCTTTCCCCGCCGCTGCTGCCCCCGCGGCCCCTCCCCCCCCAGCGCGACCGGCCCAATCCAGCTCCCCTCCCCGCTCCCGCCTCCCAGCTGTCCAGCCCTCCCCGACCCCTACTTAATGGCGGCCACTAGACCACTGACTCATTGTCAGTAAAATTGCTCTCCCACCCTCGCAGCTCCACCATTAAGTGAGGTGCCCCTGCACTCTTGAGTGTTGGTGATCGAGGCCCTCCTCCACCCGCAGGTTTCCCTGCGCCTCATCCCTGGTGGTCCAGTGGACCTCTGTCTCCTTCCTCTCACTCTGATCCTTCACTCGTTTTCACTCGTTTTTCTACCCTTTCTATCTTTCACCTTTCTGCACTTTTCTGCATCTCTGCTCTTTTGTGCCTTATTTCTGCTCATTTTCCCTTTCTCTCGCTCTGCTCTTTCACTCGTTTTCACTCGCTTTTCTACCCTCTTTTATCTTTCACCTTTCTGCACTTTTCTGCATCTCTGCTCTTTTGTGCCTTATTTCTGCTTATTTTCCCTTTTTTCTTTATCCCTTATTTCCTCCCTTTACCTTTCCCCGCCGCTGCTGCCCCCGCGGCCCCCCCTCCAGCGCGACCGGCCCAATCCAGCTCCCCTCCCCGCTCCAGCCTCCCAGCTGTCCAGCCCTCCCTGACCCCTACTTAATGGCAGCCACTGCGGGGACAGGCGAGCAAGACCACTGACTCATTGTCAGTAAAATTGCTCTCCCACCCTCACAGCTCCACCATTAAGTGAGGTGCCCCTGCACTCTTGAGTGTTGTTGATCGAGGCCCTCCTCCACCCGCAGGTTTCCCTGCGCCTCATCCCTGGTGGTCCAGTGGACCTCTGTCTCCTTCCTCTCACTCTGCTCCTTCACTCGTTTTCACTCGTTTTTCTACCCTTTTTATCTTTCACCTTTCTGCACTTTTCTGCATCTCTGCTCTTTTGTGCCTTATTTCTGCTCATTTTCCCTTTCTCTCGCTCTGCTCTTTCACTCGTTTTCACTCATTTTTCTACCCTCTTTTATCTTTCACCTTTCTGCACTTTTCTGCATCTCTGCTCTTTTGTGCCTTATTTCTGCTTATTTTCCCTTTTTTCTTTATCCCTTATTTCCTCCCTTTACCTTTCCCCGCCGCTGCTGCCCCCGCGGCCCCTCCCCCCCCAGCGGGACCGGCCCAATCCAGCTCCCCTCTCTGCTCCCGCCTCCCACCTGTCCAGCCCTCCCCGACCCCTACTTAATGGCGGCCACTGCGGGGACAGGCGAGCAAGACCACTGACTCATTGTCAGTAAAATTGCTCTCCCACCCTCGCAGCTCCACCATTAAGTGAGGTGCCCCTGCCCCTGCACTCTTGAGTGTTGGTGATCGAGGCCCTCCTCCACCCGCAGGTTTCCTGCGCCTCATCCCTGGTGGTCCAGTGGACCTCTGTCTCCTTCCTCTCACTCTGCTCCTTCACTCGTTTTCACTCGTTTTTCTACCCTTTTTATCTTTCACCTTTCTGCACTTTTCTGCATCTCTGCTCTTTTGTGCCTTATTTCTGCTCATTTTCCCTTTCTCTCGCTCTGCTCTTTCACTCGTTTTCACTCGATTTTCTACCCTCTTTTATCTTTCACCTTTCTGCACTTTTCTGCATCTCTGCTCTTTTGTGCCTTATTTCTGCTTATTTTCCCTTTTTTCTTTATCCCTTATTTCCTCCCTTTACCTTTCCCCGCCGCTGCTGCCCCCGCGGCCCTCCCCCCAGCGGGACCGGCCCAATCCAGCTCCCCTCTCTGCTCCCGCCTCCCAGCTGTCCAGCCCTCCTCGACTCCCTACTTAATGGCGGCCACTGCGGGGACAGGCGAGCAAGACCACTGACTCATTGTCAGTAAAATTGCTCTCCCACCCTCGCAGCTCCACCATTAAGTGAGGTGCCCCTGCACTCTTGAGTGTTGGTGATCGAGGCCCTCCTCCACCCGCAGGTTTCCTGCGCCTCATCCCTGGTGGTCCAGTGGACCTCTGTCTCCTTCCTCTCACTCTGCTCCTTCACTCGTTTTCACTCGTTTTTCTACCCTTTTTATCTTTCACCTTTCTGCACTTTTCTGCATCTCTGCTCTTTTGTGCCTTATTTCTGCTCATTTTCCCTTTCTCTCGCTCTGCTCTTTCACTCGTTTTCACTCGTTTTTCTACCCTCTTTTATCTTTCACCTTTCTGCACTTTTCTGCATCTCTGCTCTTTTGTGCCTTATTTCTGCTTATTTTCCCTTTTTTCTTTATCCCTTATTTCCTCCCTTTACCTTTCCCCGCCGCTGCTGCCCCTGCGTCCCCTCCCCCCCCAGTGCGACCGGCCCAATCAGCTCCCCTCCCCGCTCACGCCTCCCAGCTGTCCAGCCCTCCCCGACCCCTACTTAATGGCGGCCACTGCTAGGACAGGCGAGCAAGACCACTGACTCATTGTCAATAAAATTGCTCTCCCACCCTGGCAGCTCCACCATTAATTGAGGTGCCCCTGCACTCTTGAGTGTTGGTGATCGAGGCCCTCCTCCACCCGCTGGTTTCCCTGCGCCTCATCCCTGGTGGTCCAGTGGACCTCTGTCTCCTTCCTCTCACTCTGCTCCTTCACTCGTTTTCACTCGTTTTTCTACCCTTTTTATCTTTCACCTTTCAGCACTTTTCTGCATCTCTGCTCTTTTGTGCCTTATTTCTGCTCATTTTTCCCTTTCTCTCGCTCTGCTCTTTCACTCGTTTTCACTCATTTTTCTACCCTCTTTTATCTTTCACCTTTCTGCACTTTTCTGCATCTCTGCTCTTTTGTGCCTTATTTCTGCTTATTTTCCCTTTTTTCTTTATCCCTTATTTCCTCCCTTTACCTTTCCCCGCCGCTGCTGCCCCCGTGGCCCCTCCCCCCCAGCGCAACCGGCCCAATACAGCTCCCCTCCCCGCTCCCAGCTGTCCAGCCCTCCCCGACCCCTACTTAATGGCGGCCACTGCGGGGACAGGCGAGCAAGACCACTGACTCATTGTCAGTGAAATTGCTCTCCCACACTCGCAGCTCCACCATTAAGTGAGGTGCCCCTGCCCCTGCACTCTTGAGTGTTGGTGATCGAGGCCCTCCTCCACCCGCAGGTTTCCCTGCGCCTCATCCCTGGTGGTCCAGTGGACCTCTGTCTCCTTCCTCTCACTCTGATCCTTCACTCGTTTTCACTCGTTTTTCTACCCTTTCTATCTTTCACCTTTCTGCACTTTTCTGCATCTCTGCTCTTTTGTGCCTTATTTCTGCTCATTTTCCCTTTCTCTCGCTCTGCTCTTTCACTCGTTTTCACTCGTTTTTCTACCCTCTTTTATCTTTCACCTTTCTGCACTTTTCTGCATCTCTGCTCTTTTGTGCCTTATTTCTGCTTATTTTCCCTTTTTTCTTTATCCCTTATTTCCTCCCTTTACCTTTCCCCGCCGCTGCTGCCCCCACGGCCCCTCCCCCCAGCGCGACCGGCCCAATCCAGCTCCCCTCCCCGCTCCCAGCTTTCCAGCCCTCCCCGACCCCTACTTAATGGCGGCCACTGCGGGGAGAGGCGAGCAAGACCACTGACTCATTGTCAGTGAAATTGCTCTCCCACCCTCGCAGCTCCACCCATTAAGTGAGGTGCCCCTGCCCCTGCACTCTTGAGTGTTGGTGATCGAGGCCCTCCTCCACCCGCAGGTTTCCCTGCACCTCATCCCTGGTGGTCCAGTGGACCTCTGTCTCCTTCCTCTCACTCTGCTCCTTCACTCGTTTTCACTGGTTTTTCTACCCTTTTTATCTTTCACCTTTCTGCACTTTTCTGCATCTCTGCTCTTTTGTGCCTTATTTCTGCTCATTTTCCCTTTCCTTCGCTCTGCTCTTTCACTCGTTTTCACTCGTTTTTCTACCCTCTTTTATCTTTCACCTTTCTGCACTTTTCTGCATCTCTGCTCTTTTGTGCCTTATTTCTGCTTATTTTCCCTTTTTTCTTTATCCCTTATTTCCTCCCTTTACCTTTCCCCGCCGCTGCTGCCCCCGCGGCCCCTCCCCCCAGCGCGACCGGCCCAATCCAGCTCCCCTCCCCGCTCCCGCCTCCCAGCTGTCCAGCCCTCCCCGACCCCTACTTAATGGCGGCCACTAGACCACTGACTCATTGTCAGTAAAATTGCTCTCCCACC
This sequence comes from Calotriton arnoldi, assembly GCA_963921515.1. Classification (NCBI taxonomy): domain Eukaryota; kingdom Metazoa; phylum Chordata; class Amphibia; order Caudata; family Salamandridae; genus Calotriton; species Calotriton arnoldi. The sequence continues at coordinate 604,914 of CAWUFW010009348.1, forward strand.
CTCGCAGCTCCACCATTAAGTGAGGTGCCCCTGCACTCTTGAGTGTTGGTGATCGAGGCCCTCCTCCACCCGCAGGTTTCCCTGCGCCTCATCCCTGGTGGTCCAGTGGACCTCTGTCTCCTTCCTCTCACTCTGATCCTTCACTCGTTTTCACTCGTTTTTCTACCCTTTCTATCTTTCACCTTTCTGCACTTTTCTGCATCTCTGCTCTTTTGTGCCTTATTTCTGCTCATTTTCCCTTTCTCTCGCTCTGCTCTTTCACTCGTTTTCACTCGTTTTTCTACCCTCTTTTATCTTTCACCTTTCTGCACTTTTCTGCATCTCTGCTCTTTTGTGCCTTATTTCTGCTTATTTTCCCTTTTTTCTTTATCCCTTATTTCCTCCCTTTACCTTTCCCCGCCGCTGCTGCCCCCGCGGCCCCTCCCCCCAGTGCGACCGGCCCAATCCAGCTCCCCTCCCCGCTCCTGCCTTCCAGCTGTCCAGCCCACCCTGACCCCTACTTAATGGCAGCCACTGCGGGGACAGGCGAGCAAGACCACTGACTCATTGTCAGTAAAATTGCTCTCCCACCCTCACAGCTCCACCATTAAGTGAGGTGCCCCTGCACTCTTGAGTGTTGTTGATCGAGGCCCTCCTCCACCCGCAGGTTTCCCTGCGCCTCATCCCTGGTGGTCCAGTGGACCTCTGTCTCCTTCCTCTCACTCTGCTCCTTCACTCGTTTTCACTCGTTTTTCTACCCTTTTTATCTTTCACCTTTCTGCACTTTTCTGCATCTCTGCTCTTTTGTGCCTTATTTCTGCTCATTTTCCCTTTCTCTCGCTCTGCTCTTTCACTCGTTTTCACTCATTTTTCTACCCTCTTTTATCTTTCACCTTTCTGCACTTTTCTGCATCTCTGCTCTTTTGTGCCTTATTTCTGCTTATTTTCCCTTTTTTCTTTATCCCTTATTTCCTCCCTTTACCTTTCCCCTCCGCTGCTGCCCCCGCGGCCCCTCCCCCCCCAGCGGGACCGGCCCAATCCAGCTCCCCTCTCTGCTCCCGCCTCCCACCTGTCCAGCCCTCCCCGACCCCTACTTAATGGCGGCCACTGCGGGGACAGGCGAGCAAGACCACTGACTCATTGTCAGTAAAATTGCTCTCCCACCCTCGCAGCTCCACCATTAAGTGAGGTGCCCCTGCCCCTGCACTCTTGAGTGTTGGTGATCGAGGCCCTCCTCCACCCGCAGGTTTCCCTGCGCCTCATCCCTGGTGGTCCAGTGGACCTCTGTCTCCTTCCTCTCACTCTGCTCCTTCACTCGTTTTCACTCGTTTTTCTACCCTTTTTATCTTTCACCTTTCTGCACTTTTCTGCATCTCTGCTCTTTTGTGCCTTATTTCTGCTCATTTTCCCTTTCTCTCGCTCTGCTCTTTCACTCGTTTTCACTCGATTTTCTACCCTCTTTTATCTTTCACCTTTCTGCACTTTTCTGCATCTCTGCTCTTTTGTGCCTTATTTCTGCTTATTTTCCCTTTTTTCTTTATCCCTTATTTCCTCCCTTTACCTTTCCCCGCCGCTGCTGCCCCCGCGGCCCCTCCCCCCCCAGCGGGACCGGCCCAATCCAGCTCCCCTCTCTGCTCCCGCCTCCCAGCTGTCCAGCCCTCCCCGACCCCTACTTAATGGCGGCCACTGCGGGGACAGGCGAGCAAGACCACTGACTCATTGTCAGTAAAATTGCTCTCCCACCCTCGCAGCTCCACCATTAAGTGAGGTGCCCCTGCACTCTTGAGTGTTGGTGATCGAGGCCCTCCTCCACCCGCAGGTTTCCCTGCGCCTCATCCCTGGTGGTCCAGTGGACCTCTGTCTCCTTCCTCTCACTCTGCTCCTTCACTCGTTTTCTCTCGTTTTTCTACCCTTTTTATCTTTCACCTTTCTGCACTTTTCTGCATCTCTGCTCTTTTGTGCCTTATTTCTGCTCATTTTCCCTTTCTCTCGCTCTGCTCTTTCACTCGTTTTCACTCGTTTTTCTACCCTCTTTTATCTTTCACCTTTCTGCACTTTTCTGCATCTCTGCTCTTTTGTGCCTTATTTCTGCTTATTTTCCCTTTTTCTTTATCCCTTATTTCCTCCCTTTACCTTTCCCCGCCGCTGCTGCCCCTGCGTCCCCTCCCCCCCAGTGCGACCGGCCCAATCAGCTCCCCTCCCCGCTCACGCCTCCCAGCTGTCCAGCCCTCCCCGACCCCTACTTAATGGCGGCCACTGCTAGGACAGGCGAGCAAGACCACTGACTCATTGTCAATAAAATTGCTCTCCCACCCTGGCAGCTCCACCATTAATTGAGGTGCCCCTGCACTCTTGAGTGTTGGTGATCGAGGCCCTCCTCCACCCGCTGGTTTCCCTGCGCCTCATCCTTGGTGGTCCAGTGGACCTCTGTCTCCTTCCTCTCACTCTGCTCCTTCACTCGTTTTCACTCGTTTTTCTACCCTTTTTATCTTTCACCTTTCAGCACTTTTCTGCATCTCTGCTCTTTTGTGCCTTATTTCTGCTCATTTTTCCCTTTCTCTCGCTCTGCTCTTTCACTCGTTTTCACTCATTTTTCTACCCTCTTTTATCTTTCACCTTTCTGCACTTTTCTGCATCTCTGCTCTTTTGTGCCTTATTTCTGCTTATTTTCCCTTTTTTCTTTATCCCTTATTTCCTCCCTTTACCTTTCCCCGCCGCTGCTGCCCCCGTGGCCCCTCCCCCCCAGCGCAACCAGCCCAATACAGCTCCCCTCCCCGCCTCCCAGCTGTCCAGCCCTCCCCGACCCCTACTTAATGGCGGCCACTGCGGGGACAGGCGAGCAAGACCACTGACTCATTGTCAGTGAAATTGCTCTCCCACACTCGCAGCTCCACCATTAAGTGAGGTGCCCCTGCCCCTGCACTCTTGAGTGTTGGTGATCGAGGCCCTCCTCCACCCGCAGGTTTCCCTGCGCCTCATCCCTGGTGGTCCAGTGGACCTCTGTCTCCTTCCTCTCACTCTGCTCCTTCACTCGTTTTCACTCATTTTTTTACCCTTTTTATCTTTCACCTTTCTGCACTTTTCTGTACCTCTGCTCTTTTGTGCCTTATTTCTCCTCATTTTCCCTTTCTCTCGCTCTGCTCTTTCACTCGTTTTCACTCGTTTTTCTACCCTCTTTTATCTTTCACCTTTCTGCACTTTTCTGCATCTCTGCTCTTTTGTGCCTTATTTCTGCTTATTTTCCCTTTTTTCTTTATCCCTTATTTCCTCCCTTTACCTTTCCCCGCCGCTGCTGCCCCCGCGGCCCCTCCCCCCAGCGCGACCGGCCCAATCCAGCTCCCCTCCCCGCTCCCGCCTCCCAGCTGTCCAGCCCTCCCCGACCCCTACTTAATGGCGGCCACTGCGGGGACAGGCGAGCAAGACCACTGACTCATTGTCAGTAAAATTGCTCTCCCACCCTTGCAGCTCCACCATTAAGTGAGGTGCCCCTGCCCCTGCACTCTTGAGTGTTGGTGATCGAGGCCCTCCTCCACCCGCAGGTTTCCCTGCGCCTCATCCCTGGTGGTCCAGTGGACCTCTGTCTCCTTCCTCTCACTCTGCTCCTTCACTCGTTTTTCTACCATTTTTATCTTTCACCTTTCTGCACTTTTCTGCATCTCTGCTCTTTTGTGCCTTATTTCTGCTCATTTTCCCTTTCTCTCGCTCTGCTCTTTCACTCGTTTTCACTCGTTTTTCTACCCTCTTTTATCTTTCACCTTTCTGCACTTTTCTGCATCTCTGCTATTTTGTGCCTTATTTCTGCTTATTTTCCCTTTTTTCTTTATCCCTTATTTCCTCCCTTTACCTTTCCCCGCCGCTGCTGCCCCCGCGGCCCCTCCCCCCAGCGCAACCGGCCCAATCCAGCTCCCCTCCCCGCTCCCAGCTGTCCAGCCCTCCCCGACCCCTACTTAATGGCGGCCACTGCGGGGACAGGCGAGCAAGACCACTGACTCATTGTCAGTGAAATTGCTCTCCCACCCTCGCAGCTCCACCATTAAGTGAGGTGCCCCTGCCCCTGCAGTCTTGAGTGTTGGTGATTGAGGCCCTCCTCCACCCGCAGGTTTCCCTGTGCCTCATCCCTGGTGGTCCAGTGGACCTCTGTCTCCTTCCTCTCACTCTGCTCCTTCACTCGTTTTCACTCGTTTTTCTACCCTTTTTATCCTTCACCTTTCTGCACTTTTCTGCATCTCTGCTCTTTTGTGCCTTATTTCTGCTCATTTTCCCTTTCTCTCGCTCTGCTCTTTCACTCGTTTTCACTCGTTTTTCTACCCTCTTTTATCTTTCACCTTTCTGCACTTTTCTGCATCTCTGCTCTATTGTGCCTTATTTCTGCTTTTTTTCCCTTTTTTCTTTATCCCTTATTTCCTCCCTTTACCTTTCCCCGCCGCTGCTGCCCCCGCGGCCCCTCCCCCCCAGTGCAACCGGCCCAATCCAGCTCCCCTCCCCGCTCCCGCCTCCCAGCTGTCCAGCCCTCCCCTACCCCTACTTAATGGCGGCCAGTGCACGGCCACTGCGTGGCCGCGGGCAGCGGGCGCGCCGCTGGTGCACCGAAGGCGCGTCAAAGGCAAGCCCATTAGCGCCCGTCTGCGACCCGTCCGCGACCAGCGCCAGGAGCCCTGGACCTCCGCCCCCCAGCACTACGACCCAGCAGCACTCCACGCACTCAACCCAGGCTGCAAAAACAACTGCAAGCTAGCATCACCAGCCGACACCCATGGACCCTTCAGCTGTCACCGCTGCCGGCACACCTGCACCACCACCAAGAACACGGATCCAGCACAACCCGCCCACAAGAACACAACCGAACCGAAGACCCTGCAATGCATCCTCCTCAACGTCCAATCCCTCCACAAACACGCCACAGAAATCTGGGACCTCCTCGACAGCACCACCCCGGACGTAGCGTTCTTCACCGAAACCTGGACCAACACCACCTCGGGACCGGACATCGCCATCCCCCAAGGATACAAGATCTCCAGGAAGGACCGCCCCACCCGCCCAGGAGGAGGAATCGCCATCGTCCACAAATCCAGCCTCCGCCTGAGCACACTCCCTGACGAGCCCACAGAACTGATGTAACACCTTCACTTCAAGATACTGGCCAGCCCCACCGCCACCCTCTGAGGAACCCTCATCTACCGACCCCCTGGACCCCGCGGACCCTTCGCCAACTCCATCACGGGCATTATCTGCCCGCAGGCCATCGCATCCACCAACTACACCCTGCTGGGAGACCTCAACTTCCACCTCGACAACCAACTGGACCCCAACACCACATCCCTCCTGGACAACCTCCACAACATTGGACTCCGCCAGATCGTGACCGAGCCCATGCACTCAGCAGGACACACCCTCGACCCCCTCTTCACTACAGGAAACTCCATCACCTTCAGCCACACCACCGAACTCCCATGGACCGACCATCGTTGCGTCCACTTCACCTTCAGAACACCCACCATCCACAGACACCAGCACCTGCTTTCACGAAGAAACTGGACCAAAATCACCGACGACCAGCTCACCTCCTCACTCAACAACTCCACCCCAACCATCGCGGAAAACGACCCCAACACCGCAGCCCGAACCCTGCATAGATGGATCTCGGACAGCACCAACACCATAGCCCCCTCAAGAAAAACAAAAAAACCCGCGCCAAGAAAGCCAGATGGTTTACCACCGAACTTCGAGAGTCCAGACGCACATGCCGCCACCTCGAAAAGGCCTGGAGGAACACCAAATCCACAGAAGCCCACAACAATTTCAGAGCCGCCACCAACGCCCACCATCAACTCATCAGAGAAACGAGGAAAAAAGCGATTGAAGACAGAATCTCCACCCACGCGCACAACAGCAAGGAACTCTTCAGCATCATCAAGGAGTTCGCCCAACCCACCAGCGAGTCTACCGACATCCCTCCCTCACAAGACCTCTGCGACAAACTCAGCACCTTTTTCCACCACAAAATCAAGAGCATCTACGACAACTTCGACGAAGACAACCAACACACTGAACCCTCACCAACCACCCCCGACACCCGGAAACCAGCGATTGATGACTGGACAGCCCTCACCACCGAAGACACACTGAAGACAATGAAGTCAATCCACTCAGGGGCCCCCACGGACCCCTGTCCCCACCACATCTTCAACAGAGCCGCCGACACCATCGCACCCATGCTCCGCCACACCAGCAACCGCTCCCTGGCGACCGCCTCATTCCCCAATGACTGGAAACACACCGAGGTCAACCCCCTCCTAAAGAAACCCTCAGCGGACCCCACCGACCTCAAAAACTACAGACCCATCTCCCTGCTCCCGTTCCCAGCGAAAGTCATCGAGAAAGCCATCAACAGCCAACTCGCCACATTCATTGAAGAACACAAAATTCTCGACTCCTCCCAATCCGGCTTCAGAAAAAAACACAGTACGGAAACCGCCCTCCTCGCCGCAACAGACGACATCCGCACCCTACTGGACAAAGGAGAAACAGTAGCCCTCATCCTCCTTGACCTATCAGCGGCGTTCGACACAGTCTCCCACCGCACCCTAATACGCAGACTCTACAACGCAGGAATCCAGGACAAGGCCCTCGACTGGATCTGCTCCTTCCTCTCCGGCAGGACGCAGTGGGTCAGACTCACCCCTTTCCTCTCAGACCCCACACCTACCACCTGCGGAGTCCCCCAGGGCTCCTCCCTCAGCCCGACGCTCTTCAACGTCTACATGGCTCCACTTGCCCCCATCGTCAGAACCTACGGACTCAACATAGTGTCATACGCAGACGACACCCAGCTCCTCCTCTCCCTATCCAACGAGCCCAACACCGCCAGACGCAACTTTCGAGAAGGCATGGAAGCCGTCGCCAAATGGATGAAAAACAGCTGCCTACAACTAAACACCAACAAAACAGAAGTACTCATCATGGGCCCAAACCCCGACGCCTGGAACGACACCTGGTGGCCCCCCGCCCTCGGAAACCCGCCAACCCCCACAGACCACGCAAGCAACCTGGGAATCATCCTGGACTCCGAGCTCAAAATGGACCGCCAGATCAACTCTGTCTCGTCTTCCTGCTTCCACACCCTCCGCCTCCTTCGTAAGACCTTCAAATGGATCCCCCTTGAACACCGAAAGACAGTCACTCACGCCCTGGTCACCAGCAGACTCGACTACGGTAACGCACTCTACGCCGGAATAAACAAAAACCTCATCCGCAAGCTACAGAACATCCAGAAAGCCACCGCAAGACTGGTCCTCAACCTGCCAAAACACTGCCACATGTCCCAGCACCTGCGCACTCTCCACTGGCTCCCCGTCGAGGCGAGAATCACCTTTAAGATGCTCACCCACGCACACAAGGCCCTCCACGGCACCGGACCAGCATACCTGAACAGCCGACTCAAATTCCACACACCCCAAAGGACCCTACGATCAGCCCAGCTCTCCTACGCCGTGGTCCCCCGCACCAGAAAGACCAGATCGCGAGGCCGCTCCTTCTCCTTCCTCGCGGCCAAAGCATGGAACGCCCTTCCGCTCCACCTCAGACAGACAACATCGCTCCCCATCTTCGCAAGAAACCTCAAAACCTGGCTCTTCGACAGACCCCCTCCTTGATGGAATGGAACCTGCACCCCCCCCACCCCTAGCGCCTTGAGACCCTTACGGGTGAGTAGTCGCGCTTTAACAAACTCCTGATTGATTGATTGATTGATAGATAATATATATATATATATATATATCCACAAGAAAGGTTGCCCAATTTGAGGAGGCCACCTCAGAGGATACGCTCCTTATCAACGAGGGTTCCGCTAGAATCAGCCTGTAACTAGCATCAGGGTACGCGGCTCAACGCGTTTCGGGTTTCCCCTTGCTCACGAGCCTCACAGCATGCACTAACACGGCAACCATGGATTTGGAACACCTGCTTAATTAAATCGTTGCCGCCCCAATGGGCGTGTTTCAATGCCTCACTCGGCATATGCATATTGATGCATTCTGGTACAAGCAGTCCAATCTTTACTTTTAACCCAGGTGGGTGGTGCCAATGTTCGGTGTGTATGCAATTAAAATCCACAGTGGGATGATGTGAAGTTAAAAACTGTTTCTGTAGGATTAAGTCACCCCTACGTTTCAAAATCCTCCGCTCCACTCTGGTACACAGTTCTCCGGTACCTGGATCCGCAAACGTGCGGCGGGCTCTCCTCGCGACCAAGGCAAGCCGCTACTACATCCACAAGAAAGGTTGCCCAATTTAGGGAGGCCACCTCAGAGGATACGCTCCTTATCAATTAGGGTTCCGCTAGAATCAGCCTGTAACTAGCATCAGGGTACGCGGCTCAACGCATTTCGGGTTTCCCCTTGCTCACAAGCCTCACAGCATGCACTAAAAAGTAAAGATTGGACTGCTTGTACCAGAATGCATCAATATGCATATGCCGAGTGAGGCATTGAAACACGCCCATTGGGGTGGCAACGATTTAATAAAGCAGGTGTTCCAAATCCATGGTTGCCGTGTAAGTACATGCTGTGAGGCTCGTGAGCAAGGGGAAACCCGAAACGCCTCCTCAAATTGGGCAACCTTTCTTGTGGATGTAGTAGCGGCCTGCCTTGGTCACGAGGAAGGCCCACTGCACGTTTGCGGATCCAGGTACCAGAGAACTGTGTACCCGAGTGGAGCGGAGGACTTCGAAACGTAGGGGTGACTTAATCCTACAGAAACAGTTTTAAACTTCACATCATCCCACTGTGGATTTTAATTGCATACACACCGAACATTGGCACCACCCACCTGGGTTAAAAGTAAAGATTGGACTGCTTGTACCAGAATGCATCAATATGTATATGCCGAGTGAGGCATTGAAACACGCCCATTGGGGCGGCAAGGATTTAATAAAGCAGGTGTTCCAAATCCATGGTTGCCGTGTTAGTGCATGCTGTGAGGCTCGTGAGCAAGGGGAAACCCGAAACGCGTTGAGCCGCGTACCCTGATGCTAGTTACAGGCTGATTCTAGCGGAACCCTCGCTGATAAGGAGAGTATCCTCTGAGGTGGCTTCCTCAAATTGGGCAACCTTTCTTGTGGATGTAGTAGTGGCCTGCCTTGGTCACGAGGAGGGCCCACCACACGTTTGCAGATCCAGGTACCGGAGAACTGTGTACCAGAGTGGAGCGGAGGACTTCGAAACGTAGGGGTGACTTAATCCTACAGAAACAGTTTTACATTCACATCATCCCACTGTGGATTTTAATTGCATACACACCGAACATTGGCACCACCCACCTGGGTTAAAAGTAAAGATTGGACTGCTTGTACCAGAATGCATCAATATGCATATACCGAGTGAGGCATTGAAACACGCCCATTGGGTCAGCAACAATTCAATAAAGCAGGTGTTCCAAATCCATGGTTGACGTGTTAGTGCATGCTGTGAGGCTCGTGAGCAATGGGAAACCCGAAACGCATTTATCCGCGTACCCTGATGCTAGTTACAGGCTGATTCTAGCGGAACCCTCGTTGATAAGGAGTGTATCCTCTGAGGTGGCCTCCTCAAATTGGGCAACCTTTCTTGTGGATGTAGTAGCGGCCTGCCTTGGTCGCGAGGAGGGCCCGCCGCACGTTTGCGGATCCAGGTACCGGAGAACTGTGTACCAGAGTGGAGCGGAGGAGTTCGAAGCGTAGGGTTGACTTAATCCTACAGAAACAGTTTTTAACTTCACATCATCCCACTGTGGATTTTAATTGCATACACACCGAACATTGGCACCACCCACCTGGGTTAAAAGTGAAGATTTGACTGCTTGTACCAGAATGCATCAATATGCATATGCTGAGTGAGGCATTGAAACACGCCCATTGGGGTGGCAAAGATTTAATAAAGCAGGTGTTCCAAATCCATGGTTGCTGTGTTAGTGCCTGCTGTGAGGCTCGTGAGCAAGGGGAAACCCGAAACGCGTTGAGCCACGTACCCTGATACTAGTTACAGGCTGATTCTAGCGGAACCCTCGTTGATAAGGAGCGTATCCTCTGAGGTGGCCTCCTCAAATTGGGCAACTTTTCTTGTGGATGTAGTAACGGGCTGCATTGGTCGCGAGGAGGGCCCGCCGCACTTTTGCGGATCCAGGTACCGGAGAACTGTGTACCAGAGTGGAGCAGAGGACTTCGAAACATAGGGGTGACTTAATCCTACAGAAACAGTTTTTAACTTCACATCATACCACTGTGGATTTTAATTGCATACACACCGAACATTGGCACCACCCAACTGGGTTAAAAGTAAAGATTGGACTGCTTGTACCAGAATGCATCAATATGCATATGCCGAGTGAGGCATTGAAACACGCCCATTGGGGTGGCAAGGATTTAATAAAGCAGGTGTTCCAAATCCATGGTTGCCATGTTAGTGCATGCTGTGAGGCTCGTGAGCAAGGAGAAACTCGAAACACGTTGAGCCGCGTTCCCTGATGCTAGTTACAGGCTGATTCTAGTGGAACCCTCGTTGATAAGGAGCGTATCCTCTGAGGTAGCCTCCTCAAATTGGGCAACCTTTCTTGTGGATGTAGTAGCGGCCTGCCTTGGTCGCGAGGAGGGCCCACCGCACGTTTGCAGATCCAGGTACCGGAGAACTGTGTACCAGAGTGGAGCGGAGGACTTCGAAACGTAGGGGTGACTTAATCCTACAGAAACAGTTTTTAACTTCACATCATCCCTCTGTGGATTTTAATTGCATACACACCGAACATTGGCACCACCCACCTGGGTTAAAAGTAAAGATTGGACTGCTTGTACCAGAATGCATCAATATGCATATGCCGAGTAAGGCATTGAAACACGCTCATTGGGGCGGCAACAATTCAATAAAGCAGGTGTTCCAAATCCATGGTTGACGTATTAGTGCATGCTGTGAGGCTCGTGAGCAAGGGAAACCTGAAACGCGTTGAGCCGCATACCCTGATGCTAGTTACAGGCTGATTCTAGCGGAACCCTCGTTGATAAGGAGCGTATCCTCTGAGGTGGCCTCCTCAAATTGGGCAACCTTTCTTGTGGATGTAGTAGCGGCCTGCCTTGGTCGCGAGGAGGGCCCGTCGCACGTTTGCGGATCCAGGTACCGGAGAACTGTGTACTAGAGTGGAGCGGAGGACTTCGAAATGTGGGGGTGACTTAATCCTACAGAAACAGTTTTTAACTTCACATCATCCCTCTGTGGATTTTAATTGCATACACACCGAACATTGGAACCACCCACCTGGGTTAAAAGTAAAGATTTGACTGCTTGTACCAGAATGCATCAATATGCATATGCCGAGTGAGGCATTGAAACACGCCCATTGGGGTGGCAACGATTTAATAAAGCAGGTGTTCCAAATCCATGGTTGCCATGTTAGTGCATGCTGTGAGGCTCGTGAGCAAGGGGAAACCCAAAACGCGTTGAGCGGCGTACCCTGATGCTAGTTACAGGCTGATTCTAGCGGAACCCTCGTTGATAAGGAGCGTATCCTCTGAGGTGGCCTCCTCAAATTGGGCAACCTTTCTTGTGGATGTAGTAGCGGCCTGCCTTGGTCGCGAGGAGGGCCCGTCGCACTTTTGCGGATCCAGGTACCAGAGAACTGTGTACTAGAGTGGAGCGGAGGACTTCGAAATGTAGGGGTGACTTAATCCTACAGAAACAGTTTTTAACTTCACATCATCCCACTGTGGATTTTAATTGCATACACACCGAACATTGGCACCACCCACCTGGGTTAAAAGTAAAGATTGGACTGCTTGTACCAGAATGCATCAATATGCATATGCCGAGTGAGGCATTGAAACACGCCATTGGGGCGGCAAGGATTTAATAAAGCAGGTGTTCCAAATCCATGGTTGCCGTGTTAGTGCATGCTGTGAGGCTCGTGAGCAAGGTGAAACCCGAAACGTGTTGAGCCGCGTACCCTGATGCTAGTTACAGGCTGATTCTAGCGGAACCCTCGTTGATAAGGAGAGTATCCTCTGAGGTGGCTTCCTCAAATTGGGCAACCTTTCTTGTGGATGTAGTAGCGGCCTGCCTTGGTCACGAGGAGGGCCCACCGCACGTTGCAGATCCAGGTACCGGAGAACTGTGTACCAGAGTGAAGCGGAGGACTTCGAGCGTAGGGGTGACTTAATCCTACAGAAACAGTTTTTAACTTCACATCATCCCACTGTGGATTTTAATTGCATACACACCGAACATTGGCACCACCCACCTGGGTTAAAAGTAAAGATTGGACTGCTTGTACCAGAATGCATCAATATGCATATGCCGAGTGAGGCATTGAAACACGCCCATTGGGGCGGCAAGGATTTAATAAAGCAGGTGTTCCAAATCCATGGTTGCCGTGTTAGTGCATGCTGTGAGGCTCGTGAGCAAGGGGAAACCCGAAACGCGTTGAGCCGCGTACCCTGATGCTAGTTATAGTCTGATTCTAGCGGAACCCTCGTTGATAAGGAGAGTATCCTCTGAGGTGGCTTCCTCAAATTGGGCAACCTTTCTTGTGGATGTAGTAGTGGCCTGCCTTGGTCACGAGGAGGGCCCACCGCACGTTTGCAGATCCAGGTACCGGAGAACTGTGTACCAGAGTGGAGCGGAGGACTTCGAAATGTAGGGGTGTCTTAATCCTACAGAAACAGTTTTTAACTTCACATCATCCCACTGTGGATTTTAATTGCATACACACCGAACATTGGCACCACCCACCTTGGTTAAAAGTAAAGATTGGACTGCTTGTACCAGAATGCATCAATATGCATATGCCGAGTGAGGCATTGAAACACTCCCATTGGGGCAGCAACAATTCAATAAAGCAGGTGTTCCAAATCCATGGTTGACGTGTTAGTGCATGCTGTGAGGCTCGTGAGCAATGGGAAACCCGAAACGCATTGATCCGCGTACCCTGATGCTAGTTACAGGCTGATTCTAGCGGAACCCTCGTTGATAAGGAGCGTATCCTCTGAGGTGGCCTCCTCAAATTGGGCAACCTTTCTTGTGGATGTAGTAGAGGCCTGCCTTGGTCGCGAGGAGGGCCCACCGCACGTTTGCGGATCCAGGTACCGGAGAACTGTGTACCAGAGTGGAGCGGAGGACTTGAGCGTAGGGTTGACTTAATCCTACAGAAACAGTTTTTAATTTCACATCATCCCACTGTGGATTTTAATTGCATACACACCGAACATTGGCACCACCCACCTGGGTTAAAAGTAAAGATTGGACTGTTTGTACCAGAATGCATCAATATGTATATGACAAGTGAGGCATTGAAACACGCCCATTGGGGCGGCAACGATTTAATAAAGCAGGTGTTCCAAATCCATGGTTGCCGTGTTAGTGCATGCTGTGAGGCTCGTGAGCAAGGGGAAACCCGAAACGCGTTGAGCCGCGTACCCTGATGCTAGTTACAGGCTGATTCTAGCGGAACCCTCGTTGATAAGGAGCATATCCTCTGAGGTGGCCTCCTCAAATTGGGCAACCTTTCTTGTGGAAGTAGTAGCGGCCAGCCTTGGTCGCGAGGAGGGCCCGCCGCACGTTTGCGGATCCAGGTACCGGAGAACTGTGTACCAGAGTGGAGCGGAGGAATTCGAAACGTAGGGGTGACTTAATCCTACAGAAACAGTTTTTAACTTCACATCATCCCACTGTGGATTTTAATTGTATACACACCGAACATTGGCACCACCCACCTGGGTTAAAAGTGAAGATTTGACTGCTTGTACCAGAATGCATCAATATGCATATGCTGAGTGAGGCATTGAAACACGCCCATTGGGGTGGCAAAGATTTAATAAAGCAGGTGTTCCAAATCCATGGTTGCTGTGTTAGTGCATGCTGTGAGGCTCGTGAGCAAGGGGAAACCCGAAACGCGTTGAGCCACGTACCCTGATGCTAGTTACAGGCTGATTCTAGCAGAACCCTCGTTGATAAGGAGCGTATCCTCTGAGGTGGCCTCCTCAAATTGGGCAACCTTTCTTGTGGATGTAGTAGCAGGCTGCATTGGTCGCGAGGAGGGCCCGCCGCACGTTTGCAGATCCAGGTACCGGAGAACTGTGTGCCAGAGTGGAGCGGAGGACTTCGAAACATAGGGGTGACTTAATCCTACAGAAACAGTTTTTAACTTCACATCATACCACTGTGGATTTTAATTGCATACACACCGAACATTGGCACCACCCACCTGGGTTAAAAGTAAAGATTGGACTGCTTGTACCAGAATGCATCAATATGCATATGCCGAGTGAGGCATTGAAACACGCCCATTGGGGTGGCAAGGATTTAATAAAGCAGGTGTTCCAAATCCATGGTTGCCGTGTTAGTGCATGCTGTGAGGCTCGTGAGCAAGGAGAAACTCGAAACGCGTTGAGGCGCGTTCCCTGATGCTAGTTACAGGCTGATTCTAGTGGAACCCTCGTTGATAAGGAGCGTATCCTCTGAGGTAGCCTCCTCAAATTGGGCAACCTTTCTTGTGGATGTAGTAGCGGCCTGCCTTGGTCGCGAGGAGGGCCCACCGCACGTTTGCAGATCCAGGTACCGGAGAACTGTGTACCAGAGTGGAGCGGAGGACTTCGAAACGTAGGGGTGACTTAATCCTACAGAAACAGTTTTTAACTTCACATCATCCCACTGTGGATTTTAATTGCATACACACCGAACATTGGCACCACCCACCTGGGTTAAAAGTAAAGATTGGACTGCTTGTACCTGAATGCATCAATATGCATATGCCGAGTAAGGCATTGAAACACGCTCATTGGGGCGGCAACAATTCAATAAAGCAGGTGTTCCAAATCCATGGTTGACGTGTTAGTGCATGCTGTGAGGCTCGTGAGCAAGGGGAAACCTGAAACGCGTTGAGCCGCATACCCTGATGCTAGTTACAGGCTGATTCTAGCGGAACCCTCGTTGATAAGGAGTGTATCCTCTGAGGTGGCCTCCTCAAATTGGGCAACCTTTCTTGTGGATGTAGTAGCGGCCTGCCTTGGTCGCGAGGAGGGCCCACCGCACATTTGCAGATCCAGGTACCGGAGAACTGTGTACCAGAGTGGAGCGGAGGACTTCGAAACGTAGGGGTGACTTAATCCTACAGAAACAGTTTTTAACTTCACATCATCCCTCTGTGGATTTTAATTAACTTACACACCGAACATTGGCACCACCCACCTGGGTTAAAAGTAAAGATTGGACTGCTTGTACCAGAATGCATCAATATGCATATGCCGAGTAAGGCATTGAAACACGCTCATTGGGGCGGCAACAATTCAATAAAGCAGGTGTTCCAAATCCATGGTTGACGTATTAGTGCATGCTGTGAGGCTCGTGAGCAAGGGGAAACCTGAAACGCGTTGAGCCGCATACCCTGATGCTAGTTACAGGCTGATTCTAGCGGAACCCTCGTTGATAAGGAGCGTATCCTCTGAGGTGGCCTCCTCAAATTGGGCAACCTTTCTTGTGGATGTAGTAGCGGCCTGCCTTGGTCGCGAGGAGGGCCCATCGCACGTTTGCGGATCCAGGTACCGGAGAACTGTGTACTAGAGTGGAGCGGAGGACTTCGAAACGTATGGGTGACTTAATCCTACAGAAACAGTTTTTAACTTCACATCATCCCTCTGTGGATTTTAATTGCATACACACCGAACATTGGAACCACCCACCTGGGTTAAAAGTAAAGATTTGACTGCTTGTACCAGAATGCATCAATATGCATATGCCGAGTGAGGCATTGAAACACGCCCATTGGGGTGGCAACGATTTAATAAAGCAGGTGTTCCAAATCCATGGTTGCCATGTTAGTGCATGCTGTGAGGCTCGTGAGCAAGGGGAAACCCAAAACGCGTTGAGCGGCGTACCCTGATGCTAGTTGCAGGCTGATTCTAGCGGAACCCTCGTTGATAAGGAGCGTATCCTCTGAGGTGGCCTCCTCAAATTGGGCAACCTTTCTTGTGGATGTAGTAGCGGCCTGCCTTGGTCGCGAGGAGGGCCCGTCGCACGTTTGCGGATCCAGGTACCAGAGAACTGTGTACTAGAGTGGAGCGGAGGACTTCGAAATGTAGGGGTGACTTAATCCTACAGAAACAGTTTTTAACTTCACATCATCCCACTGTGGATTTTAATTGCATACACACCGAACATTGGCACCACCCACCTGGGTTAAAATAAAGATTGGACTGCTTGTACCAGAATGCATCAATATGCATATGCCGAGTGAGGCATTGAAACACGCCATTGGGGCGGCAAGGATTTAATAAAGCAGGTGTTCCAAATCCATGGTTGCCGTGTTAGTGCATGCTGTGAGGCTCGTGAGCAAGGGGAAACCCGAAACGCATTGAGCTGCGTACCCTGATGCTAGTTACAGGCTGATTCTAGCGGAACCCTCGTTGATAAGGAGAGTATCCTCTGAGGTGGCTTCCTCAAATTGGGCAACCTTTCTTGTGGATGTAGTAGCGGCCTGCCTTGGTCACGAGGAGGGCCCACCGCACGTTTGCAGATCCAGGTACCGGAGAACTGTGTACCAGAGTGAAGCGGAGGACTTCGAAACGTAGGGGTGACTTAATCCTACAGAAACAGTTTTTAACTTCACATCATCCCACTGTGGATTTTAATTGCATACACACCGAACATTGGCACCACCCACCTGGGTTAAAAGTAAAGATTGGACTGCTTGTACCAGAATGCATCAATATGCATATGCCGAGTGAGGCATTGAAACACGCCCATTGGGGCGGCAAGGATTTAATAAAGCAGGTGTTCCAAATCCATGGTTGCCGTGTTAGTGCATGCTGTGAGGCTCGTGAGCAAGGGGAAACCTGAAACGCGTTGAGCCACGTACCCTGATGCTAGTTACAGGCTGATTCTAGCGGAACCCTCGTTGATAAGGAGCGTATCCTCTGAGGTGGCCTCCTCAAATTGGGCAACCTTTCTTGTGGATGTAGTAGAGGCCTGCCTTGGTCGCGAGGAGGGCCCACCGCACGTTTGCGGATCCAGGTACCGGAGAACTGTGTACCAGAGTGGAGCGGAGGACTTCGAAGCGTAGGGTTGACTTAATCCTACAGAAACAGTTTTTAACTTCACATCATCCCACTGTGGATTTTAATTGCATACACACCGAACATTGGCACCACCCACCTGGGTTAAAAGTAAAGATTGGACTGCTTGTACCTGAATGCATCAATATGCATATGCCGAGTAAGGCATTGAAACACGCTCATTGGGGCGGCAACAATTCAATAAAGCAGGTGTTCCAAATCCATGGTTGACGTGTTAGTGCATGCTGTGAGGCTCGTGAGCAAGGGGAAACCTGAAACGCGTTGAGCCGCATACCCTGATGCTAGTTACAGGCTGATTCTAGCGGAACCCTCGTTGATAAGGAGCGTATCCTCTGAGGTGGCCTCCTCAAATTGGGCAACCTTTCTTGTGGATGTAGTAGCGGCCTGCCTTGGTCGCGAGGAGGGCCCGTCGCACGTTTGCGGATCCAGGTACCGGAGAACTGTGTACTAGAGTGGAGCGGAGGACTTCGAAACGTAGGGGTGACTTAATCCTACAGAAACAGTTTTTAACTTCACATCATCCCTCTGTGGATTTTAATTGCATACACACTGAACATTGGCACCACCCACCTGGGTTAAAAGTAAAGATTTGACTGCTTGTACCAGAATGCATCAATATGCATATGCCGAGTGAGGCATTGAAACACGCCCATTGGGGTGGCAACAATTTAATAAAGCAGGTGTTCCAAATCCATGGTTGCCATGTTAGTGCATGCTGTGAGGCTCGTGAGCAAGGGGAAACCCAAAACGCATTGAGCGGCGTACCCTGATGCTAGTTACAGGCTGATTCTAGCGGAACCCTCGTTGATAAGGAGTGTATCCTCTGAGGTGGCCTCCTCAAATTGGGCAACCTTTCTTGTGGATGTAGTAGTGGCCTGCCTTGGATGCGAGGAGGGCCCGCCGCACGTTTGCGGATCCAGGTACCAGAGAACTTTGTACCAGAGAGGAGCGGAGGACTTCGAAACGTAGGGGTGACTTAATCCTACAGAAACAGTTTTTAACTTCACATCATCCCACTGTGGATTTTAATTGCATACACACCGAACATTGACACCACCCAACTGGGTTAAAATTAAAGATTGGACTGCTTATACCAGAATGCATCAATATGCATATGCCGAGTGAGGCATTGAAACACGCCCATTGGGGCGGCAGCGATTTATTAAAGCAGGTGTTCCAAATCCATGGTTGCTGTGTTAGTGCATGCTGTGAGGCTCGTGAGCAAGGAGAAACTCGAAACGCGTTGAGCCACGTTCCCTGATGCTAGTTACAGGCTGATTCTAGTGGAACCCTCGTTGATAAGGAGCGTATCCTCTGAGGTAGCCTCCTTAAATTGGGCAACCTTTCTTGTGGATGTAGTAGCGGCCTGCCTTGGTCGCGAGGAGGGCCCACCGCACGTTTGCAGATCCAGGTACCGGAGAACTTTGTACCAGAGTGGAGCGGAGGACTTCAAAACGTAGGGGTGACTTAATCCTACAGAAACAGTTTTTATCTTCACATCATCCCACTGTGGATTTTAATTGCATACACACCGAACATTGGCACCACTCAGCTGGGGTAAAATTAAACATTGGACTGCTTGTACCAGAATGCATCAATATGTATATGACATGTGAGGCATTGAAACACGCCCATTGGGGCGGCAACGATTTAATAAAGCAGGTGTTCCAAATCCATGGTTGCCGTGTTAGTGCATGCTGTGAGGCTCGTGAGCAAGGGGAAACCCGAAACGCGTTGAGCCGCGTACCCTGATGCTAGTTACAGGCTGATTCTAGCGGAAGCCTCGTTGATAAGTAGCATATCCTCTGAGGTGGCCTCCTCAAATTGGGCAACCTTTCTTGTGGAAGTAGTAGCGGCCAGCCTTGGTCGCGAGGAGGGCCCGCCGCACGTTTGCGGATCCAGGTACGGGAGAACTGTGTACCAGAGTGGAGCGGATGACTTCGAAACGTAGGGGTTACTTAATCCTACAGAAACAGTTTTTAACTTCACATCATCCCACTGTGGATTTTATTTGCATACACACCGAACATTGGCACCACCCACCTGGGTTAAAAGTAAAGATTGGACTGCTTGTACCAGAATGCATCAATATGCATATGCCGAGTAAGGCATTGAAACACGCTCATTGGGGCGGCAACAATTCAATAAAGCAGGTGTTCCAAATCCATGGTTGACGTGTTAGTGCATGCTGTGAGGCTCGTGAGCAAGGGGAAACCTGAAACGTGTTGAGCCGCGTACCCTGATGCTAGTTACAGGCTGATTCTAGCGGAACCCTCGTTGATAAGGAGCGTATCCTCTGAGGTGGCCTCCTCAAATTGGGCAACGTTTCTTGTGGATGTAGTAGCGGCCTGCATTGGTCGCGAGGAGGGCCCGTCGCACGTTTGCGGATCCAGGTACCGGAGAACTGTGTACTAGAGTGGAGCGGAGGACTTCGAAACGTAGGGGTGACTTAATCCTACAGAAACAGTTTTTAACTTCACATCATCACTCTGTGGATTTTAATTGCATACACACCGAACATTGGCAACACCCACCTGGGTTAAAAGTAAAGATTGGACTGCTTGTACCAGAATGCATCAATATGCATATGCCGAGTGAGGCATTGAAACATGCCCATTGGGTGGCAACGATTGAATAAAGCAGGTGTTCCAAATCCATGGTTGCCATGTTAGTGCATGCTGTGAGGCTCGTGAGCAAGGGGAAACCCAAAACGCGTTGAGCCGCGTACCCTGATGCTAGTTACAGGCTGATTCTAGCGGAACCCTCGTTGATAAGGAGTGTATCCTCTGAGGTGGCCTCCTCAAATTGGGCAACCTTTCTTGTGGATGTAGTAGCGGCCTGCCTTGGTCGCGAGGAGGACCCACCGCATGTTTGCGGATCCAGGTACTGGAGAACTGTGTACCAGAGTGGAGCGGAGGACTTCGAAGCGTAGGGTTGACTTAATCCTACAGAAACCGTTTTTAACTTCACATCATCCCACTGTGGATTTTAATTGCATACACACCGAACATTGGCACCACCCACCTGGGTTAAAAGTAAAGATTGGACTGCTTGTACCAGAATGCATCAATATGTATATGACAAGTGAGGCATTGAAACACGCCCATTGGGGCGGCAACGATTTAATAAAGCAGGTGTTCCAAATCCATGGTTGCTGTGTTAGTGCATGCTGTGAGGCTCGTGAGCAAGCGGAAACCCGAAACGCGTTGAGCCGCGTACCCAGATGCTAGTTACAGGCTGATTCTAGCGGAAGCCTCGTTGATAAGGAGCATATCCTCTGAGGTGGCCTCCTCAAATTGGGCAACCTTTCTTGTGGAAGTAGTAGCGGCCAGCCTTGGTCGCAAGGAGGGCCCGCCGCACGTTTGCGGATCCAGGTACCGGAGAACTGTGTACCAGAGTGGAGCGGAGGAATTCGAAACGTAGGGGTGACTTAATCCTACAGAAACAGTTTTTAACTTCACATCATCCCACTGTGGATTTTAATTGTATACACACCGAACATTGGCACCACCCACCTGGGTTAAAAGTGAAGATTTGACTGCTTGTACCAGAATGCATCAATATGCATATGCCGAGTGAGGCATTGAAACACGCCCATTGGGGTGGCAACGATTTAATAAAGCAGGTGTTCCAAATCCATGGTTGCCATGTTAGTGCATGCTGTGAGGCTCGTGAGCAAGGGGAAACCCAAAACGCATTGAGCGGCATACCCTGATGCTAGTTACAGGCTGATTCTAGCGGAACCCTCGTTGATAAGGAGTGTATCCTCTGAGGTGGCCTCCTCAAATTGGGCAACCTTTCTTGTGGATGTAGTAGTGGCCTGCCTTGGATGCGAGGCGGGCCCGCCGCACGTTTGCGGATCCAGGTACCAGAGAACTTTGTACCAGAGAGGAGCGGAGGAATTCGAAACGTAGGGGTGACTTAATCCTACAGAAACAGTTTTTAACTTCACATCATCCCACTGTGGATTTTAATTGCATACACACCGAACATTGGCACCACCCAACTGGGTTAAAATTAAAGATTGGACTGCTTATACCAGAATGCATCAATATGCATATGCCGAGTGAGGCATTGAAACACGCCCATTGGGGCGGCAGCGATTTATTAAAGCAGGTGTTCCAAATCCATGGTTGCTGTGTTAGTGCATGCTGTGAGGCTCGTGAGCAAGGAGAAACTCGAAACGCGTTGAGCCGCGTTCCCTGATGCTAGTTACAGGCTGATTCTAGTGGAACCCTCGTTGATAAGGAGCGTATCCTCTGAGGTAGCCTCCTTAAATTGGGCAACCTTTCTTGTGGATGTAGTAGCGGCCTGCCTTGGTCGCGAGGAGGGCCCACCGCACGTTTGCAGATCCAGGTACCGGAGAACTTTGTACCAGAGTGGAGCGGAGGACTTCAAAACGTAGGGGTGACTTAATCCTACAGAAACAGTTTTTATCTTCACATCATCCCACTGTGGATTTTAATTGCATACACACCGAACATTGGCACCACTCAGCTGGGGTAAAATTAAACATTGGACTGCTTATACCAGAATGCATCAATATGCATAATCCGAGTGAGGGATTGAAACACGCCCATTGGGGCGGCAGCGATTTATTAAAGCAGGTGTTCCAAATCCATGGTTGCCGTGTTAGTGCATGCTGTGAGGCTCGTCAGCAAGGAGAAACTCGAAACGCGTTGAGCCGCGTTCCCTGATGCTAGTTACAGGCTGTTTCTAGTGGAACCCTCGTTGATAAGGAGCGTATCCTCTGAGGTGGCTTCCTCAAATTGGGCAACCTTTCTTGTGGATGTAGTAGCGGCCTGCCTTGGTCACGAGGAGGGCCCACCGCACGTTTGCAGATCCAGGTACCGGAGAACTGTGTACCAGAGTGGAGCGGAGGACTTCGAAACGTAGGGGTGACTTAATCCTACAGAAACAGTTTTTAACTTCACATCATCCCTCTGTGGATTTTAATTGCATACACACCGAACATTGGCACCACCCACCTGGGTTAAAAGTAAAGATTGGACTGCTTGTACCAGAATGCATCAATATGCATATGCCGAGTAAGGCATTGAAACACGCTCATTGGGGCAGCAACAATTCAATAAAGCAGGTGTTCCAAATCCATGGTTGCCATGTTAGTGCATGCTGTGAGGCTCGTGAGCAAGGGGAAACCCAAAACGCGTTAAGCCGCGTACACTGATGCTAGTTACAGGCTGATTCTAGCGGAACCCTCGTTGATAAGGAGTGTATCCTCTGAGGTGGCCTCCTCAAATTGGGCAACCTTTCTTGTGGATGTAGTAGCGGCCTGCCTTGGTCGCGAGGAGGGCCCACCGCACGTTTGCGGATCCAGGTACCGGAGAACTTTGTACCAGAGTGGAGCGGAGGACTTCGAAGCGTAGGGTTGACTTAATCCTACAGAAACAGTTTTTAACTTCACATCATCCCACTGTGGATTTTAATTGCATACACACCGAACATTGGCACCACCCACCTCGGTTAAAAGTAAAGATTGGACTGCTTGTACCAGAATGCATCAATATGTATATGACAAGTGAGGCATTGAAACACGCCCATTGGGGCGGCAATGATTTAATAAAGCAGGTGTTACAAATCCATGGTTGCCATGTTAGTGCATGCTGTGAGGCTCGTGAGCAAGGGGAAACCTGAAACGCGTTGAGCCGCGTACCCTGATGCTAGTTACAGGCTGATTCTAGCGGAAGCCTCGTTGTTAAGGAGCATATCCTCTGAGGTGGCCTCCTCAAATTGGGCAACCTTTCTTGTGGAAGTAGTAGCGGCCAGCCTTGGTCGCAAGGAGGGCCCGCCGCACGTTTGCGGATCCAGGTACCGGAGAACTGTGTACCAGAGTGGAGCGGAGGACTTCGAAACGTAGGGGTTACTTAATCCTACAGAAACAGTTTTTAACTTCACATCATCCCACTGTGGATTTTAATTGCATACACACCGAACATTGGCACCACCCACCTGGGTTAAAAGTAAAGATTGGACTGCTTGTACCAGAATGCATCAATATGCATATGCCGAGTAAGGCATTGAAACACGCTCATTGGGGCGGCAACAATTCAATAAAGCAGGTGTTCCAGATCCATGGTTGACGTGTTAGTGCATGCTGTGAGGCTCGTGAGCAAGGGGAAACCTGAAACGCGTTGAGCCGCGTACCCTGATGCTAGTTACAGGCTGATTCTAGCGGAACCCTCGTTGATAAGGAGCGTATCCTCTGAGGTGGCCTCCTCAAATTGGGCAACGTTTCTTGTGGATGTAGTAGCGGCCTGCCTTGGTCGCGAGGAGGGCCCGTCGCACGTTTGCGGATCCAGGTACCGGAGAACTGTGTACTAGAGTGGAGCGGAGGACTTCGAAATGTAGAGGTGACTTAATCCTACAGAAACAGTTTTTAACTTCACATCATCACTCTGTGGATTTTAATTGCATACACACCGAACATTGGCAACACCCACCTGGGTTAAAAGTAAAGATTGGACTGCTTGTACCAGAATGCATCAATATGCATATGCCGAGTGAGGCATTGAAACACGCCCATTGGGTGGCAACGATTGAATAAAGCAGGAGTTCCAAATCCATGGTTGCCATGTTAGTGCATGCTGTGAGGCTCGTGAGCAAGGGAAACCCAAAACGCGTTAAGCCGCGTACCCTGATGCTAGTTACAGGCTGATTCTAGCGGAACCCTCGTTGATAAGGAGTGTATCCTCTGAGGTGGCCTCCTCAAATTGGGCAACCTTTCTTGTGGATGTAGTAGCGGCCTGCCTTGGTCGCGAGGAGGGCCCACCGCACGTTTGCGGATTCAGGTACCGGAGAACTGTGTACCAGAGTGGAGCGGAGGACTTGAAGCGTAGGGTTGACTTAATCCTACAGAAACAGTTTTTAACTTCACATCATCCCACTGTGGATTTTAATTGCATACACACCGAACATTGGCACCACCCACCTGGGTTAAAAGTAAAGATTGGACTGCTTGTACCAGAATGCATCAATATGTATATGACAAGTGAGGCATTGAAACACGCCCATTGGGGCGGCAACGATTTAATAAAGCAGGTGTTCCAAATCCATGGTTGCCGTGTTAGTGCATGCTGTGAGGCTCGTGAGCAAGGGAAACCTGAAACGCGTTGAGCCGCGTACCCAGATACTAGTTACAGGCTGATTCTAGCGGAAGCCTCGTTGATAAGGAGCATATCCTCTGAGGTGGCCTCCTCAAATTGGGCAACCTTTCTTGTGGATGTAGTAGCGGCCTGCCTTGGTCGCGAGGAGGGCCCGTCGCACGTTTGCGGATCCAGGTACCAGAGAACTGTGTACTAGAGTGGAGCGGAGGACTTCGAAATGTAGGGGTGACTTAATCCTACAGAAACAGTTTTTAACTTCACATCATCCCACTGTGGATTTTAATTGTATACACACCGAACATTGGCACCACCCACCTGGGTTAAAAGTGAAGATTTGACTGCTTGTACCAGAATGCATCAATATGCATATGCTTAGTGAGGCATTGAAACACGCCCATTGGGGTGGCAAAGATTTAATAAAGCAGGTGTTCCAAATCCATGGTTGCTGTGTTAGTGCATGATGTGAGGCTCGTGAGCAAGGAGAAACCCGAAACGCGTTGAGCCACGTACCCTGATGCTAGTTACAGGCTGATTCTAGCGGAACCCTCGTTGATAAGGAGCGTATCCTCTGAGGTGTCCTCCTCAAATTGGGCAACCTTTCTTGTGGATGTAGTAGCGGGCTGCATTGGTCGCGAGGAGGGCCCGCTGCACGTTTGCGGATCCAGGTACCGGAGAACTGTGTACCAGAGTGGAGCGGAGGACTTCGAAACATAGGGGTGACTTAATCCTACAGAAACAGTTTTTAACTTCACATCATCCCACTGTGGATTTTAATTGCATACACACCGAACATTGGCACCACCCACCTCGGTTAAAAGTAAAGATTGGACTGCTTGTACCAGAATGCATCAATATGTATATGACAAGTGAGGCATTGAAACACGCCCATTGGGGCGGCAATGATTTAATAAAGCAGGTGTTACAAATCCATGGTTGCCATGTTAGTGCATGCTGTGAGGCTCGTGAGCAAGGGGAAACCTGAAACGCGTTGAGCCGCGTACCCTGATGCTAGTTACAGGCTGATTCTAGCGGAAGCCTCGTTGTTAAGGAGCATATCCTCTGAGGTGGCCTCCTCAAATTGGGCAACCTTTCTTGTGGAAGTAGTAGCGGCCAGCCTTGGTCGCAAGGAGGGCCCGCCGCACGTTTGCGGATCCAGGTACCGGAGAACTGTGTACCAGAGTGGAGCGGAGGACTTGAAACGTAGGGGTTACTTAATCCTACAGAAACAGTTTTTAACTTCACATCATCCCACTGTGGATTTTAATTGCATACACACCGAACATTGGCACCACCCACCTGGGTTAAAAGTAAAGATTGGACTGCTTGTACCAGAATGCATCAATATGCATATGCCGAGTAAGGCATTGAAACACGCTCATTGGGGCGGCAACAATTCAATAAAGCAGGTGTTCCAGATCCATGGTTGACGTGTTAGTGCATGCTGTGAGGCTCGTGAGCAAGGGGAAACCTGAAACGCGTTGAGCCGCGTACCCTGATGCTAGTTACAGGCTGATTCTAGCGGAACCCTCGTTGATAAGGAGCGTATCCTCTGAGGTGGCCTCCTCAAATTGGGCAACGCTTTCTTGTGGATGTAGTAGCGGCCTGCCTTGGTCGCGAGGAGGGCCCGCCGCACGTTTGCGGATCCAGGTACCGGAGAACTGTGTACTAGAGTGGAGCGGAGGACTTCGAAATGTAGAGGTGACTTAATCCTACAGAAACAGTTTTTAACTTCACATCATCACTCTGTGGATTTTAATTGCATACACACCGAACATTGGCAACACCCACCTGGGTTAAAAGTAAAGATTGGACTGCTTGTACCAGAATGCATCAATATGCATATGCCGAGTGAGGCATTGAAACACGCCCATTGGGTGGCAACGATTGAATAAAGCAGGAGTTCCAAATCCATGGTTGCCATGTTAGTGCATGCTGTGAGGCTCGTGAGCAAGGGGAAACCCAAAACGCGTTAAGCCGCGTACCCTGATGCTAGTTACAGGCTGATTCTAGCGGAACCCTCGTTGATAAGGAGTGTATCCTCTGAGGTGGCCTCCTCAAATTGGGCAACCTTTCTTGTGGATGTAGTAGCGGCCTGCCTTGGTCGCGAGGAGGGCCCACCGCACGTTTGCGGATTCAGGTACCGGAGAACTGTGTACCAGAGTGGAGCGGAGGACTTCGAAGCGTAGGGTTGACTTAATCCTACAGAAACAGTTTTTAACTTCACATCATCCCACTGTGGATTTTAATTGCATACACACCGAACATTGGCACCACCCACCTGGGTTAAAAGTAAAGATTGGACTGCTTGTACCAGAATGCATCAATATGTATATGACAAGTGAGGCATTGAAACACGCCCATTGGGGCGGCAACGATTTAATAAAGCAGGTGTTCCAAATCCATGGTTGCCGTGTTAGTGCATGCTGTGAGGCTCGTGAGCAAGGGGAAACCTGAAACGCGTTGAGCCGCGTACCCAGATACTAGTTACAGGCTGATTCTAGCGGAAGCCTCGTTGATAAGGAGCATATCCTCTGAGGTGGCCTCCTCAAATTGGGCAACCTTTCTTGTGGATGTAGTAGCGGCCTGCCTTGGTCGCGAGGAGGGCCCGTCGCACATTTGCGGATCCAGGTACCAGAGAACTGTGTACTAGAGTGGAGCGGAGGACTTCGAAATGTAGGGGTGACTTAATCCTACAGAAACAGTTTTTAACTTCACATCATCCCACTGTGGATTTTAATTGTATACACACCGAACATTGGCACCACCCACCTGGGTTAAAAGTGAAGATTTGACTGCTTGTACCAGAATGCATCAATATGCATATGCTTAGTGAGGCATTGAAACACGCCCATTGGGGTGGCAAAGATTTAATAAAGCAGGTGTTCCAAATCCATGGTTGCTGTGTTAGTGCATGATGTGAGGCTCGTGAGCAAGGAGAAACCCGAAACGCATTGAGCCACGTACCCTGATGCTAGTTACAGGCTGATTCTAGCGGAACCCTCGTTGATAAGGAGCGTATCCTCTGAGGTGTCCTCCTCAAATTGGGCAACCTTTCTTGTGGATGTAGTAGCGGGCTGCATTGGTCGCGAGGAGGGCCCGCTGCACGTTTGCGGATCCAGGTACCGGAGAACTGTGTACCAGAGTGGAGCGGAGGACTTCGAAACATAGGGGTGACTTAATCCTACAGAAACAGTTTTTAACTTCACATCATCCCACTGTGGATTTTAATTGCATACACACCGAACATTGGCACCACCCACCTGGGTTAAAAGTAAAGATTGGACTGCTTGTACCAGAATGCATCAATATGCATATGCCGAGTAAGGCATTGAAACACGCTCATTGGGGCGGCAACAATTCAATAAAGCAGGTGTTCCAAATCCATGGTTGACGTGTTAGTGCATGCTGTGAGGCTCGTGAGCAAGGAGAAACTCGAAACGCGTTGAGCCGCGTTCCCTGATGCTAGTTACAGGCTGATTCTAGTGGAACCCTCGTTGATAAGGCGCGTATCCTCTGAGGTAGCCTCCTCAAATTGGGCAACCTTTCTTGTGGATGTAGTAGCGGCCTGCCTTGGTCGCGAGGAGGGCCCACCGCACGTTTGCAGATCCAGGTACCGGAGAACTGTGTACCAGAGTGGAGCGGAGGACCTCGAAACGTAGGGGTGACTTAATCCTACAGAAACAGTTTTTAACTTCACTACATCCCACTGTGGATTTTAATTGCATACACACCGAACATTGGCACCACCCACCTGGGTTAAAAGTAAAGATTTGACTGCTTGTACCAGAATGCATCAATATGCATATGCTGAGTGAGGCATTGAAACACGCCCATTGGGGTGGCAAAGATTTAATAAAGCAGGTGTTCCAAATCCATGGTTGCTGTGTTAGTGCATGCTGTGAGGCTCGTGAGCAAGGGGAAACCCGAAACGCGTTGAGCCACGTACCCTGATGCTAGTTACAGGCTGATTCAAGTGGAACCCTCGTTGATAAGGAGCGTATCCTCTGAGGTGGCCTCCTCAAATTGGGCAACCTTTCTTGTGGATGTAGTAGCGGGCTGCATTGGTCGCGAGGAGGGCCCGCTGCACGTTTGCGGATCCAGGTACCGGAGAACTGTGTACCAGAGTGGAGCGGAGGACTTCGAAACATAGGGGTGACTTAATCCTACAGAAACAGTTTTTAACTTCACATCATACCACTGTGGATTTTAATTGCATACACACCGAACATTGGCACCACCCACCTGGGTTAAAAGTAAAGATTGGACTGCTTGTACCAGAATGCATCAATATGCATATGCCGAGTGAGGCATTGAAACACGCCCATTGGGGTGGCAAGGATTTAATAAAGCAGGTGTTCCAAATCCATGGTTGCCGTGTTAGTGCATGCTGTGAGGCTCGTGAGCAAGGAGAAACTCGAAACGCGTTGAGCCGCGTTCCCTGATGCTAGTTACAGGCTGATTCTAGTGGAACCCTCGTTGATAAGGCGCGTATCCTCTGAGGTAGCCTCCTCAAATTGGGCAACCTTTCTTGTGGATGTAGTAGCGGCCTGCCTTGGTCGCGAGGAGGGCCCACCGCACGTTTGCAGATCCAGGTACCGGAGAACTGTGTACCAGAGTGGAGCGGAGGACTTCAAAACTTAGGGGTGACTTAATCCTACAGAAACAGTTTTTAACTTCACATCATCCCACTGTGGATTTTAATTGCATACACACCGAACATTGGCACCACCCACCTGGGTTAAAAGTAAAGATTGGACTGCTTGTACCAGAATGCATCAATATGCATATGCCGAGTAAGGCATTGAAACACGCTCATTGGGGCCGCAACAATTCAATAAAGCAGGTGTTCCAAATCCATGGTTGACGTGTTAGTGCATGCTGTGAGGCTCGTGAGCAAGGAGAAACTCGAAACGCGTTGAGCCGCGTTCCCTGATGCTAGTTACAGGCTGATTCTAGTGGAACCCTCGTTGATAAGGAGCGTATCCTATGAGGTAGCCTCCTCAAATTGGGCAACCTTTCTTGTGGATGCAGTAGCGGCCTGCCTTGGTCGCGAGGAGGGCCCACCGCACGTTTGCAGATCCAGGTACCGGAGAACTGTGTACCAGAGTGGAGCGGAGGACTTGAAGCGTAGGGGTGACTTAATCCTACAGAAACAGTTTTTAACTTCACATCATCCCACTGTGGATTTTAATTGCATACACACCGAACATTGGCACCACCCACCTGGGTTAAAAGTAAAGATTGGACTGCTTGTACCAGAATGCATCAATATGCATATGCCGAGTAAGGCATTGAAACACGCTCATTGGGGCGGCAACAATTCAATAAAGCAGGTGTTCAAAATCCATGGTTGACGTGTTAGTGCATGCTGTGAGGCTCGTGAGCAAGGGAAACCTGAAACGCGTTGAGCCGCATACCCTGATGCTAGTTACAGGCTGATTCTAGCGGAACCCTCGTTGATAAGGAGCGTATCCTCTGAGGTGGCCTCCTCAAATTGGGCAACCTTTCTTGTGGATGTATTAGCGGCCTGCCTTGGTCGCGAGGAGGGCCCACCGCACGTTTGCGGATCCAGGTACCGGAGAACTGTGTACCAGAGTGGATCCGAGGACTTCGAAGCGTAGGGTTGACTTAATCCTACAGAAACAGTTTTTAACTTCACATCATCCCACTGTGGATTTTAATTGTATACACACCGAACATTGGCACCACCCACCTGGGTTAAAAGTGAAGATTTGACTGCTTGTACCAGAATGCATCAATATGCATATGCCGAGTGAGGCATTGAAACACGCCCATTGGGGTGGCAAGGATTTAATAAAGCAGGTGTTCCAAATCCATGGTTGCCGTGTTAGTGCATGCTGTGAGGCTCGTGAGCAAGGAGAAACTCGAAACGCGTTGAGCCGCGTTCCCTGATGCTAGTTATTGGCTGATTCTAGTGAAACCCTCGTTGATAAGGAGCGTATCCTCTGAGGTGGCCTCCTCAAATTGGGCAACCTTTCTTGTGGATGTAGTAGCGGCCTGCCTTGGTCGCGAGGAGGGCCCGTCGCACGTTTGCGGATCCAGGTACCGGAGAACTGTGTACTAGAGTGGAGCGGAGGACTTCGAAACGTAGGGGTGACTTAATCCTACAGAAACAGTTTTTAACTTCACACCATCACACTGTGGATTTTAATTGCATACACACCGAACATTGGCACCACCCAGCTGGGTTAAAATTAAAGATTGGACTGCTTATACCAGAATGCATCAATATGCATATGCCGAGTGAGGCATTGAAACACGCCCATTGGGGCGGCAGCGATTTATTAAAGCAGGTGTTCCAAATCCATGTTTGCCATGTTAGTGCATGCTGTGAGGCTCGTGAGCAAGGGGAAACCTGAAACGCGTTGAGCCGCGTTCCCTGATGCTAGTTACAGGCTGATTCTAGTGGAACCCTCGTTGATAAGGAGCGTATCCTCTGAGGTAGCCTCCTCAAATTGGGCAACCTTTCTTGTGGATGTAGTAGCGGCCTGCCTTGGTCGCGAGGAGGGCCCACCGCACGTTTACAGATCCAGGTACCGGAGAACTGTGTACCAGAGTGGAGCGGAGGACTTCAAAACGTAGGGGTGACTTAATCCTACAGAAACAGTTTTTAACTTAACATCATCCCACTGTGGATTTTAATTGCATACACACCGAACATTGGCACCACCCACCTGGGTTAAAAGTAAAGATTGAACTGCTTGTACCAGAATGCATCAATATGCATATGCCGAGTAAGGCATTGAAACACGCTCATTGGGGCGGCAACAATTCAATAAAGCAGGTGTTCCAAATCCATGGTTGACGTGTTAGTGCATGCTGTGAGGCTCGTGAGCAAGGGGAAACCCAAAACGCGTTGAGCCGCGTACCCTGATGCTAGTTACTGGCTGATTCTAGCGGAACCCTCGTTGATAAGGAGTGTATCCTCTGAGGTGGCCTCCTCAAATTGCGCAACCTTTCTTGTGGATGTAGTAGTGGCCTGCCTTGGATGCGAGGAGGGCCCGCCGCACGTTTGCGGATCCAGGTACCGGAGAACTTTGTACCAGAGTGGAGCGGAGGACTTCGAAACGTAGGGGTTACTTAATCCTACAGAAACAGTTTTTAACTTCACATCATCCCACTGTGGATTTTAATTGCATACACACCGAACATTGGCACCACCCAGCTGGGTTAAAATGAAAGATTGGACTAATTATACCAGAATGCATCAATATGCATATGCCGAGTGAGGCATTGAAACACGCCCATTGGGGCGGCAGCGATTTATTAAAGCAGGTGTTCCAAATCCATGGTTGCTGTGTTAGTGCATGCTGTGAGGCTCGTGAGCAAGGAGAAACTCGAAACGCGTTGAGCCGCGTTCCCTGATGCTAGTTACAGGCTGATTCTAGTGGAACCCTCGTTGTTAAGGAGCGTATCCTCTGAGGTAGCCTCCTCAAATTGGGCAACCTTTCTTGTGGATGTAGTAGCGGCCTGCCTTGGTCGCGAGGAGGGCCCACCACACGTTTGCAGATCCAGGTACCGGAGAACTGTGTACCAGAGTGGAGCGGAGGACTTCGAAACGTAGGGGTGACTTAATCCTACAGAAACAGTTTTTAACTTCACATCATCCCACTGTGGATTTTAATTGCATACACACCGAACATTGGCACCACCCACCTGGGTTAAAAGTAAAGATTGGACTGCTTGTACCAGAATGCATCAATATGCATATGCCGAGTAAGGCATTGAAACACGCTCATTGGGGCGGCAACAATTCAATAAAGCAGGTGTTCAAAATCCATGGTTGACGTGTTAGTGCATGCTGTGAGGCTCGTGAGCAAGGGGAAACCTGAAACGCGTTGAGCCGCATACCCTGATGCTAGTTACAGGCTGATTCTAGCGGAACCCTCGTTGATAAGGAGCGTATCCTCTGAGGTGGCCTCCTCAAATTGGGCAACCTTTCTTGTGGATGTAGTAGCGGCCTGCCTTGGTCGCGAGGAGGGCCCACCGCACGTTTGCGGATCCAGGTACCGGAGAACTGTGTACCAGATTGGAGCGGAGGACTTCGAAACGTAGGGGTGACTTAATCCTACAGAAGCAGTTTTTAACTTCACATCATCCCACTGTGGATTTTAATTGCATACACACCGAACATTGGCACCACCCACCTGGGTTAAAAGTAAAGATTGGACTGCTTGTACCAGAATGCATCAATATGCATATGCCGAGTAAGGCATTGAAACACGCTCATTGGGGCGGCAACAATTCAATAAAGCAGGTGTTCAAAATCCATGGTTGACGTGTTAGTGCATGCTGTGAGGCTCGTGAGCAAGGGGAAACCTGAAACGCGTTGAGCCGCATACCCTGATGCTAGTTACAGGCTGATTCTAGCGGAACCCTCGTTGATAAGGAGCGTATCCTCTGAGGTGGCCTCCTCAAATTGGGCAACCTTTCTTGTGGATGTAGTAGCGGCCTGCCTTGGTCGCGAGGAGGGCCCACCGCACGTTTGCGGATCCAGGTACCGGAGAACTGTGTACCAGATTGGAGCGGAGGACTTCGAAACGTAGGGGTGACTTAATCCTACAGAAGCAGTTTTTAACTTCACATCATCCCACTGTGGATTTTAATTGCATACACACCGAACATTGGCACCTCCCACCTGGGTTAAAAGTAAAGATTTGACTGCTTGTACCAGAATGCATCAATATGCATATGCCGAGTGAGGCATTGAAACACGCCCATTGGGGCGGCAGCGATTTATTAAAGCAGGTGTTCCAAATCCATGGTTGCTGTGTTAGTGCATGCTGTGAGGCTCGTGAGCAAGGGGAAACCCGAAACGCGTTGAGCCGCGTACCCTGATGCTAGTTACAGGCTGATTCTAGCGGAACCCTCATTGATAAGGAGCGTATCCTTGAAGGTGGCATCTTCAAATTTGGAAACCTTTCTTGTGGATGTAGTAGTGGCCTGCCTTGGTCGCGAGGAGGGCCCACCACACGTTTGCAGATCCAGGTACCGGAGAACTGTGTACCAGAGTGGAGCGGAGGACTTCGAAACGTAGGGGTGACTTAATCCTACAGAAACAGTTTTTAACTTCACATCATCCCACTGTGGATTTTAATTGCATACACACCGAACATTGGCACCACCCACCTTGGTTAAAAGTAAAGATTGGACTGCTTGTACCAGAATGCATCAATATGCATATGCCGAGTGAGGCATTGAAACACGCCCATTGGGGCAGAAACAATTCAATAAAGCAGGTGTTCCAAATCCATGGTTGACGTGTTAGTGCATGCTGTGAGGCTCGTGAGCAATGGGAAACCCGAAACGCATTGAGCCGCGTACCCTGATGCTAGTTACAGGCTGATTCTAGCGGAACCCTCGTTGATAAGGAGCGTATCCTCTGAGGTGGCCTCCTCAAATTGGGCAACCTTTCTTGTGGATGTAGTAGCGGCCTGCCTTGGTCGCGAGGAGGGCCCGTCGCACGTTTGCGGATCCAGGTACCGGAGAACTGTGTACTAGAGTGGAGCGGAGGACTTCGAAACGTAGGGGTGACTTAATCCTACAGAAACAGTTTTTAACTTCACATCATCCCTCTGTGGATTTTAATTGCATACACACCGAACATTGGCACCACCCACCTGGGTTAAAAGTAAAGATTTGACTGCTTGTACCAGAATGCATCAATATGCATATGCCGAGTGAGGCATTGAAACACGCCCATTGGGGTGGCAACGATTTAATAAAGCAGGTGTTCCAAATCCACGGTTGCCATGTTAGTGCATGCTGTGAGGCTCGTGAGCAAGGGGAAACCCAAAACGCGTTGAGCCGCGTACCCTGATGCTAGTTACAGGCTGATTCTAACGGAACCCTTATTGATAAGAAGCGTATCCTCTGAGGTGGCCCCCTCAAATTGGGCAACCTTTCTTGTGGATGTAGTAGCGGCCTGCCTTAGTCGCGAGGAGGGCCCGCCGCACGTTTACGGATCCAGGTACCGGAGAACTGTGTACCAGAGTGGAGCGGAGGACTTCGAAACGTAGGGGTGACTTAATCCTACAGAAACAGTTTTTAACTTCACATCATCCCACTGTGGATTTTAAATGCATACACGCCGAACATTGACACCACCCACCTGGGTTAGAAGTAAAGATTGGACTGCTTGTACCAGAATGCATCAATATGCATATGCCGAGTGAGGCATTGAAACACGACCATTGGGGCGGCAACGATTTAATAAAGCAGGTGTTCCAAATCCATGGTTGCGGTGTTAGTGCATACTGTGAGACTCGTGAGCAAGGGGAAACCCGAAAAGCATTGAGCCGCGTACCCTGATGCTAGTTACAGGCTGATTCTAGCAGAACCCTCGCTGTTAAGGAGCGTATCCTCTGAGGTGGTCTCCTCATATTGGGCAACCTTTCTTGTGGATGTATATATATTCACTGAAAAAACCATAGGTTTTAGGGAAAGTTATAGTTAGTTGGACATTTCACTCGTACAAAACCAGTGAAATTCCCCCGTTATAGTTAGTTCAGCTAACTATAACTCGCGCCCCCACAATGCACTGCTGATGACGTCACATATTACATCACTCATGACATGGTCAGTGACATCACTGATGACATCTCAAATGACATCACTAATGACATCATCCATGTGATAATTTCATGCATCTTCTCACACCCTAATATAACTTTTGATACACCCACTCTAAATTACAGACTGCCATTCTCAAAACCATAGACACTCCAACACCAATAACTACATACCCACTCACTGATTCTTAGGTCTACACACACATCCACTCACTCACCCGTATAGTCACTCATACTTACGGTCACTCAGACCAGGACTATCATAGACACTCACACTCCGCCACTCATCCATAGAGGTACTCACACACCTAGTCAGTCATGCAAATAATTAATCACACCACCATTTACTCACCTATACAGTTATACACACACCAGCTCACTTACTCATACAAATACTAGCACATTCTTATGCTCTTATACAATCACTGATACAAGCACACACTCATCCATACAGCCACTCTCACAATCACACACTCTCACTTATAGCCATTTAAATACTCTAACACACATATATACTGCCTTTCACATATGTAGTTACTCACACATGTACCACTGAGATACATTCACTCACTAACACACCCATACACACACTCACCCACCCATACAGTCCATCACAGATGCACTCTTGAAACCATGCACCCAGTGAATCACCAACTCACACATCTATGCACAGAGTCACACACACCCCACCCACACAAACACTCAGGCACCCATACAGATACTCAGACAACCAATCAATAACTCATATAGACACTTATGTAGCTACTCACAAACCAATGCAGCCGCTTACACACCAACAGACAGACGGATACAGACATTCACACAGTTTAGTCACTAACCCATGCATTCACTAAGATACGTTTAATCACTCACTTATAGACTCAGTGACGCACCTACTAAATCATCCATTCAGACACTTATAAACCCACTCATTCACACAGTCACTGGATGATGTCATCAGTGATGTCATCAGTGATGTCATTTGAGATGTCATCAGTGATGTCACTGACCATGTCACGAGTGATGTAATATGTGACATCATCAGCAGTGCATTGCACGGGCGCGAGTTATAGTTACCTGAACTAACTATAACGGGGGAATTTCACTGGTTTTGTACAAGTGAAATGTCCAACTAACTATAACTTTCCCTAAAACCTATGGTTTTTTCAGTGAATTTCAAAGGTTTTTAAATGCTAATTTCTAACTATAACATGCCTGAAACCTATGGTTTTTTCAGTGAATTTCAAAGGTTTTTAAATGCTAATTTCTAACTATAACGTGTCTGAAACCTATGGTTTTTCAGTGAATTTCAAAGGTTTTAAATGCTAATTTCTAACTATAACGTGCCTGAAACCTATGGTTTTTAAGTGTATTTCAAAGGTTTTTTAAATGCTAGTTTCTAACTATGCCTACAGAGGTAGGACATGTGAAGAAAGAAGAAAAAACGCACAGAAAGAAGCAACAGAAGTCCACATAGACAAAGAAAAGTGCAGGAAGAAGCAAGACATGTGCAGAAAGGACCAACAGAGGAGCAGAAATAGGCCTTGTTGCAAAATCATCCTGTGCCCACAACTTTTTCAGACGGGTACTGGTGGTAACTGACTCTGAGTAACTAGGCCTATAGCCAGTGCTATGCTAAAAGACACTTAGAATACAGTGAAAACACCTACATACACTAGGGAACACTATGCGTTGGGGTACCCCTGTGATTAGCATGACCTCCTCTGTAAGGCCCTAGTACATAATAGGGCAGGGGGATTAAAACTACCTCTTAAAATGCGCCACGGGGCACGTTTGCACAGTGGTGAAGGGAGGGGGGCCTGAGGTGACATGTGTGCAAACACGCCCTGTGGCCATTTTAAGTTGGGAGATTAAGTCCTCTTGAATCTTGAGGGTCCCTGGGGTCCAACTAGCCCACTAGGTACCTCCAGTAAGCGCCACAGAGCTGCGTTGCAGAGAGGTGTAAAAAGGGGCGTGGCCTGGACCACCTCTCTGCAACGCAGGCCTGTGGCGCTTACTGAAGATACCTGGTGGGCTAGTTGTAAGATGGGGAACTAATTCCCCTTGAATACTGGGGGTCCCTGGGGGCCAGCTAGCCCACTAGGAACCTCCAGTATGCGCCAGGGAGCTGCGTTGCAGAGAGGTGTTCAGAGGCCCCGCCCCTTTTTACACCTCTCTGCAACGCAACTCTGTGGGGCTTACTGGAGGTACCTGGTGGGCTAATTGGCCCCCAGGGGCCCTCAGGATTGAAGGGGACTTAATTCCCCAACTTAAAACGCGCCACAGGGCGTGTTTGCACACATGTCACCTCAGGCCCCGCCCCCTCACTTCACCACTGTGCAAACGCGCCCCGTGGCGCATTTTAAGTTGGGGGATTAAGTCCCCTTGAATCCTGAGGGTCCCTGGGGACCAACTAGCCCACCAGGGACCTCCAGTAAGCCCCACAGAGTTGCGTTGCAGAGAGGTGTAAAAAGGGGCGGGGCCTCTGAACACCTCTCTGCAACGCAGCTCCCTGGCGCATACTGGAGGTTCCTAGTGGGCTAGCTGGCCCCCAGGGACCCCCAGTATTCAAGGGGAATTAGTTCCCCATCTTACATC
This sequence comes from Calotriton arnoldi, assembly GCA_963921515.1. Lineage (NCBI taxonomy): Eukaryota > Metazoa > Chordata > Amphibia > Caudata > Salamandridae > Calotriton > Calotriton arnoldi. The sequence goes on from CAWUFW010009348.1 coordinate 642,293, forward strand.
GCGCCAGGGTGCGGCAGGGAGGGGGCGGGGCCTCCGGCACGATGCCGGTCTTTTTTTTAAATTATTTTTTTTAAGGATGAGGGCTGTGTGGCCCCCCTTCCTTTCCTATTTTATTGGCCCTGGGGACCCCATCCCCCAGGGCCTGACCCCTATTTTTTTTTTATTTAAAAAAATTGGAAAGAGGCCCCGTGGCCCCCCTCCCGAGGCCATATTCGGCCCCGGGGACCCCATCCTCCGGGGCATGGGCAGTTTTTTTTTTAAATTATATTATTGGAGGGGGGCTGCGTGGCCCCCCTCCTCAGGCCATTTATGGCCACGGGGACCCCATCCCCCGGGGCCTGCCTTTGCGTGTTTTTTTTTAAATTTAATTTTTTATTATGGGGAGGGGTGCCGCGTGGCCCCCCTCCCGGGCCACTCATGGCCCCGGGGACCCCATCCCCCGGGGCCTGGCCTCTCGTTGGGGACCGTGGGGGGTCCCCAATACCACCACGGTCCCGCCGGCTCCCCGCGTCCTGTGGGAGCCGGCATTGCTTTTCCACATGGGAAAAAAAAAAACAATGGCCATGCCCCGGGGATGGGGTCCCCAGGGCCGAAAATGGCCTCAGGAGGGGGGCCACGCGGCCCCCTTTCTGGTTTTTTAAAAATAATTTAACAAAATAGGGGTCAGGCCCTGGGGATGGGGTCCCCAGGGCCCAAAAATAGGAAAGAAGGGGGCCACACAGCCCCCTTCTAAAAAAATAAATTAAAAAAAGACCGGCATCGCGCGGAGGCCCGCCCCTCCTGCAGCACTCTGCAAATGTGCCCCCTGGCGCGTTGTAAGATGGGGAACTAATTCCCCTTGAATACTGGGGTCCTGAGGGCCAACTAGCCCACCAGGAACCTCCAGTATGCGCTAGGAGCTGCGTTGCAGAGAGGTGTTCAGAGGCCATGCCCCTTTTTACACCTCTCTGTAACACAACTCTGTGGGGCTTACTGGAGGTACCTGGTGGGCTAGTTGGACCCCAGGGACCCTCAGGATTCAAGGGGACTTAATCCCCCAACTTAAAACATGCCACGGGGTGCGTTTGCACAGTGGTGAAGGGAGGGGGCGGGGCCTGAGGTGACATGTGTGCAAACACGCCCTGTGGCGCGTTTTAAGTTGGGAAATTAAGTCCCCTTCAATGCTGAGGGCCCCTGGGGGCCAACTAGCCCACCAGGTATCTCCAGTAAGCGCCACAGGCCTGCATTGCAGAGAGGTGGTCCAGGCCACGCCCCTTTTAACACATCTGTGCAACGCAGCTCTGTGACGCTTACTGGAGGTACCTTGTGGGCTAGTTGGACCCCAGGGACCCTCAGGATTCAAGGGGGCTTTATCCCCCAACTTCAAATGCGCCACGGGGCGCGTTTGCACAGTGGTGAAGGGAGGGGGCGGGGCCTGAGGTGACATGTGTGCAAACACGCCCTTTGGCGCGTTTTAAGTTGGGGAATTAGGTCCCCTTTAATCCTGAGGGCCCCTGGGGGCCAACTAGCCCACCAGGTATCTCCAGTAAGCGCCAGAGGCCTGCGTTGGAGAGAGGTGGTCCAGGCCACGCCCATTTTTACACCTCTCTGCAACGAAGCTCTGTGACGCTTACTGGAGGTACCTCGTGGGCTAGTTGGACCCCAGGGACCCTCAGGATTCAAGGGGACTTTATCCCCCAACTTAAAATGCGCCACGGGGCGTGTTTGCACAGTGGTGAAGGGAGGGGGCGGGGCCTGAGGTGACATATGTGGAAACACGCCCTGTGTCGCGTTTTAAGTTGGGGAATTAATACCCCTTCAATCCTGAGGGCCTCTGGGGGCCAACTAGGCCACCAGGTACCTCCAGTAAGCGCCACAGGCCTGCGTTGCAGAGAGGTGGTCCAGGCCACGCCCCTTTTTACACCTCTCTGCAACGCAGCTCTGTGGCGCTTACGGGAGGTACCTATTGGGCTAGTTGGACCCCAGGGACCCTCACGATTCAAGGGGACTTAATCTCCCAACTTAAAACAGCCACAAGGCGTGTTTGCACACATGTCACCTCAGGCCCCCCCTCCCTTCACCACTGTGCAAACGCGCCCCGTGGCGCCTTTTAAGAGGTGGTTTTAATCCCCCTGTCCTATTATGTACTAGGGCCTTACAGAGGAGGTCATGCTAATCACAGGGGTATCCCAACGCATAGTGTTCCCTAGTGTATGTAGGTGTTTTCACTATATTCTAAGTGTCTTTTAGCATAGCACTGGCTCTAGGCCTAGTTACTCAGAGTCAGTTACCACCAGTACCCGTCTGAAAAAGTTGTGGGCACAGGATGATTTTGCAACAAGGCCCATTTCTGCTCCTCTGTTGGTTCTTTCTGCACATGTCTTGCTTCTTCCTGCACTTTTCTTCGTCTTTGTGGACTTCTGTTGCTTCTTTCTGCATTTCTTTTGCTTCTTTCTGTGCGTTTTTTCTTCTTTCTTCACATGTCCTACCTCTGTAGGCATAGTTAGAAACTAGCATTTAAAAAGCTTTGAAATTCACTTAAAAACCATAGGTTTCAGGCACGTTATAGTTAGAAATTAGCATTTAAAAAACCTTTGAAATTCACTAAAAAACAATAGGTTTCAGACACGTTATAGTTAGAAATTAGCATTTAAAAAACCTTTGAAATTCACTGAAAAAACCATAGGTTTCAGGCACGTTATAGTTAGAAATTAGCATTTAAAAAACCTTTGAAATTCACTGAAAAAACCATAGGTTTCAGGCACGTTATAGTTAGAAATTAGCATTTAAAAAACCTTTGAAATTCACTAAAAAAACCATAGGTTTCAGACACGTTATAGTTAGAAATTAGCATTTAAAAAACCTTTGAAATTCACTAAAAAACCATAGGTTTCAGGCACGTTATAGTTAGAAATTAGCATTTAAAAACCTTTGAAATTCACTGAAAAAACCATAGGTTTCAGGCACGTTATAGTTAGGAATTAGCATTTAAAAACCTTTGAAATTCGCTGAAAAAACCATAGGTTTTAGGGAAAGTTATAGTTAGTTGGACATTTCACTCGTACAAAACCAGTGAAATTCCCCGTTATAGTTAGTTCAGCTAACTATAACTCAGCGCCCCCATAATGCACTGCTGATGACGTCACATATTACATCACTCATGACATGGTCAGTGACATCACTGATGACATCACTGATGACATCTCAAATGACATCACTGATGACATCACTGATGACATCATCCAATGACTGTGTGTTTCTGTAAAGTTTAAATATGTTTAATATATATAGGGAAAGGCGTATTGAAGAATAAGTGGGTGTATAAGTGTCTGAATGGATGATTTAGTAGGTGCGTGACAGTCTATAAGTGAGTGATTAAACGTATCTTACTGAATGAATGGGTTAGTGACTAAACTGTGTGAATGTCTGTATCCGTCTGTCTGTTGGTGTGTAAGCGGCTGCATGGGTTTGCGAATAGCTACATGAGTGTCTACATGGGTTATTGATTGGTTGTCTGAGTATCTCTATGGGTGCCTGAGTGTTTGTGTGGGTGGGGTGTGTGTGACTCTGTGCATAGATGTATGAGTGGGTGATTCACTGGGTGCATGGTTTCAAGAGTGCATCTGTGATGGACTGTATGGGTGGGAGAGTGTGTGTATGGGTGTGTTAGTGAGTGAATGTGTATCTCAGTAGTATATGTGTGAGTAACTACATATGTGAGAGGCAGTATATATGTGTGTTGGAGGATATAAATGGCTATAAGTGAGAGTGTGTGATTGTGAGAGTGGCTGTATGGATGAGTCTGTGCTTGTATCAGTGATTGTATAAGAGCGTAAGTATGTGCTAGTATTTGTATGAGTAAGTGAGCTGGTGTGTGTTTAATTGTATGGGTGAGTAAATGGCAGTGTGATTAATTATTTGCATGACTGACTAGGTGTGTGAGTACCTCTATGGATGAGTGGCGGTGTGTGAGTTTCTATATAGGTGTATGAGTGCATATGATAGTCCTGTACTGAGTGACCATAAGTATGAGTGACTGTACGGGTGAGTGAGTGGATGTGTGTATAAACCTAAGAATCAGTGAGTGGGTATGTAGTTATTGGTGTTAGAGTGTCTATGGTTTTGAGAATGGCAGTCTGTAATTTAGAGTGGGTGTATCAAAGGTTATATTAGGGTGTGAGAAGATGCATGACATTATCACATGGATGATGTCATCAGTGATGTCATCAGTGATGTCATTTGAGATGTCATCAGTGATGTCATCAGTGATGTCACTGACCATGTCATGAGTGATGTAATATGTGACGTCATCAGCAGTGCATTGCGGGCGCGAGTTATAGTTAGCTGAACTAACTATAACGGGGGAATTTCACTGGTTTTGTACGAGTGAAATGTCCAACTAACTATAACTTTTCCTAAAACCTATGGTTTTTTCAGTGAATTTATATATATATATATATATATATATATATATATATATATATATATAAAAAAACACACAGGTTGCCCCAATGACAACTTCACATCAGCAGGGGTTAAAGCACACAGCCACCGGCAGCAGAATCATCCAGTCAGCCCTCAAAGATTCGTACGTGACTGCCAAACGCGTTTCGAGCAGGTAATGCTCTTGTTCACTGGCTCTCTCCAATTAAGCAAGGAAAGCGGTATTGTAGTGGAAAACACCTTTTATTCAAATTGTTAGTCCCGCCCACATGGGCGTCAGAAAAATGAGGCATCATGTTCTTGGTAGTATTGCCCATCGTTGCTTAGACCTGTTACATCAAAACCCGGTTGGGCACCGCAAACCAAATTGAAGAGTTCACTTGAAATGTCAACCCCAGTGGGCACGAGAACTCAAAGGGCTGCTGGTAATCCTGCCAATATGAATCCGGCAGTTAGGTCCCCTGCTCTCCTCACAGCTCTCGAAATCGAACGCCAAGGACCCGCAGCACAGCAGTGGGACATTCTAGCGGCTGGGCTTGCCGCTATACAAAAAAACACACAGGTTGCCCCAATGAGAACGTCACACCAGCAGGGGTTAAAGCACACAGCCACCGGCAGCAGAATCATCCAGTCAGTCCTCCAAGATTCGTACGTGACTGCCAAACGCGTTTCGAGCAGGTAATGCTCTTGTTCACTGGCTCTCTCCAATTAAGCAAGGAAAGCGGTATTGTAGTGGAAAACACCTTTTATTCAAATTGTTAGTCCCGCCCACATGGGCATCAGCAAAACGAGGCATCATGGTCTTGGTAGTATTGCCCATCGTTGCTTAGACCTGTTCCATCAAAACCCAGTTGGGCACCGCAAACCAAATTGAAGAGTTCACTTGAAATGTCAACCCCAGTGGGCACGAGAACTCAAAGGGCTGCTGGTAATCCTGCCAATATGAATCCGGCAGTTAGGCCCCTTGCTCTCCTCACAGCGCTCGAAATCGAACGCCAAGGACCCGCAGCACGGCAGTGGGACATCCTTGCGGCTGGGCTTGCCGCTATACAAAAAAACACACAGGTTGCCCCAATGAGAACGTCACACCAGCAGGGGATAAAGCACACAGCCACCGGCAGCAGAATCATCCAGTCAGCCCTACAAGATTCGTACGTGACTGCCAAACGCGTTTCGAGTAGGTAATGCTCTTGTTCACTGGCTCTCTCCAATTAAGCAAGGAAAGCGGTATTGTAGTGGAAAACACCTTTTATTCAAATTGTTAGTCCCGCCCACATGGGCGTCAGGAAAACGAGGCATCATGGTCTTGGTAGTATTGCCCATCGTTGCTTAGACCTGTTCCATCAAAACCCGGTTGGGCACCGCAAACCAAATTGAAGAGTTCACTTGAAATGTCAACCCCAGTGGGCATGAGAACTCAAAGGGCTGCTGGTAATCCTGCCAATATGAATCCGGCAGTTAGGCCCCCTGCTCTCCTCACAGTGCTCGAAATCGAACACCAAGGACCCGCAGCACAGCAGTAGGACATCCTCGCGGCTGGGCTTGCCCCTATGCAAAAAAACACACAGGTTGCCCCAATGAGAACGTCACACCAGCAGGGGTTAAAGCACACAGCCACCGGCAGCAGAATCATCCAATCAGCCCTCCAAGATTCGTACGTGACTGCGAAAATGCATTTCGAGCAGGTAATGCTCTTATTCACTGCCTCTCTCCAATTAAGCAAGGAAAGCGGTATTGTAGTGGAAAACACCTTTTATTCAAATTGTTAGTCCCGCCCACATGGGTGTCAGCAAAACGAGGCATCATGGTCTTGGTAGTATTGCCCATCGTTGCTTAGACCTGTTCCATCAAAACCCGGTTGGGCACCGCAAACCAAATTGAAGAGTTCACTTGAAATGTCAACCCCAGTGGGCACAAGAACTCAAAGGGCTGCTGGTAATCCTGCCAATATGAATCCGGCAGTTAGGCCCCCTGCTCTCCTCACAGCGCTCGAAATTGAACGCCAAGGACCCGCAGCACAGCAGTGGGACATCCTCGCGGCTGGGCTTGCCGCTATACAAAAAAACACACAGGTTGCCCCAATGAGAACGTCACACCAGCAGGGGTTAAAGCACACAGCCACCGGCAGCAGAATCATCCTGTCAGCCCTCTAAGATTCGTACGTGACTGCCAAACGCGTTTCGAGTAGGTAATGCTCTTGTTCACTGGCTCTCTCCAATTAAGCAAGGAAAGCGGTATTGTAGTGGAAAACACCTTTTATTCAAATTGTTAGTCCCGCCCACATGGGCGTCAGCAAAACGAGGCATCATGGTCTTGGTAGTATTGCCCATTGCTGCTTAGACCTGTTCCATCAAAACCCGGTTGGGCACCGCAAACCAAATTGAAGAGTTCACTTGAAATGTCAACCCCAGTGGGCATGAGAACTCAAAGGGCTGCTGGTAATCCTGCCAATATGAATCCGGCAGTTAGGCCCACTGCTCTCCTCACAGCGCTCGAAATCGAACGCCAAGGACCCGCAGCACAGCAGTGGGACATCCTCACGGCTGGGCTTGCCGCTATACAAAAAAACACACAGGTTGCCGCAATGAGAACGTCACACCAGCAGGGGTTAAAGCACACAGCCACCGGCAGCAGAATCATCCAGTTAGCCCTCCAAGATTCGTACGTGACTGCCAAACGTGTTTCGAGCAGGAAATGCTCTTGTTCACTGGCTCTCTCCAATTAAGCAAGGAAAGCGATATTGTAGTGGAAAACACCTTTTATTCAAATTGTTAGTCCCGCCCACATGGGCGTCAGCAAAACGAGGCATCATGGTCTTGTTAGTATTGCCCATCGTTGATTAGACCTGTTCCATCAAAACCCGGTTGGGCACCGCAAACCAAATTGAAGAGTTCACTCGAAATGTCAACCCCAGTGGGCACGAGAACTCAAAGGGCTTACCACGTTGTACTCTGCCCACTGGGGCTTGACATTTTTTACAACGGGGAATATTGGCAACCACTGGGGATTTTGCACTTTGTCCAACAAGGAACTGCAAATACCATAATGCTCCCTGATGACGCCTAGATGGGCGGGACTTAATTTTCAAAATAAATTACGTGCAAGTAATCAGCCTATGTCTCCTGTTGTTTCAGCCAGTGATCAAGGGTGGGAGATACGCCCGAAACGCGTTTGGCACGAGATGGAGTAAAGCATGGCGAACTGCGGTGCCAATGCCGGCGGCAAACGAGTGTGCAACCTCCTCGAGTGAGGCCTTCCAATGGGGCAACCTTTGGTTTTGATGTGATATGCGGCTGGTCCGGTCGTGGAAGGCCCCACCGCTTTGACAATAGCGGATCTACATTGCCCGGGACTTTGAGCAGTGAACTGAACGAGGGGGGCCTGAGCCGCGGGTAAATATTGGTGTCATTGCGGCTCTTACCACGTTGTACTCTGCCCACTGGGGCTTGACATTTTCAACAACGGGGAATAATGGCAACCACTGGGGATTTTGCACTTTGTCCAACAAGGAACTGCAAATACCATAATGCTGCCTGATGATGCCTAGATGGGCTGGACTTAATTTTCAAAATAAATTACGTGCAAGTAATCAGCCTATGTCTCCTGTTATTTCAGTTAGTGATCAAGGGCGGGAGATACGCCCGAAACACGTTTGGAACGAGATGGAGTAAAGCATGGCGAATTGCGGTGCCACTACCGGCGGCAAACGAGTGTGCAACCCCCTTGAGTGAGGCCTTCCAATGGGGCAACCTTTGGTTTTGATGTGATATGCGGCTGGTCCGGTCGCGGAAGGCCCCGCCGCTTTGACAATAGCAGATCTACATTGCCCGGGACTTTGAGCAGTGAACTGAACGAGGGAGGCCTGAGCCGCGGGTAAATATTGGTGTCATTGCGGCTCTTACCACGTTGTACTCTGCCCACTGGGGCTTGACATTTTCAACAACAGGGAATATTGGCAACCACTGGGGATTTTGCACTTTGTCCAACAAGGAACTTCAAATACCATAATGCTCCCTGATGACGCCTAGATGGGCGGGACTTAATTTTCAAAATAATTTACGTGCAAGTAATCAGCCTATGTCTCCTGTTGTTTCAGCCAGTGATCAAGGATGGGAGATACGCCCGAAACGCGTTTGGCACGAGATGGAGTAAAGCATGGCGAACTGCGGTGCCATTACCGGCTGCAAACGAGTGTGCAACCCCCTCGAGTGAGGCCTTCCAATGGGGCAACCTTTGGTTTTGATGTGATATGCGGCTAGTCCGGTCGCGGAAGGCCCCGCCGCTTTGACAATAGCGGATCTACATTGCCCGGGACTTTGAGCAGTGAACTGAACGAGGGGGGCCTGAGCCGCGGTTAAATATTGGTGTCATTGCAGCTCTTACCACGTTGTACTCTGCCCACTGGGGCTTGACATTTTCAACAACGGGGAATATTGGCAACCACTGGGGATTTTGCACTTTGTCCAACAAGGAACTGCAAATACCATAATGCTCCCTGATGATGCCTAGATGGGCGGGACTTAATTTTCAAAATAAATTACGTGCAAGTAATCAGCCTATGTCTCCTGTTGTTTCAGCCAGTGATCAAGGGCGGGAGATACGCCCGAAACGCGTTTGGCACGAGATGGAGTAAAGCATGGCGAACTGCGGTGCCACTACCGGTGGCAAATGAGTGTGCAACCCCCTCGAGTGAGGCCTTCCAATGTGGCAACATTTGGTTTTGATATATATATATATATATATATATATATATATACACATATATATATATTCACTGAAAAAACATAGGTTACAGGGGCATTATAGTTAGGAAATAGAATTTAAAAATTGTACAAATTCACTGGAAAAAACAAAGGTTACAGGGATGTTATAGTTAGGCTGACATTCCACTAGTACAAAACGGAAACAGCCTTTACAACGAGGTTTTTACCTCGTTGTGCCTTTATCACGCATTTTTTAGAACACATATTTTTACCGCAAATATGCATTTACAACCATGTCAATACCAAGCATTTAAGGTAAGTTGGCGGGGTGGAGGGTCTCCTCCCACAAATACATTGTTTTTAAATCTAAAAACAATGTGTGGTGTTGGCATGTGTTGTAAATGAATATTCGCGGTAAAAACATGCGTGCAAACAAATGCGCAGCAAAGGCACACATTGTATTTGCATGCGTTGTACCGTCGTACAACTGTACAAAACCAGAGAAATTTAGTAGTGATAGTTAGCTGAGCTAACTATAACTCGCGCCCCCACAATGCACTGCTTATGACCTCATATTTGCATAACTCATGACATGGTTAGTGACATCACTGATGACATCTCAAATGACATGCCCCATGCAGATAACTTCCCCCACAGTTTTGATTTCTTCAGGAAGGATTGTATGTTCAATGTGGTGGTTTTTGTTCACAAATGTATTGGCATTCACAGTAGCTAGGACTGCCACATTTGTTGTCTTTGTGTTTTTCAGTATGGGATCCCTTGGACCAGTGTATTATCTTGGGCTCTGGGCATTTCTGATGTCCGAGAATCTTTACATACTGTCAATTGACATAATATTAGTACAAGGATGGCGTAGCGACTGAAGTAATATGCTAGGATAACAAGCATTAGATTTTTTACAATTAATGGGGCATATTAGCAAGGGCTTTATTGCCACTTTAGCGGCACTTTTTGCCGCTAAAGCGGCGATTTTTTTATCGCCCTATCAGCAAGCTGTCGCTAACAGGCGTTAGCGACAGCTTTCTGGCGATAGCGGCCGGTTTTCCCATCGCCTTGCATGCCAGCGATAATTATCGCTAATGACATGCAAAGTAGGCGTTCCCAACTAAAAGCGACTGAAAACAGTCGCTAACACAACTTCCCCCTATTAGCAACGCAGGTGAAGCGATAAAAAAAGTCACGCTAAGCGCGAATATGGCTAGAATTTAACACCTGCTAAAAACATGACTTACCTGTTTGTTGAATGGGAGGTGGATTGTCAGGCTAAGTCCACCATGGCCTTAATGCGTGAATATCGCTGGATTTCCAGCGATATTCACGCATTTCGCCACTATCGCTGGATATTTTATCGCATTGGAGATAAACGTTGCTAATAGCGTGTTATCTCCGCGATAATATCCAGCAATAGGAGGCGATAAAAAAAACGCGCTAAGCGCGGTTTGCGATAATTATCGCAAGTTGTTGCTAATATCCCCCTATATTTTTTATTTACAAACAACATGTCTTGATGTACATGCATTAAATATATGATTTATATCTATTATGCAAGTTTAGATACTTGCCAGAATTCAAACGTTTATCTGTTATTAAGATATATATATTTTCTCATTTGTTGATATATAATATTTAATATACATTTCTTTAATTTTGTTGGATATTTGGTAATCATGTGAATGCATAAAATAAATTACACACTTGTGTCCATTAACTTGCTTGTTTATGTTGCCTAGACAAAATGATGCAATCTGTTTTCCCAGGTTCTGTGTATCGAGTCAGGTCCCGTTAAGTCTTTTCACTATGTTTAACTATGTGTTAGCTTGGTGTCTATAGGTGATAGGGCACAATCACCACTTGTGTATTGGCTTCAAGAAAGACCAGTTTGGTCGAAACGTGTCAGCTGAATAAAACTTTAATTGGAAACCTTCTTCGGAGTGCTTGCATTACTTGGGCTGCAGCGGGAGTGTTTTTTTACATAATTACAGGGGTCCTTTACCCCGCAGCCTTGCACCGACCTCGTTGCCAAGGACATTTAAAGAAAAGGGGGGTTGGGCCTGCCCACCATGGGCATAGCCATGCCCCCAGCACCTCATAAAATATGCAGACAGTCTTTCTGCCCCCTCGTGTGAGTAGATAGCCCATTAGACACCAATTACATTTAAAAAGAATATAGGGGTGGGGGTTGCCCCACCCTAAAAAATTTGCTAATATTCTTTTAGCCCCCTGAGGGGCAGATGGGGATGATTGCCCTCAATCTGCCCACACAGGGGGGACAGAAAGCCACTAAACACCAGGGACTGTATTTATGCAGTTTATGTTTGAGGTGGGGATGGCCCCCCAGGCATGAGCCCATGCCATTGCCCGCCTGCACCTCCATTTAGATTTTCTGCTAACTAGGCGGTAGATAGGGGTATACACCATCATTCTGCCCTCGGAGGCAAAAATCCCACTGCCACCAGGAATTTCAAAACAGCACCAAAACAAACAAAAGGAGTGGGAAGACTACCTTGGCATCAAGCCATAACCCCGCCCCAGATGGGACTATGGTATCTTTATGCCCCCCAGGAAGCAGATAGGTGTGTCCCAATTGAGGAGGTTGCCCCAAATCTATCTCCCGAGGGAGTAGAGAGTGCACCTGACATCAGGGATTTTGCCTTTGGGGCAAAAGAAAGTGGTTCAGTTGTTGCACTTTGGCATTGGCTAGACCCCCACTGCAAAAAGGACATGGCAGTCTTTTTGCCCCCTCCCCCCCCCCCAAGGGGCAAACAAGAGGTTTTCCCCCAATTTGCCTCTGGAGGCAAAAAGCCCACTGTATGGCAGGAATACTTTTTTTAAATAAAATATAGGGGTGGGTCTGGCACATCCTAACATCAGGCTCTCCTCTAACCCCTAAAGCATCAGTTTTTTTGCTCCTTTGTGGATGAAAGAATACCATCCCAATGGCAAACAAGAGGACATTTGATTCTTTTGTGTGTTCCATCATAGAAATGTGAGGAAAATGTGTTTATTCCAACGTTTGAAGTTTGCAAGGACTTCTAAGTGAAAAACACTGGTGAGAGCCGTGCAAATCACCTCACCCTGGATTCTCTCAGGTTTCTAGTTTTCAAAAATATGCACGTTTGCTAAGTTTCTCTCGGTGCTGGCTGAACTAGGACCCAAAATCCACAGCTACACACTTTGCAAAAATAGGGTCAGTTTTGAGTGGAATAATGTGACGTATCAATGTTGAGTTTTGGGCCGTTTCCTGTTGTACGCAGTAGACCTACACATGCAAGTGAGGTACCATTTTAAATCATCAGCCTTGGGGGATTGCTGGTTCAAAGGAAGTTTGTGGCACCAGGTAGAATTGAGAACTTTCCATCACAGAAATGTAAGGAAAATGTGTTTTCTTTAGTTAACATTTGAGGTTTGCAAAGGATTCTGGGTAAAAAAAACTTGATGACAGCCACCTAAGTCACCCTACCTGGGATTCTCCCAGTTGTCTAGTTTTAAAAAATATGCGCGTTTGCTAGGTTCACCTCTGTGCCAGCTGAGCTGGGGCCCAAAATCCACAGCTACCCACTTTGCAAATAAAGGGTCAGGTTTGAGTGGAAAAATGTGATGTGTCCATGTTGCTTGTTGGGCCCTTTCCTCGCACATACGCTAGGTCTACCCACACAAGTGAGGTATCATTTTTATTGGAAGACATGTGGGAGCATAGGATAGTGGAAGATTTGTTATTACCAATTGGATTTTGCTGTATTTGTGCCCTCCAAATGTAATCTATTGTGTAAGAAAGAAGACATTATGAAAAATACAGTCTAAATCATGTGCTTGTACCCACAAATTCGATGTTCAAATAACCAGTTCTCATGAACTCCACATGTTGTGCCCATTTCAGAAATACATAGGTTTCCTTGATACCCATTTTTCACTCTACATATTTCATCATATGAATAAGTCTATACTCTTTACACAATGAAAAAACATTGGGACTCATTACGATGGCGGACAGAAAAGCCCTCCGACTGCCATGCTTCTGGAAAAAAAACACCTGCATGTTCCTCGGCAACTACTGCGGACAAATTATGATGCAATGCATGTAAAATCTGACCGCTATGGTACGATTTCACAAAACACTGTCCGCCACGGTTGGGAAATCAGAAAATCTGACCGCGGCAGATGGAAAAGCTGTGTCATGCACTAAAAAGGCCAATTCACCTGCGGTATGACCGCACAGCAAATCAGGATGAGATGGCAGAGCTGACGTAACGATCATTGCGTTACGACCGCCGTGGTCGCACTACCACTACACGAATGATGGTCGAATGAAATGTCAGAATCAGAACTTCAAGTGGGTCGGTCCTCTCAGCTGGCCTCAATTACGTCTGACACGCCCCAATGATAGAACCCCCAGTTTTTTCAAAGCACTGAAAGCCCTGGCCATATTTGAAAAATACACCTGATGGTCATTCCTCATGTGGACACACCCGCATGGCGGAGTATAAAACCAACCCCTTCCCTGACCATCATCCTTTGCAAAACTACAGCATTGAAGGGCCAGACACCACAGCTGTTAGGAGAGGCAACTTATCACACATCACACCAACACACCTACCTATCCACACACCCCAAGACTTTTCACACACACACCTGACACACCTTACACACCTCCACCACCACCTCACTCCCTGCACTTGTCTTATATTTGCACAGCATACACCATGTCACAGAAAAAATGCCCAAATTCACAGACAATGAGTTGTCAGTGATGGTAGATGAGATAATTAGAGTAGAACCACATTTGTTTGGAACCATGGTCCAACAGACCCCACTTGTTAGAAAAAATCAAATGTGGGAAAGGATTGTCAACAAAGTCAATGCAGAAGGGACCACCCTCCGCACACTGCGTGACATCAAGAAGAGGTGGCATGACCTCAAGATAAGGGTGAAATACCATGCCAAAAGGAACCATGAGGTGGCTCAGAGAACTGGCGGTGGCCCTCCCATTTCACCACTAACATTCACTGAAAGGGAGGAGAAGGTGCTTGCCATCCTGCATCCAGAGAGTCTCACAGGAGTAGCTGGGGGAGTGGAGACAGGTAAGTACCAACACATTTTTCACATGGCTGCCACATGGCTCTGGGGTGGGGGGGAGTGTTCCATGCTGTTTGGGAGGGAGGCCAGATGGCCTTGTGGGTGTTGTGGTGTTGTCTGGGCAGAGTATGCGGAGTGGTGCTCCGCGTAGTTCCACAGAGTTTAACAAAAACTCAGTGGAACTACGCTCCACGCCCTCCCCCCTCCCAAAGTTATTAAAAATAATTAAAAAGGCACTTACCTGCCTTGTCTGCCTCGGCTGCCTCCTCCTAGCAATGGCTGCCCTCTCCTGCCTCCTCCTCATACTGAATAACCCCTACGTTGTAAGTCTTGCGAATGTGCATGCGCACGCGCAAGATGTACAACGTAGGGGTTATTCAGTGCGAGGAGGAGGCAGGAGTGGGCAGCCATTGCGAAGAGGAGGCAGCCGAGGAAGACACGGCAGGTAAGTGCCTTTTTAATTATTTTTAATAACTTTGGGAGGGGGGAGGGCGTGGAGCGTAGTTCCACTGAGTTTTTTTTAAACTCTGTGGAACTACGCGGAGCACCACTCTGCATACTCCGCCCAGACAACACCACAACTCCCACAAGGCCATCTGGCCTCACTCCCAAACAGCATGGAACACTCCCCCCCCACCCCAGAGCCATGTGGCAGCCATCTCCCTCCTCTGCTTCACCTTACAGGTAGGTAGCCAGCTCATACCCCCTGGCCTCACTCCCAAACAGCATGGAGCAATATGACGAACACATCTCTCACTTGTTAGCTAAATCTAGAATGCTCCATATTTCACATACAGTGCGCACACAGCTAAGCTCACATATATGGCCCCTGAATCACACTTTAAATTACAAAGTCCCATGTTAAGAAAAGCAGAGCACAAGCAAGATATGCACAAAATAATATTTGTAAGTCCCTGTTTTTGAAACCATGAAGGCTCATATGCACAAAATACATGCATGGACACTCATACAAAGGACACAACACAGATGATGTTAATGCAAAATGACATACAGAAATTAGGAAGTGTCTGCATAGTGGAAACCTATTATTAGCAAAGTTTACAATAGCCCTGCCTAAACTAAAGTGGATGAGCACCAAGTTGGTAGATGATGACATGTCATTTGAAACACCCTATCTGTACAATTGAAATGTTTGGTTTTGCCATGTCACATCGTTAACAAGTAATGGATGTACCTCAACATCATGTCATACAGCAGATGAACTGTTACAAATGACTAGTAGTTCTCAATGATAAAAGTTTGTTCTTCTCTACTAAAACATCAATGACAGTGTCACCAAAGTTGTGGAGTGTACTTAACATGCTGACAATGTAACCTCTGTTCAACAGGTGAATCGCAATGACAGCTGGCGAGACCACCACCAACCAGCAGAGCCAGTCTCCCCCCCCCAAGCATGAACTCTCAGATGCAGATTCTCTCCATTTCTTGGATGAGGAGCAACAACCTGGCCCTTCAGGCCTGCCAGAGCATACGCAGTCTCAGGGCCTCATTGCCACCACCACCACCACTCTCAACACAAATGCAACAACAACAACCCAGAGCCCTGCAACAACTACCTGTGTGGCAACCACCTCCACCATCACCACCGCTGCTTGCAACACTGTCCCTGTCTCAGTGGTTACCAACACCACCACTCATGCCGAGGATGCTGGGGACAGTGTGCAGGTGCGTGTACAGCCAAGGCTACAGGTCCATGTGAGCAGGGCAGGTGGGAGGGCAGCTGGGTGCCAAGCACAGGAGGACACTGAGACTGAAGCCCTGGCCATCATCGCTAGAGTCCTTGGGGCATACCAATAGCACCAGGGACAGATGGGCCAGGTTGTAGAGGAACTGTGTGAGCTCCGCCTGCTGCAGAGGTCCATGGACACCCGTATGGGACAACTGGTAGACCTCATGGGCCAGCTTGCGGGTGTACTGAGGGACATACATGCAGCTCAAATAATGCCTCCCCCACCCTTCAGTGGCCAGCCTGCTGATACTCCCACTACCTCAGCAGCAGCCACAGGGAGGGATGAGCAGCAAGCCGATGACTCCTCAGACACCTCTGAGCCTGCAGCAGAGCCCCCCCTGCCAAACGCAAGAGGGGACGTCCAAGAAACACCACGGGAGGATCATGTGGCAAAGCACCAAGCCAAGCCAGGTCGCTGAGCCAGCCATAATGTCACCAGTGCTGCACCGGACATTGACTTTGTTGACCATCCTGTCCCACATTGCCATGTTGATGGCAGGAGTCTGTTGGACTGTGGAATTCCACTAATGTGGTGACTACTCTATTTGTCTCTGTTACCATCACTGACAACTGAAACACTCTGTGTGCACAATTAACACCTCACTCACTTTAATACAAACACCATGTGAAAGAAAATAAACACAATTAACACCCATATGCCTTTGTGTGTGTGCTATATTTATCAGAGTAAGTACAATGTAAACTCAGACTTCAGTGTACCACAAGATTTGATTGTGACAATTCATTGATAGTGCGGAGGGACCTAGAACGACAAAAGAAGATAACACTAAGTTGGCATATGATGGCATAACAGCAACAATACACTACTGGTCAACACTGTGCAAGATTCATTTCAGTTAACACTGATCAACACCATCAACATAGACATCAGGTAATTGTAAATACAAACACAGCGATGAACAAAGTACCCCACAACAGTGGGCCAACAACAGCCATCATCCCAAAACATCATCAATGCTTCTGCCCTAACAGCAAAGCAAACTGACACAGTCATAGCTGATCAATGCTAACTTACACTCAAGGGAAGTAGTTGTTGATGAGCTGTTGATGCAGGTCAAGACCTTCCTCCTCACCACTATCATTGTCACTGGGCATGTGTGGATTTGCTGCGGGGGCTCCTGCTGCTCATCATTGTCCTGAATCAAGGGGGATCTCTTTGCTCAAGGCCAGGTTGTGGAGCATGCAGCAGGCAACGGTGATCTGACACACCTTCTGTGGAAAGTAGAGTAGTGCACCACCACTCTTGTCCAGACACCTAAATCTAGCCTTCAGAAGTCCAAAAGCTCGCTTCACAACACGATGTGTCCTCCCATGGGCATTATTGAAGCAGACTTCCCCTTGCGTCCTTGGATTCCTCAGTGGGGTCAGCAACCAAGGCCGGTTGAGATACGCTGAATCACCT
Source organism: Calotriton arnoldi (assembly GCA_963921515.1). Taxonomy (NCBI): domain Eukaryota; kingdom Metazoa; phylum Chordata; class Amphibia; order Caudata; family Salamandridae; genus Calotriton; species Calotriton arnoldi. The sequence continues at coordinate 659,685 of CAWUFW010009348.1, forward strand.
AGTTGTGAGAAACACAGACCAACAATGTAATTGAACTATTTGAGGAGACCAACATCTCACACATACACCACAATTATTGACACAGCTCACTCACCAACAAGCCAGGCCCTCTCTGGATGAAGATTTGCCATCAACTGTGGGATGATGCTGTTCTACATTATGTAGGAGTCATGTGCAGATCCAGAAAATGTGGCACACACGTGCGATATTATCAGATCGGCTTAGCATACCACTTGCACATTTATTGAATGGTAATGCTTCCTGTTACGGTAGATGTGCTCCTGTGCCTGCGGTGGAACAAGGCCAATGTGTGTGCCGTCAATGGCACCAACAACATTTAGGATGTGACCAAGGTAATAAAATTCACCCTTCACATCTGCCAATTCATGTCTCTTAGGAAAGTGGATGTAGCTGTCCTTGTATGTCAACAATGCAGACAGGACATCATGCAACACCATGCTGAACATAGGTTGAGACATCCCACCTGCGATGGCCACCGTGTATTGAAACGAACCAGTGGCAAAGTAATGCAGGGCGGCCATCACCCTTCACTTTTGCTGTCAAGGCTGTTGGGTAGGTTCTGTAAGGCCTCAAATAGGGCTCCAACTGAGCACATAGCTCTTGAAGGGTAAGGCGATTGAGACGGAATTTCTTTATGATGTCTGTATCCTCCATTGTCAACAGGTCTGGTATAGGCCGATACACAGGTGGTCTTCTCCTACGTAATCTGGCAGTGTACATGTGTAAAAAGAGTCAAAGATGAGATTTGGGTAACAGCTTACAGAATGACTCCCACAACCCCAACATTGACAGGACTGTTGAACCCATTTAAGGCACAAGTGTCATGCATAGACACCTTGATCCATTGTAGTCAAATAGGTAGCCAGGGTGTACATACTAACTCATGTCAAATCACAATTAGACTATGTGTATGGCATATGTTACACAGCTAAATCATGTGTACCCAGCCCTGTGGGTAGATGACACAGCACATGTGGCAAACAGATCAATGCAGACTTGTATGTAGCTGCTGTCAGTGCACAAAATCCACCTTGAGTCCCACAAAACACAACATGAGACAAAATGCTGCCACTGAGTGTAAGCTGGACAATAATCCATACATATACAACACTGTGTACAGAAATATATGCATGTTACGTTGGCAGTCCAGCCTGACTGTGGTAGGAGTTAGCATTACACACATTGCGATGTCCCCAAAAATGAAACACAAATTCACATGAAATATGTATACATGCACACATGGATGAAAATGACATGTGATGACAGACACACCAATGCTTTTTGTCCCATGTGTACTTCCATTACATGTGTGGGAAGACTAAAGTTAAATTTCACACTCTGCAATCCCTTTACAAGGTGCAGTTATTTGGGATCAGTGATGCAAGTTGCTAATCGATAATGCAAATGCAGAATGTGTTTACAGGCGAGGTGGCGTGCTCCGCCACTGCGGTCACAGGCATTGGCCCAAATTGAATAATGCCGGGTAGCGTTGGAGACATCCTGACCCCCGCGGTGTGACACTGCCTATGCGAACAACATTGCAGCCAATGGGAACCACCATCGCAGTAGTGCCGTACATATTTGAACGCCGCAGTAGGTGTGCTCCACCACTGCGGTCACAGGCATTGGCCCCAATTGAATAATGCCAGGTAGTGGTGGAGACATCCTGACCCCTGCGGTGTGACACCGCCTATGCGAACAACATTGCAGCCAATGGGAACCACCATCGCAGTAGTGCCGTACATATTTGAACATTGCAGTAGGCGTGCTCCACCACTGCGGTCACAGGCATTGGCCCCAATTGAACAATGCCGGGTAGCAATGGAGACATCCTGACCCCTGCGGTGTGACACGCCTATGCAAACAACATTGCAGCCAATGGGAACCGCCATCGCGGTAGTGCCTTACATATTTGAATGTTGGGGTAGGTGTGCTCCGCCACTGCGGTCACAGACTTTGGCCACAATTGAATAATGCGGAAGAGGCGGACCAATGGCATTAGCAGAGTAACTCAGAAACAACCCCAGGGGCCTATATATGTGTGTGAAATGGCCACACTTGTCACTGCTGCCTGCCATTCCTCCCCACCAACTGCTGCTGTACATCATCTCTTGAACCAGTAATGGCTCGTACTGAGAACATCAGGGCCCGTCCCTTCACTACCGAGGAGCTGGAGGTCCGGGTGGACGAGGTCCTTGGCCAGGACGGGCGGCTATATGGTGCAGCAGAGGTACTGGTAAGTGAATGTGTAACTTATTTTGAGTGATTATAATGCTCAACCAATGTGACTGTACACTACTCTGTGCCTCAGAGTGCAAGCCAATGTTCATGGATTCAGATTTTGACATCTGCTTGGCCCATACATGACATACAAGTTGTTGCGCTTGAGTATGTGGGGAGGATGGCACCATTGTCACTGGTGCAGCTCCCTTAAACCCTTAAATCACCCATATTGTTCTCTGAAGGGGTAATGAAAATGTGTGAGGCGCTGTGTAGCAGAATGACTTCACGTTGATGGTGTGTAGAGCCTTATTCCCCTTGATCCCTGACTGCATGCAATGATGATTTGTACATACCAGTTTATAGCAGTAGTACAGTTACACTGATGACTAGAGCAATTCTCATTTTGAACACAGATTAAATGTCAAATGTCATGTACAACTTCAGTATGTTTAACTATGATTATTAGTGAGATGGTACTTGTCAATTGGGCAGAGGATACAGATTGGTGGGTGTAATGATTTGCCAGTTACACTATGGAGCTGAGTCCAGTCAGCACAAGAGTTCAAGGCCTGTATCTGAGTACATTAATGGCAACTCACCTCTCACACATCTGCTAAATGTACAGTGGACATGTCATCCTTATTTTTTGTGCCATTATGTGTAGAGGCTCACATATGTATGTACTGGGTCATCAGTCTCATTCTACATGCATGTGAAACTTATGATGGCCCACATTTTGCATCTACTAAAACCCCTAAGGCCTGTACTGTGAATGCACAATGTATCTGCCTACATCACAAAAAGGACTTTGCAAGAGATGTGAACAGTCCACCCTAACATATATATGAAGCAGCATATAGAGGTATGAGGAGTACACAAGACAGGCCTACACCTTGTCACATGAGTTAGAGAATGTAGTGTCATGTACCTTATCGTGACATCCATGACACGTGTAGCTATGCAATGGTCCAGGACATTAAGTGGTGTGTAGTGCTAGACACAGTGAGTATGACCAATAGGTATCAATTACAGTGTTTTGTCTGTCAGGCTCACTCACATCATGCACCACATATGATGCCCTGTTGCACATTGCTTTCAGTGCACGCCCTCTGCATGTAAATAAAATGTGCAGGTATTTGGTCCATCCTCATAGATGTGTACATTGGACTCAGCAAGCTTGGTCAGAGTGTAGTATGTGACATGGTCTATGGACTAGGCTGTCCATTGATCTATGTGTGTGGTATGTGTATAATTGCATCTGGACTGGCACACAATAGTCTTGTCTCCCATGCCTACAGCTCGAGGTCCATCAGCGAAAGGCAATATGGAGGGCCATCGCCCGCAAGGTGGGGGCACTGGGGGTCTCGAACCGGCGGCATACTCACTGCCACAAGAGGTGGGATGACATCTGACACCTCAGCAAAAATGTTGCAGAAATGATGCTGGGGCTGGTCCCTCGAAGTGTCAGGTTGGTGCGCCGGAGCATGACCCCACTGTTGGCCCGCATCCTGGCAGTGACACAGCCAGAGCTGGATGGACGCTTGAGGGCCCAACAGTAGAATGTTGGGGGTGAGTATTGGGCTAAGTGTGACTTGGTGCATGACTGACAGCATCAATCCCAACCATGATCAAACCAGGAACCTCTGAGATGTCTCTAGTGTGATGCAATTGCTTCTGAGTAGCCTCAGTGGCGAGGGCAGAGGTTCTGCATGTGTACAACATTTGTATTGTCCTGTAGGGAATACACGAACAGTGTCATTGCAAATCATCTTTACATGTTTGCATCTACCATCTTGAAAATGGTGTCTGAACTGAGCCATTCCTACATAGGAAAAGAAGTTTTGTGAAGTGTCTAGCACAGTACACTTATCAGCCTTGTGTGTGCTGTGTGGCTCCCTCAATATTGTGACTTATGTGATGTAGTGCAAGTGGATAGAGACATGCTCAAATGTGGACTCAGGGTGCAGTGAGTAAGCAGAGGTTATACCTGTCCCATGGGTGGAGTACAGCAAAATGATACAGATGACAGCATTACAGCGACACATTTAGACAAATATCAGCAGCATGGCATCAGATGAAGTCATTCCCTGCCACAGTGACAGCAACTGCACAAAGGCGCTGATGGTGTAGATAGTGTTGATTGTAGTGATGCATTGGATGATCTGCATTTGCTCATTGTGCACATGGCAACATGTCTTTGTGTGGTTAGACAGTGGAAGGTAGAAGCTATGGAGCTTAACGTGGCTATTGGGTGATCGAGTTGGCCTTAGGGCTTAACAGGTTGGATGAGATCAGTGTGTATGGGAAATTGTGATGTAAGTGAGGTGTTGTACTGTAACTTTTGATGCAAAAAGCCAATGTACCTCTGAGTGGCAGTACTTACTATGTGCGCATTGCGGAGGGGTGTCCATATGCATGAGTGCATGGTCAAGTTGTGGCTACTGGTTTACATCAGTGAGTGATGTCTTGTGACATTGATGTGCCCTGGATATCAGCAGTCAGCACAATGTAGGGATGTCAGATGCCAGACCCTAGTTATTAGCACACATAGCCTGTCCCTATGGAGGCCACTCAGAGCTCCAACTACACATGGCAATCTCATGCCTTGGATCATTGACGCCTTGGCCAGAAATTGGAATGGTGTTGGTTTGTGACATGTCACAACATGCAAGGCCCTTGCATCACATTTCCCTAGTCATGCTATTGTGCATTGTCTTTTTGAAAACATTAGTGAATGGTGCTTTGTGGCACTTCATCCATAAAAATGTGTCTATGTAACATATGCAGAGGTGTAAGCCTCAGAGACATCAACTGGCAGTGAACAGCAGTGAGCATCATGTTGTGGTGCCTTGACATATTTGTGGTGTGCAGTTCCATGTCATTGATGACTCTACAAATTGGTAAACAGTGTTCAGCATTAGTTGTGCTGCAGTACCAACATAGTTGGATGGAAGGATGTAATGTCACTTAACAATAGTCGTGTTTCACTTTGTATCTGTGGGGTTCAGTGAACTCATACTTCAAGTGGGAGTAACCCAACAGAATTGGATGTGTAGCTCTCTTGACTAAAGGCATGTAGGTGTGTCTATAGACAATAGGATGTGATGTTGAGATGTAGACACATGCACAGCAATTTGGCTGTGTCAATGCATCATGGAGCATGGACGTCCAATAAACATGTTTCAATGCATCAGGTGATCTGGCATGAGATTGGGCTTATGCAGCCAGTACATGTACGAGTTAAATATGGGTCTTAAGTCAAAGGAATTCTGTTTGTATTGCATGTCATCTTTGTGAGCAGGCCACTTCACTGAACCTATGTCTCTGTCTCTTACAGCATCTACCGAGGGCAGGGAAGGAGAGGGGGCCGACACCATTGGGGAAGCAGCTGGCATTACTGGTCCCCGGGAGTTCAGCGACACTGAGGGGACCAGCGCCTCGGAGGGGGACACGAGTGCCCTGGAGGAGTCTGGGCCAGAAACACCTACCTCTACATCTTCGCACTCCAGTGGTGACTCCTCGGTGTTGGCGGACAAAGGTAGTTCGACATTTGCTTCTTCGTCTGCCACACCCCGTCCTGTGTCCACCCTCCCTCCTGCTCCCAAACTGGTATCCGGTCCCGCGGCCCTATGAAGGGCAGAGTCTCCTTCCCCCAGGCACCGCTGCCCCTACCTCTGTCTCCCCTGCTGCCTTCAGTGTGGAGGCCATAGACATCTTGCAGCAGCTGTCTGTGGGTCAGACTGTGCTCCTGAATGCCCTCCAGGATCATGGCAACAAGTTGTCACAGGTTGTTGCGTTCCTGGAGGGCATTCATTCGGACGTGGGTGGCCTGCACAGAACTGTCCAGTCTTTGACCTTCACACTGACGGCAGCCATTCTGCAGTCCCAAGCTTCCAGTCCAGCTCCTGTCCCTTCCGCAACCACCCTCCCAGTGCCCCCACCTGACCAGAGCACACACACACCAGAGCACTCAGGCACCCAGTCATCCACAGGCAGCACACAACAACACCAATCAAAATGACACAGACACCATACACCATCCCCAAAGCACACAAAAAGCACACATGACAGAACAACAACAAGACCATCAAAGGACACTCAGAAACATAAAGGCAAAAAACATGCATCCACATTGCATACCTCCGATTCCTCCCCCTCCAAGAGCCCTCCCATCCCCACACCTCATTCCAAAGCCGCGCAAACACTTGCCCTGGCTGCCGTGGACCTGGTGCCTGCCACAACTGCCCTTCCCTTCAGAGGGCTGGTTTGCCCAAAACTTTCACTCCCACCCACCTACCCCCCTGTGAAGCATGGACACAAGGCCAAAGAGGCAAAAGTACCTCCACAAGAGGGCAGGCAGGGGAGAAGGCCAACCCCCCAGAGCGTACCACCAGATCTGGTAAATGTCACCAGAAAGAGGCATCACCACCTGCACCACTTTCTGGCAAGAAGGAGGCTGTTGTGTCCACCTCACTTCTCCCTTGGCCCAAGACGCTTAGTGGATATCGTATCCCAAAACAAGTGAGAACCAGCCCTCCACAGGCAACATCATCCACTGAGCCTCCCCACAGCTTTTCTCCGCCTCCCCATGCCACAACTCCACCAGGTCCAGCCAGCCCTCAGGCTCCCACATCAAGGGATCCCTCTACCTCAGCCAGTCCTCCCCCTCCCAGTTCCTGGTCTCCCCAATTTTAAACCAGAGTCCCCCTTCCCACACCATTCCTCCCTGAGTGGTGCCTGTACTGCCTATTTGATGCCCCTATCCTGGGGAGATTTCCATGGCAGTGGACTGTGTTGCAAGTTTGTAGTGCAAGTTTACATGCACACAAGTGCGGACTCTATTTTGGACTGGCCGTTGGCCTGTATGTTTTGCACTTTCATTACACTTGCAAAGTTTATGTATTAAAATGTATATTTATCTTATGAGCTTTGTCGCTGGCCTTGCTAATGATGCAGTACAATGTATGTGTATATGTTCATCTGTTCCATGCTCACATTGGACTGGACTTGATTTGCTATTGCAGGTGTTCCCAGAGGTTGCAGCAAGCAATGTGCTTATTGACTCGGAGGGTTAATGGGGTGATGATGCTTGTCTGTGATGGTCTACTCTTGTCCTCTACATTAATTTGTCGGTGCTCTACTTTTGTACACATTTCATATTTGGATACTCTACATTAACAACAGCTATTTATTTTTCCATGATGACTTGAGGGGTGGACAGGGTACATCATATGTGGGGGATGTATCTTGATGTGTATACACCAGTGTAGGTGTGTAGTCATCTTGGATAGGTATGCCTTCATAGTCACATGGGTACATTTACATGTGTGCACTGGAGAACTCATGCAGTGTGATTGTCATGTCATTAGCTGGTGTATGAATATATATGTGCCCTTGAGCATGACCCTTTCACACATGTATGATACAGTTGATGAGTGCCTGTTTGTTTACATGATGAGACACCTGAAGGCAGTTGGGTGCACATGTTGACGTTGTTGCCCGAGCAATGTGCAGTGTGTTAGTGTGACCTTGCAGTCCTTGGGTACACATACTTGTTGTCCACATCATTTGTGAGTATGCAGAGTGTGTCACAGCAATGGGTGTGATGTGAGTTTTGGGATAAGGCATATCTCTTTCTTACCTTTGTTCTCACTGTGCTGACTGACTCTGACACACATTCATTATATGTGATATTTGCCAAACACAGATCTCACAATACAATTTATCTACTCCACTATGTGGTATTCAAAAACATACCAGTGCTGTACACAAAGCCAATCTGTGTTACTCCACTGTGTGCTGTGACAGTGTACCTGAGACCACTGTATGACAGTGCAGTCACAATGAGACCATTTGAGGCCTACACAATGTGAGATACTCCACTATGTCTTTTTGCTCTGTCCACTCCTCACCTGTACAATACTCCTGTATACACCTCTTCACTCAACAATATTCCACTGCATGCCATGCCAGTGTTTGACCCTCCCCACCACTCCATAGTGTGACTCTATACTGTGGGAGTATGATTTGTGTCCAAAACCATTGTGCCCCTCAGCACTATTTCACTATTTGATATGTGCTCTTTGAGTCTACTTAATTGCAGTCATGGGTAATCCTGTATGGTACAGATGAGTTCACATCACAGTCCTCTGGTCTTGCTCCATGTATATGAGTTTGCCTGTTTTTTTGTAGCAGTAGGTGATAGAAAAAGTGTGTAGGTCTTTGCTGAGGCACTGCTACCCATCTTGTGTGTGGAGTGATCTGTGTGCTGTGATGATGTGTGATGTTCTTGTTCATGGTGGTGAATTCAGATATGTCTGTTACTGGATTTAGTGGTGTTCACACACTGCTTACTGTGCATGCACTGATGTCAGTGGATGATGCATTGTCCTTGACAGGTGTGAGCCCCCCTGATGTCCAGCTTAGATTGCTATGGGATGTTTTAGGATGTGCATATGTTGTGGTGTTGTTGGGGAGGGTTGCAGTCTTTGACCTGTATTGGCTCTTTTTACTGACAAGTCCATGTGTGTGTAATGTTGTTTTTGCAGGACATTGTGTGTAAGGAGTGTGTGTATTTGAATGCATTCAGATGGGTGTGTATTTGGTACTGTGCATTTCTTGTGTGCATGTCACATAATGCAATGTGTAGTCTGATTTATTTGCTGGTTTTGTGGGCAGATTTGTGCTATGTCCCCCTATCTTTGAACAGTCACTTGTCAGGATTGTGCCTGGGAATGGTTGTCCGGCACACTGACACCATGGTCACTTTGTAACTGGTGGAGTATCTATGGCTGTCTTTGCAGATTTGTCTGGATGCAAACACTTTGGGGTTAGATGTGTCATTTGTTTATGGAGATTTTTCTTTAGATGGATTATGCAGTCTGTGCAGTTAGCCAGAGGAAAAGTTATATCTGTTCCAGGGAGGACTGGGAGCAGATTGGCTATTCACTCTTTTGCTGCACATGTCCAAGATAGTTGGACTTGCTTTGGTGTGGCCTGTGATACATGTATTTAGTAATAGCATTGAGTTCAGCATTAGATCAGACATCATCGAGTTGAGCTCTGTGATTTTGAGATACACACCAGGGTGTAACAGTGTGTAGCAGGGAAGTCATAGGAGTAGATTAGCAACTTTTTCAGAGATTGTCCCAGGTGTAGGACAGGGAAGGTGGTAGATGATTAGGTAAGGGGTAAGTGTGAAGATTAGTATTTAGTTTACCAGTCAGGGAATGTCACCGTGAGGCATGAGTGTTGTGTCAGTGGCATACACATGACATATTAGTTCAGACAAATTAGGTGCTGGTCACTGTATGTCTAATGACAGGTCATCTCATTGTGGTCCAATGCCTTACTTGCATTGCTGGATCACAGTGATAGTGCACTGATGGTTATTTTTAATTTGATTTGTATCTCTGTGTCACACATGGATTACTTGATGTGCTAAGTGTAGTTTCATATGTGGGACCTCTTACATTCCATTAACATTTGGTACCACTCATTTCTCAATACATTTCCCGCACTGTTCCCTCTTCTTTTGAATAGTTCACTTCTTCTCATACAGTGATTGTGACTTATACTTTGTGAAGAAGGCAAAGTAAGAGTTTGTGAGCTGTATCAATGAGTTAACATGCAGACTGACCAGTTCCAAGGTTTGTAATCTGCACAATGACTCTTTATTAATTAAATTACTCACATTTATTCACATTAGTGGAAGGCAGGTGTGAGGAAGAGGAGGTTTGTCATGAATCTTAGGTCAGAGTTTGCTGCTATCAAGATGGCCTCTTCCTGACACTTTAGCATTCATTCAATATGTTCTAGTTGTTGCTACATTTCGAGTGGTGGAGTGATGGTTTGGAGGTGTACAGTGAAGTGGCAGAGTAGTCAGTGTTGTTGATGTACAGGACATACTCACATGGGGTCATTTGGTGCAGCAGTACACACATGAGACAAATGCACACTGGTGTTTACTTTGAGTTTGCAGTTTGAGTCATATGATTTCTACAGTGTTGTATGGTATGGCTTGTCATTATGTGGTATGGTCTGCCATTGTATGTGATGAGCCTGGCAATGTCTGCTTATGGTGTGTGCAGAACTGTGAATATGTGGCAGTTGTGGCTCACTTAATATGTCATCTGCCTTTGCTCTTTGACTCATCCAACACCTTGTTGTACTACTTCGGACTCTACATACACAACATGGTTGCTCTGTCCTCCTCTAATCCACCTTGGATCTTGTCTGACCCTGATTTGAACTGCAATGATCACTATTGTCCATTTCAGGTGACTCTTGCCTCATTCGTCACTCATGGTGCTATATATTTTGATACGGTCCTACTGAGATGTCACTATGAATGCTGTGCCTGCACATCACTCCTTGCAGCAGCTATGCTGTGGTAATTTCAGGCTCATTTGGATTGGGTGTGGGCTGGAGGATGGTATTAAGATATTGCTAGCCTGGGACCATGTGCTGGACTTCTACAACCATAGTTTGGCCACCGCTTCATCGCTTCTGTGACGTGACCGCCATGGACAGGCTAGATGGCATCATTTCTGGTGAGATGGTGCCCCCAATGCTGAGGTGACAATGTACCTTCGTGAAAAGATGTGTACTTTAACGGTGGTATATGTTCCTGTGTCCATCAGGGTGTCCGATGTTGACAGGTAAATTATACCTGAGCGATTGGTGTGTGTTGTTGTTGTCAAGGGGTTGCATACGGGGAGATGTTTTGGACTTACCTCTGCTGTTGACCGCAACGGCGTCGTATCTGTTGGTAGTGGATCAGGTAGAGCAGCGGCAGGGCTTGTAGAGCAGGATCGATGACGTGCAGGAATGTGGAGAAGTGTCTCTTACTCGAGTTTCTCTCTCCGTATTTGTGCTTCCACCATGTACGATGAGCTGGTTTTACCCCTGCGTTCCGATGGCCTGATTGATGCATTGTGATCTGGTGGGCGTTCAGAACTTCATTCCGCATGGCTGCCTTTCTCTATTGGCTCCCTCCGGCACCGCTGCGTAACGAAATATCTGGCCGATCCGGAAACTCCGTGACGGACGGGAAATGGGCTATCTTTGCCCATTGTAATATGGCGGTAGCGATGACCGCTTCCGGAGTAACTAAATCGACGTTTTCTACCACCGCCAGCACCGTGGAGGTGCCTATGACCGCCATCATGATCAGCCCCATTGTACGGTGCCGCTTAGTTGTTGGCTTTGGGTTCCTTGGGGTCTTGAAGAACCTACAAACACTATATATCCCCACAACCAGAATGGTCTAGCTGACATAATGGTATATTACTTTTGTATATCGCCCATTGTGACAAAAAGTTACGTTGTCTCAAATGGCCATTTTTACCTACTCATTTTCAATATTTCTATACTTCACCAGTAAGATTCTTTTAAAAACCTTAAGGGATCTACACATATGACCCATTGCTGAATTTGGAATTTTTTCTACGTTTCAAAAATCGATACCTTTTCTACATCATGCATGGGTTTCACACAGGTTTCCACAACACACTTGAAGTAGGTTGAGAGCACAAAAAATAGGAAAAATGCCAAAAATGTGTATACATTTTTTCTTTTTTATTCAGCTCTGCATGTTCCTGAAAGCTGGGAAGATGATGACTTTAGCACAGTAAACTGTTCATTGATGCTATTTTAGGAAATTAATGAGACCCTTTTATCCAGAACACGTTTTTCCCATTTTTCCCCCAAAACTCAGGGGCTTATTTACAAGGCTCTTGCGCCACTTTTGCGTCATTTTTAACATGGGAAAAATGACACAAAAGTGGCGCAAGGGGCTTGTAAATCTGCCCCATAAGATTTAGCCATATCTTGCCTATTTTCTTGGTAGCCTCCAGGGGAATTGAAAAACCTGGGGGGCCTGTTAAATCCCCAGGATTTTGGAAAAAAAGGAGGCAAATTTGGTGTGGGTACCTTACATGGAAGAAACGTTATGGAGCCCTAAGCATGAACCACCCCAAACAGCCATAAAAGGGCTGTCCACGGGGAGAGGGGAGAGGTCCAGCAGCTAAGTATGGGAAGGCTATATGTTTGAGAACAATATTTATTTTCCAATATTTTTGTGAATCAATATTGTATACATTCCATATTATGTCATTGATCCAGACGGAGAGAACAGAGAAACAGCACAGAAGTCATGGAAGTCAATGCTCTGTTTACCTTGATTCGCAGAAAATTACGCAGATAAATATTGCATTCTATTATTAGCCCATCTTTCCCACAGAGGCAAATCATATTCAATTCAGGTCTGGTCATATCCCTAAAAGAAAAAGTCAATCTTTGCATGCCAGGCAATGTCCCCTTTGATGGCAGAAAAGTAGCACCAGAGGCATTTTGGCCTTTTGTGTACCCTCAATAAACTGCATCATGACACCCTATATTACCTTGAGTTTGGTACCTAAACTTGTGCATCCCGACATCACTTTAGGTGGCTACTTTGTTAGCATAGAAGGTGATGGATGAAAATGCTTGAGGTAATCTGAAGCACTTGTAACTACTCATTCTATAATTTTATCACTCATTGAAGACAGGTCCTAGCATATGCAAACCACTGTTGCCCTTGCTGCAAATAGGGACACTTCAGAAGGCTGAACTGCCATGCCCCAGCTTCCCCGAATAAAGGAAATTGAATTATCTTAAAAGGTAACACAACAATTTGCCATGTTTATTTCTTCCCCGTGCAGGTGCACAGGGGCCTGTGTTTCCATCTCTTATACATTTACTTATCTCTGTACATTCAAACCAAAGAAAGGCAATCAATGTATTCGGAGTACTACTGTCATTTTCTATGTTTGACCAATTTCACATTTATTCATTTTATTCTAGAAATGCAAGTTCATTTATCCCCCGGATTCCTTTGAAATCAATCTATTGTTTTTATTTCACACAAACGAATGTTTCTCTTCCTGAAGATAAAACATCATGCCAGCTCATTTAATTGATACTCTCATTGTTTTGGTGACAAATAAAGTTGTCATCGTGTATATAAAATAGTTTCATGCATATATTGTAATAAGAAAAGTTGTTCCGCTTTATTATGTGTTTTCAATGATGTTAAAAAAACACAATGAATACCCGTGAACTCAGCATTGATATAAAGAACCTGCTACGAAGTGACAAGACAAAACAATGTTAAGAGTTAGTTGTCACAAGGTAAGATGTATATTTCTATTTCATAAGATTCCCACCTTTTCAAATATTTCTAGAATGTCATACAAAATAGGCACTTTTCTAAAAAAGTGTTTTGACAGCGGAAACTGTGGAACATTTAAAGGAGGCGCCAGAAGATTATTTTCCCTTGACGAAAAAGTAACTACATATCATTGCAGCGTTATTCTCACAGCATCTTTTCCATTCACATATATATTCTTGTACTTTTTGTCTGTAATTATAGACCTTTGTAGGGTCTATTTTATTCTGAGTGCTTCTTTTGTCTATTATTATAGTAACCTCTTGAGTGCTCATGACGGCTCCCGACCGTCATGAGCACACGCCCACTGTGACTCATGACGGCCGGGAGCCGTCCTGAGTACCCGAGCGCCACGCCCAACCCCGCCCCCTCTCGCACCGCGGGGGAATTTGCCCCGCAGCGAAGGGGTTAAAAGAAGCATAATTAAATGCCATGGTTTGACAAGCACCAGGTAAACAATTGCAGGAGACAGGATGTAGATTTCGAAGTATTTAATATCTACATGAAAAGGACTCGTCAAGACACTTCAGCTACCATCAAGTTCTGTCCACCACCATCTGCCTCCCAGCCTCCCACATTCCATTACCTCATGGTTCACCAATATCCCATCAATGTGAGCTGACAGCTGTGCTGTCACACACACAGCTATAGCTCACTGTTATGTATATATTACAGACCTCCCCTTTTTCAATAAACAAATATGAGATGAATAAAACTATTAACAAATATGAACACAAACGTGACATAGCAATAGAAGAGAATTAAAACATAAGACATTAATGCAATATAATGACAGGATGATCTATCCTTTCAACATATCAGTACTAAAAACATTGAGTAAGATTAATCTTATGTAATCTTTTAGATAGCTGGGAGCTTTAAGATCTCTACGAGATCTTACCCTTGATTTAATGGTAAGATCTTTACAAGATCTTACCCTTGATTAAATCTTGTTCTCTGGTTTCCTACTATCTCGCACTCCTTCCTGAGGTACTTTCCCTTTATAGATCACAACTCTATTCAAATTCCATATTTGATGATCTTCCGTCTTTACTGCATTGTTGACGATATTTATGACCTTTATATTTTTGGAGAGTTTCTAACCTCCCTCTTTACCCATCGGTTTCCTTATCATGACCCAACCACCAACAGTCACTCTTGTTTTCTTCACTGATTTCCTTCTATCATAACTGTGCTTGCACTTTCCTTTCTTCTCTTACTTTCCACTCTTCACCCATGTCTAAAGTAAGTGATTTTCCTTCCTAGTCATTGATCCATCCAGGAGTCATTAATGTACACGGATGTCTATCCCTAAATATCTCAAAAGTTGTTTTCCTTTAGTAGAGTGTAGTGTGATTCTGTATCTTTCCACTCTTTTACTGACTTCCTCCTTCCACGCCAAACCATTATCCTTGGTCATGTGTATGGTTTCTTTGAGTACTCGATTAAAGTGCTCCACCATTCCATTAGTTTCTGGGGGATAGAGCACATAATGTTTATGTCTTATGCCACACTCTTCCAAAAATGTCTCCATGTCTTTAGAAACCAACTGTACCCCATTGTCTGTTAGCAGTATTCTGGGTATGCCTCCCTTTCCAAATGTTTCTTTCAGAATTTTCACCACATGTTTAGTCTCAATCCCCCATGTGAAAAAAACTCTGGCCATCTTGAATACATATCCATCAAAACTATCATATATGTTTTGCAAACGTCTCTACATACTAGACCAAGAATCTCTAATGCAACCTCCTACGATGGTCTAGTGGGACGTTCTCTACTCTCCATGGGTTTTACCCTAGGTTTCATGGCTTTCTCATTCAGAGCAGACAACATGCATTCTTGAATCATTCTTTCTACTTGTAGGTCCATGTCTGGCCACCAGTGTGTCATTCTCAACCTTTCCTTAGTTTTAGACATCCCTTGATGGCCACAACGAGCTAAATTCATTAGTTTTTCTCTCATAGCACAGGGGGGAACAAGTCTGGTTCCTCTGAGTAGCAACCCTTGACTTTCTGATAATTTATCTTTAATTCCCCAAAATGTTTTACTTTCCTCGCTCTTTTAATTGCTGTCGCCCCATCCAGTTTTCAGTGAATGCAGAACTTGTTGTAAAGTTTTAACAGATTCCAGTTCTGATCACCATCTCTCTTCAGATACAAGGGCCATATTAATTTCACAGACCACTTATTGATTTAACTTCTCGTCATCATCTTCAACATTCTCACTTTGAGCCTCCTCATCAGTAGACAATAACATAGATAAGGTATCTGCTACATTGCTATCTACTCCTGGAATATATTTTATTTCAAAATCATATTCCTGAAGAGCAATTACCCATTTAGTAATTCCACCTGAAACTGCATCTATGCTCTTTTTTTTAAAGAAAATTCACACAATAGTCTGTGATCTGTCCTGAGTTCAAACTTGCTGCCCCATAAAAAAAGTTTTATTTTTCTGACAGCCCAGAATACTGCACGTGCCTCTCTCTCTATGACTAAGTACCATTTTTCCGATCCTTTCAAACTTCTTGAGAGATATAATATTGTACATTCTGAGCCCTGTTCGCCCTGTTGTAAAACTGATCATAGTCCCTTCAGACTCACATCTTTCATAAGTACAGACTTCTTCTTAGGGTCAAAGTTCTTTAATTTGGGTGCTACACTCAACATTTCCTTCACTTCCTTGAACTCTGCTTCACACACAGAATCCCAATTAAATTCTGTTCCTTTCTTGGGTAAATTTCTCATTGCTAAGTAGCTTTCTGCAAAACTCCTGACAAATTTACTATAGTATCTGCAATATCTAAAAATCACATTAACTCTTGCTTTTTGGCTGGTGTTTTCAAATGGTGCATGGAATTAACTAGGTCATCTTTGGGAGTTGTACCCTCACCAGTGAAAGTATGACCTAAATAATTAATGGACTCCTTCCTGAATTTACATTTTTCTAACTTCACCATAAGATTTGAGATTTCAAGTTTTCCCAACACCTGTCTTACTCTCTGATCAAGCTCTGCAACATCTTTTCCAAACACTAAAATATCTTCTTGATATATCCTCAACCACTTTACATCCTTGAGTATATTTTCTAAAGATCTCTGAAAAACAGATGCAGCAGACACCAAACCAAATAGTAATCTTGCATATCTGAAAGTTCCAAATTGGGTGATGAATGCTGTAAGATCACCTGACTGCTCTTCAAGTGTAATCTGGTGGTAAGCCGATGTGAGATCTATGATGGAAAACACTTTTGCACCATCAAGCAACGTGAGCATATCTGTAATGTTAGGCAAAGGATATCTATCCATGAATATACATTTGTTGAGCTCTCTTATGTCTACACATAAACACAGGCTCCCATTTCCTTTCATGGCTGTCACACCGAGTGCCTACCATTCTGTTCCTTGCACTTCTTCAATCACACCTTTATTTTTAAGTTTTTTTTTAATCTTTTGTAAAACACTTTAAGAAATTCTCATTTTATGTCTTTAAGAAATTCACATTCAGGAGTTTCATGCATATGAACACTCTGCAACTCAGTTTTCTTTTAACAAAATTGGAGGATCATTATAGGGATCAAGCATAAGTCCCATCTCTCTCTGATATATCCAAAATGATGTCCCCTGTTTGTGAAACATAAATGTTTGTATGGACCAAACGTTGCTTATATTCTATCAATCATATAAAATATTCCTGCAGTTTAATAGATTTACCCCCATAGGCATTGGTAAATAATGTTATCTAATTTTCTTATACACATTTCATACTCATTCAAATCTTCAGTATCCGCATCTATAACGTCTGGTAATTGGTTGAAAACTTCCTGACCTTTAGTACCTAGGCAATGCAACTACAATGCTGTTTTTCTTTCTGAACTTAAAGTACTACCACATACCCTGACATACCTTTCAAAAACCTTTTTCCATTTTTGCCACTTTATGGGTGGTGTGCCAGGTGTTATTAAGAAAAACAGAGGTGCTACAAACTTTAGAGTAATATAACCCAAACTATGTAATCAAAACCTTCCTGTTAAAGAAAATGTAATAGTGTATATTTAAACTTTGTGGCACCTCTGAAAGTTTGTGCTATAGCATCTGCAAACAAAACCAGATATCAGCACACCTCTAGTTGTTTGCACTTCACCTGCATGTGAACCTCTGTATTTTGTGTTGAAGTATTTAAGTGTGCAAATCCCAGAAAATGCAGATGAAATTTCCTGCATGCAAAATTCTGTAACTTGCACCAATATCTTTTTAAAGTGCAAATCACTGAAAATGCATATGAACTTGCTTGCATGCAGATCTCTGCAACAGAAACTTACACTCACATCCTCAAGTGCGCAAATCACTGAAAATGTAGATGAAATTTCCTGCATGCAAAATTCTGTAACTTGTACCAATATTCTTAAGTGTGGAAATCACTGAAAATGTATACACAATTGTTTCCCTGCAAATCTTTGCAAAAGTACTTTGCACTGATGACTTTAAGCGTGCAAATCACTGAAAACATATAATATTTCTTGCATGCAAAACTCTGTAATAGCAAGTTGCACTGATGTCTTTTAATTGGGCAAATTACTGAAAATGTAGTGTGGAAGTAACTGATTAACCTTAATGAGCCCTTTCAAATATGGGTGGCATTATGTTTTCACATGACCAACCAGATGTTGTCCACTTTCTATTGTGCTCCTTCAACCTTTCCACTCAGAGCTTAGGGTAAAGAAACCTCAACCCCGGAGGAACTCACACACTTGAGTAACATCCTTCAAAATGTTCACCACACTGACAGAAATTATCAAAATGCTCACCTTCATTAATTTAAAGAAAAATGCGTATACAGAGCTGCTCAAGCATTCTAAATGAATGCCGTGCCTTCAAAGATACAGAGCGCTTGTGATATATGACAAAATGCAGTGCCACTTGAGTGCTTCAGATGTATGCACAATGTTGTGCCGCTCCAACGCTCCAAAGAAATGCAGTGCTTTGAAAAAAAGTGCAACACAGAACATGCTTAAGAAATTGTTGGCGCATGCCGAAATAGTTAATGCTGAAGCCCAGAGTTGCTCAAGCACTCGTTCCAATGTTCCAAATAAAGGCTGTGTTTTGAAAGAAGTGTGACACAGAATGCGCTTCAGAAAATGGCGGGGTGTGCCAAAATAATTCATGCTGAAGTCCAGAGCCACTCAAGTGCTCTGCCCAAGCAATTAACACTGCGACATACCGGCCCTTCTCCAAACTGAACCAGCGTCAATTACCAAAAATAACTTCCTGCTTGGCAAATAACATGTAACTGTGACTCTTCTCCCCTACTATCATAGATAACTTCAATTTCCAGTGACACACACAGAGAAGATTTCAGATGCTGACAGCACTCACATTTCTTAGTTTGGTTGAATAATAGACATGAATAGCATTTAGAGGATTTCCAGAACAGTCAATTAAAGGCTATGATCAAAAGAGCAACTAACACCCCTGATAACTTTGACTGATGCAGAAATCCATTGTTGGCTTTTCCTCCTCCAGACATGCCAACATCAACCGGTTCAAAGACTTACCATTAAGGTGAGTCTTCCTTGTAAGCAAACAGGTTCCCAGTCATTAAGCAGTATAACAGAACAATATACTGCTGCCATTGGTCGCACATAATTGTCCTGGCAAAACGAACTGTTGAGACCTTCCTTGTCTTCCCATCCTCGTCGCCAGTGTGACAAGCACCAGGTAAAAAATTGCAGGAGACAGGATGTAGATTTCGAAGCATTTAATATCTACAAGAAAAGGTCTCATCCAGACACATCAGCTGCCATCAAGTTCTGTCCACTAGCAACTGCCTGCCAGCTTCCCACATTCCATTACCTCATAGCTCACCAAGATTACATCAATGTGAGATGACAACTGTGCTGTCACACACACAGCTATATCTCACTGTTATGTATATATTATACATGGCCTTAGGCACATTGTAGGACTGACCCCATGCTTTCCATCAATAGTCTACTGCCCTTTTTACAGATGACAGGAAACCCCCCCCCAGGATTTGTATGTAAAGGAAGATTATTACCATTAGAAGATGGTGTCTATGAAGAGAAGAGCCTGTCATTTATATTACAAGTACAGTGAGATCTGTTAGGAAAGACACACAGTGCTGAATTTGTGGAGGTGATTGCAGGTGATGGGCACTGGCAATCATTTGCGGGGATCAAGACAAGTTTTTCATCAGACTTTGACCTAGAGCAAGAGAGAGAAAGGCAGAAAAGAGAGAAAGGAAGAGGTGACAAGCAGGAAATAGTGACAAAGGTAAAAGCACAGATGAACTAGAATCTGCAAGAGTGAGATAAAGAGATGGTAAGTGTAAGTGTATGGTGGTAGATGATAGATGCATCTATCTTTAATGCCTCCACGGTACCCACAACTGCGTTGAAGTTGACCTCTAAAAGTATTTATTTAAGTAGGTGTAAACAACATGTTCACACCTACACCTCTTTTAAATATTCATAAAACATTCCCACTCAAAAGAGAGAACTAACGCTTGTCGGAAGAAACTGGGATAAGTGAATGATAATTGTCAATACATTACACTTTATGTTTGTCTTGCTAACCCTCCATGGTCAAGGTTAAGAAATTTTAAATATTTTAACTTCAGGGTTTTTTCTTTTCATATTGGTCCCTAATAAGTGTCTCCTTTCTAGAGTCCTCGCCAGTATTTCAACTCCATCACAAAGCTGAGGAGGTGTGGCTTCAACATATAAATCGGCAAACACTTCAGCTACTATAATGATCTGTGTTTGTTTTCTATAGGCTAAATAAATGTGCCTATGCAGATTTATGATGATTAGTCAATATTTCAATTTTTAATAAATGTCTTGTTCATTCTTATGGAAGTCTGTAATAACTCTTTACTATACATAGGTAATGTCACTCTGGTAAGTGTCTTCAAATTTGCATTCTTGAGGGATTATTTATTGGCTGAATATATACTTTTTCATATGAAAAGCAGTCGCAGAAAGTGAAGGCAGTCAATTATTGAAGTAGTTTAATTTATTACTCTATGCTGTGTACTGGGAAGGTAGGAAAGCAGAACAATTTAAGTGAAATTTAAACACATCACTGGATAAAGAGGGCTGATTAAAAGCTGTCTTTTATTCACGTACATTTTATATTTTTTTCGAAATCAGGAGGCTGGTAAGACAAAATACCAAAATACAAATATTCATAATTCATTTTGAAATCAAAGTTCTTTATTTATCTGCTGTGCACTTCTTATCATAGTCACTTTTTGAATAATGCATCTATAAATAGTTTTATGCCAATAAGCCTTTGTTTCTTCAAGGAGCAATTTTACTGTATGGGGTCCTATTTTTTAGCACTGATTGATTGGCATACATGAGTATTATATTTGACTCTCTTGATTGTTGGTACATCCTGACATAATGCTGGCAATATGCTATGGCGTTTTCTTCTAGACATATATTTTTGTAATCAAATACAGATACTGAATTAATAAGAATGCAGTTTAATATGATGAGCAGAATTGTGTTCATGAATGTAATTTAGCTGAGCAACATTTTCATAAAATCACCATATTAGTTAACATGGATGCTGTTTTAATGCTTCTCTTTTAATTCCTGCTCTTTCCACTCCCATCTCGTTCCCCTGCATATCTTCTCTCCTCACAGGTTCCGCGGAGCAAAGAAAAGCTGATGTAATAGTAATTTTTCTAATGTGCATGTATTGTCAATGAACTTTCTAGTGTTCCAAGTGCTCAAGATTTTCTGCAGTTCTGTTGCTGGGCATAGCACTTTTTCAATGGTGTATAGTTCATTGTTTAGAAATGTTGCATATCAATTGAATTTCCTAAGATAACATAACCTGCTCACCTCTTAGAAAATGGAATAGTGCTAACTTTTAATGTTATTGACTTGAATTTCTCTAATTTGCCAAAAGAAATGATTCTTAGGATCATGTCATGCTAAATCTGTAGTTTAGCTAATTTTCTATGCAAGAGTTGTGTGTAAGAACCCCTTCATTCTGGAAGTATGCCAAATTTTTAGGATGACTTACCTGTTCTACTAGGGAATCTGTCGATTTATTTTGATGATTTTTAGACACTTTCCATTCCACTAGAGGTGCTGCCTAATTTCTTATGATATTTGCTGTTCATTTTTGACTTAGAATAATTCTGATTTCTGACTGTTAGACCTGACAGTCTTAGGGTGGTCTTCCCCCAAAGTTTTGCCTTTACCACTGCTAACCAGTGCTTGTGCTCTCTCCCCGAAACATGGCAACATTGGCTTGTCCACATTTGGCATATTTAATTTACTTATAAGTCCCTGGCAAAGTGCAGCACATGTGCCTAGGGCCTGTAAATTAAATGCTACTAGTGGGCCTGCAGCACTGCTAGTGCCACCCACTTAAGTAGCCCTGCAGATAACACTGCCATGTCGGCCTGGCAAAATAATTTAATTTATTACTCTATGCTGTGTACTGGGAGGTAGGAAAGCAGAACAATTTGAGTGACATTTAAACACATCACTGGATAAAGAGGGCTGATTAAAAGCTGTCTTTTATTCACATACATTTTATATTTTTTTCGAAATCAGGAGGCTGGTAAGACAAAATACCAAAATACAAATATTCATAATTAATTTTGAAATCAAAGTTCTTTATTTATCTGCTGTGCACTTCTTATCATTATCACTTTTTGAATAATGCATCTATAAATAGTTTTATGCCAATAAGCCTTTGTTTCTTCAAGGACTATTGCCAAGCCCAAACCTTCCCTTTTTATACATATAAGTCGCCCCTAAGGTAGGCCATAGACAAACCAGAGGGCAGGGTACAATGTATTTAAAAGGCAGGACATGTACTTTTCTGTTTTGCATGTCTTGGTAGTGAAAAAAATTACATTTGTTTTTCACTACAGCAAGGCTTATATCTATCCTAGGATAACATTGGGATTAATTTATTACATTTTATGAGTAATTTCCAAATAAGAAGATGTAACTGATTCAATTTTCGTGTCATTGGAATCCTAATTTTAAATCCTAACTTAGGGTGAAGTCGAATTTTTAATTATGATTCTGAAAATGTCACTTTTGGAGAGTTGGTATTTTCTTGCATTAGCCATTTGGTGCCTGTAGCCTGTCTCCGATCACATGACTGGGAGTAGTTGGCAGTTGGGCTTTGCGTATTCCTCCTAGACAGCCACACACAATGGGAGCCTAGGTCAGCCTCACTTACACCTGCATAGCCTGTATCCTGCCTACACACAAAGGGCTGCATACCCCCCTGTAGTGAGTCTGGAGCCAGGGCAAGAAGGGAGGACCTCTGTGCACTTCAAAGGTGTGTCTTTGAAGTGTCTCCCACTTGAAAGCCACTACTGGGTATGAGTATTGGACCTCAGACACCACCACTTCAATTCATTTCTGGACCTGTGGATACTCTTCCAGGAAGAAGGACTGCTGTGCTGCTGAATGACTGCCACTCTGCTGAAATGCACTCTGCTAGACTCCTGCTTTTCTGTGCTGATCTGCTACCTGCTGCCCTCTTGCCTGGGTGAGAAGGACTGGACCTGCATCACCTGGCCCAAGAACCCAGACTGACTCCAAGAGCTAGCTTGCTTGACTCCTGATCTGAAGCCTCAGGGATATAACAAGCTTCCAAACCCTGCACCTGGACTTTAGCATCTGTGAGTCTTCCTTGCCAAGTGGTGCCACCTCAGTCCTGGACCCTTGGAAGTGGGCTTAAGTTGTTTGCCAGTGGAACCGATGCATCTTTTCTGCTGAGCGGCGCATCTCCAAGCAGAACCAACGCATCGCTGCAGCTGTGTGGATTGGACCATGAGTGAGTGATTGTGAGTGATGATTGTTGATTTCTGTGTTGGCAGTTAGTGAGGGAAGGTGTTTAATTAATAGTAAACTTGATCTTGATGAATTGCAATGTTTGGTGCTTGATGGGTGATCATTTTTCCTGAAGGTGCTTGGCCTTTACAAACTTACTTAGTGAAAATGTACCTGTACTGTCCTCTGTTATCCTTTTTTTTTTCATCATCTAGAAGGGCTGCCTCAGAAGATCATTTGATTTACAAGACTGCTAAATTCCAATGTGTTGATTGCATCAAAGAGGAGATACAATTGTGTACCTACCACGTGCCTGGATTGGAACAGGTAACTATTGCATCAGTGAGTGATATATTATTGAGTGATTTTGAGTGATGATTGATGATCCATGTGGTAGAACACAGTAAGGGAGGGTGTACAACTCATTTGTAAACCTGATTTTGATGATTTGCAAGGTTCGGGTCCTGATGGGTGATCATTTTCCTGGAGGCAATTGGCCCTTTCACACTTGATGAGATTTACTTGCAGGGTCCACTCTTTTTCTCTGGTTCTTCAGAGACCAGACCAGCCAGTTTAGTTAATAAACACAAACCTATTCAAAATACTTCAATTCTGTTTCTCTACTTGTTCTTCAACAGCAGTGCACTACACATCTTTCTTGCTCCGGTCAGGACTGGGACGGAGCTAATCAGAGTCAGGAGGAGGATGGGAGGGCTCAGGGCAGGATTACCTCATCAACAGCTAGAAGATGGAAGTTATTGACTTTAAAGGGAAACCATGACTTTGAGACCTAGTACTTAGCTATGTGGAATGGAGAGAGGTGTGTTGATTTGGGAAATGCTGCTAAGTGTGTGTATTGCATTGGTGGCAAAATTGAAACTCCGAGTCCGCTTGTTTTTTGCTCTGCCTCTGAGTCTTCTTGGTACGCTCCTCATGAGGCTTACCTTCCTTCTGTCCTTCTCCTTGACTCTACAATACAGTTTCTGTTTTACAACCCGCAGGCCTTCTCATCTACTGCACGAATGAAAAGTGAAAGTTGAGCTCAACACTTCTGCTTACCTACTGGACCGGTCCAGACAGGCACCCAAGAGGAACAGACATTCCCTAGGAGAATGCAGATGCACCACCCAATTTGCCAATACAGTACCATTTGTCTTTTAACAATTATATGTTTAGAACTGGGTGGGTTCAATTCACTCCTCCATAATTTGATTTTTTCAAATCTAGAAGACAGAACATTTAGATATCTGTTAACTTGGGTCTCTGTGGCAGAAGGACTGTTTGCAAATGCATTTAACTGTACTGTCTCATACTCATTCCTTTCTTTCCTTCCACAACAGGTTGACGATGATGATATGCTGCTCATCACCCTCATGAATATTGTTCTTGTGTTGTGTTTGTCTTTGTCACACCTTTCCCCAAATCCCCTTTCCCATCCATTCATCAAACCCCTAACCCTCTTTCCCCAGGCTGTGTGATTTTTTTAGAGGTGTGTCTTATTTACACCAAATAGATCACACACTTGGTGGAGCGGATGTGGCTAAATGCAACACCAACTCACTGTGGGATCTTCTATTACCTGAGTAATAGCCCACTCCAGCCCCACTTACGAAGAACGTCATTCCTCAACATCAACATCATCTTTCAGGCCTTTGTTATGCGTAAATAAAAAAATGCTGAATCTTGTCGACTACAGAGTACAGACCGAGAGCATTTTCTCTGACTTGCGAATTTCATAACTTTGTTTTTCAAATTCCATGCTCACCATTGCTCGGAATAATTTACTATTGCTAGTTTATGTTAGAATATGTGGTATTCTTTTCTTTGTTGTGTCATGGTGGTAGTAGTCTGTCCTCAGTCTTTCTAAAGCTATAATATAAATGTACCTACTAATTCTCGTTTTTTCTTTCAATTTAGTTGCCTGTGATCCTTTTGATTAATCCTGTAGTTGGAGATCACCTTGGTGGAAGTGGGACCTCGCTGTGATGCCTTGCCTGTTAGCGCACTACCACTACCATAAAGAAGACAACTTGGGAAACCCTCTAATAAGGTGTTGGTAGATTGACAGAGAGAGCAGCTAACAGCCATCACTTCATCTATTCAAGGAAGAGAACTATGGGGTAAAGTGAACTACTTTACTCAGTGCATAACTAACTTGTACTGCAGATGAGATAACTTAAATGTTTATCTATGTTTCTGTAGGCAATGTAGGGAATGGCAGAATACCCTCCTAACTGGCATACACTTTAATAAATAGTAAAGACAGGCTGCACAAAAAGGTATCAGTGCAAAGTTGAAGTAAAACAAACTTCAGACATACAGTGGATTAAAAAAGATGTCCCCTTTGCTAACATATATATAATAATATATAAAACCCACCCTTTCTACCGACAACAGGCCGATCCCTCTCCCACAGTCTTTCCCCACCCCCAATGAATGTCCAAAATATACATAAATCATGTCCAAATTGTCCAAAAATGCACTGCCTAAATTCCCACCCTCTCCACCCACAACAACTCCCTCCCACCAAAACAAAAAAATTTAAAAAGAGCTAGAAGAGGGCATTCTCTGCGAGGGTCACCAGATGTTGGATGCGGGCCTTGAGACATGCCATTCGATGGCCCAAGTTTGCCAGCTCGTGCAGCACGTGGCAATGGTGTAGCCGGTCTGAAAGGGAGGAAGCATGAGGACGGGCACGGGCATCTCCAAGCTGCCGGTGTCGCTGGTGTGGCCTGGAGGCTGGAGGTGCAGGCGGTTGACCAGTGGAACTGGGCCCAGGGGCATCTTGTGGGCCCTCTTTGTCCACCACCCACAGATAGTGCTCCCTAGTGGCCTCCAGTCTCTGTGGCCAGAGCTGGGCTGCAATCTCCTGCCGGGTCGGTGGTGGTGGTGGACCAGCAGGAGTAGCTATATCAAGAAAGAAAATGAGTAAAACAGGCAAATTGTAAAGAATGCCCTGTGCAAACACTTGTTTTTTTTTTTTAAATTAAATTGCATAGTGGCCCAATATAAGTACATTTGCTGGTCCTCTAGGGCCATTGGAATTTTTGATGTGATTAGGAAAGTCAGTCATAGGGACATTCCTCACATAAAAGCACTGTTTGGATGAAAGGAAGCAGCATAAGATTAAAAAAAATAGAGTGTTTTTTGTAAGGATTTCCTAAAATAAGTAAACTACACAGACACAGAGGGGCCGATTCCGATCTCGGTCGGAGGCGCACCCAATAACATTCGGTCGGGAAAAAAGCCATGCGAAAGCCTGTTTCCCGACCGATCCGTACAGCATACCGAACGAGTAAGTACGATGCGCACAACAGCAAAGAATCCGGCCGAGCCGTACTCACCCAAACCAGGTCCAGTTCCCCGACCGAGGCGAATCCGGAAACGCCGAATCGAGTCGCACGGAAGGAAAAATGCAGCTCCGTCTGGCCGAACGAGTACGATGCGCTTTCCGTACGCGCCGAACCCGTCGCTATGCACGGCACGTCAAAGCATCCGGGAGAGGCGCACATAAGCTCCGATTCGCGCCACAACACGATCCACGGCTCCGAGACGAACACGCCAGCGACGAGGACGAGGCGAAGCGACGAGGACGAGGCGAAGCGACGAGGACGACGCGAAGCAACGAGAAGGACGAACGACACGAACCAACCATGAATCCCTTCGTCCCGATCATACCAATATTCTACATTTACTACCGGAACAGGCACGGACGCGTACGGCGCAGAAGGTAAGCCAGACACCAACCACAAAACACATACAACACGTACACGACACATCACACACACACAGAGGGATGCAGAATATACTTACACCAGCAACAGCAGCACCATAGGGGCGGGATGCCCATCACCAATGCCACATATGCACACAGGGGCCTGAATGCGCACCACCACCCCTACCCAGGGGGACAGGATGCCTACCACTACTACCACCCTTAGCCAGGGGGCTGGATGCCTACCACTACTACCACCCTCACCCAGGGGGCTGGATGCCTACCACTACTACCACCCTCACCCAGGGGGGCTGGATGCCTACCACTACTACCACCCTTACCCAGGGGGGCTGGATGCCTACCACTACTACCACCCTCACCCAGGGGGCTGGATGCCTACCACCACCCTTAGCCAGGGGGGCTGGATGCCTACCACTACTACCACCCTCACCCAGGGGGGCTGGATGCCTACCACCACCCTTAGCCAGGGGGCTGGATGCCTACCACTACTACCACCCTTAGCCAGGGGGTTGGATGCCTACCACTACTACCACCCTCACCCAGGGGGGCTGGATGCCTACCACCACTACCACCCTCACCCAGGGGGCTGGATGCCTACCACTACTACCACCCTCACCCAGGGGGCTGGATGCCTACCACTACTACCACCCTCACCCAGGGGGCTGGACGCCTACCACCACCCTTAGCCAGGGGGGCTGGATGCCTACCACCACTACCACCCTCACCCAGGGGGGCTGGATGCCTACCACTACTACCACCCTCACCCAGGGGGGCTGGATGCCTACCACCACCCTTAGCCAGGGGGCTGGATGCCTACCACTACTACCACCCTCACCCAGGGGGCTGGATGCCTACCACCACCCTTAGCCAGGGGGGCTGGATGCCTACCACCACTACCACCCTCACCCAGGGGGGCTGGATGACTACCACTACTACCACCCTCAGCCAGGGGGCTGGATGCCTACCACTACTACCACCCTCACCCAGGGGGCTGGATGCCTACCACCACTCTTAGCCAGGGGGCTGGATGCCTACCACTACTACCACCCTCACCCAGGGGGGCTGGATGCCTACCACCACCCTTAGCCAGGGGGGCTGGATGCCTACCACTACTACCACCCTCACCCAGGGGGCTGGATGCCTACCACCACCCTTAGCCAGGGGGGCTGGATGCCTACCACCACTACCACCCTCACCCAGGGGGGCTGGATGCCTACCACCACCCTTAGCCAGGGGGGCTGGATGCCTACCACTACTACCACCCTCACCCAGGGGGCTGGATGCCTACCACCACCCTTAGCCAGGGGGGCTGGATGCCTACCACTACTACCACCCTCACCCAGGGGGGCTGGATGCCTACCACCACCCTTAGCCAGGGGGGCTGGATGCCTACCACCACTACCACCCTCACCCAGTGGGGCTGGATGCCTACCACTACTACCACCCTTAGCCAGGGGGGCTGGATGCCTACCACTACTACCACCCTCACCCAGGGGGGCTGGATGCCTACCACTACTACCACCCTCAGCCAGGGGGCTGGATGCCTACCACTACTACCACCCTCACCCAGGGGGCTGGATGCCTACCACCACCCTTAGCCAGGGGGGCTGGATGCCTACCACTACTACCACCCTCACCCAGGGGGCTGGATGCCTACCACTACTACCACCCTCACCCAGGGGGCTGGATGCCTACCACCACCCTTAGCCAGGGGGCTGGATGCCTACCACCACTACCACCCTCACCCAGGGGGCTGGATGCCTACCACTACTACCACCCTCAGCCAGGGGGGCTGGATGCCTACCACTACTACCACCCTCACCCAGGGGGCTGGATGCCTACCACCACTACCACCCTCAGCCAGGGGGGCTGGATGCCTACCACCACTACCACCCTCACCCAGGGGGGCTGGATGCCTACCACTACTACCACCCTTAGCCAGGGGGCTGTATGCCTACCACTACTACCACCCTCACCCTGGGGGGCTGGATGCCTACCACTACTACCACCCTCAGCCAGGGGGGCTGGATGCCTACCACTACTACCACCCTCACCCAGGGGGGCTGGATGCCTACCACCACCCTTAGCCAGGGGGCTGGATGCCTACCACTACTACCACCCTCACCCAGGGGGCTGGATGCCTACCACTACTACCACCCTCACCCAGGGGGGCTGGATGCCTACCACCACCCTTAGCCAGGGGGCTGGATGCCTACCACCACTACCACCCTCACCCAGGGGGCTGGATGCCTACCACTACTACCACCCTCAGCCAGGGGGCTGGATGCCTACCACTACTACCACCCTCACCCAGGGGGGACTGGATGCCTACTACCACTACCACCCTCAGCCAGGGGGGGCTGGATGCCTACCACTACTACCACCCCCACTCATAGGATGGACAATGCATGACACAACCAGCACACCACAACCTAGGGAATGCAAGAAGAAGACATCCCCCCAACACCATGACAAGCGTGTGTAGACTGTGTCAAATGCCTACAACACCGAACATGACTTTGAAGATACAATGTGACCCCTAGCACATGTGCCACACATATATGTGTGTGGCACCCACAATGCAAGCAGGCCATGACCATTGTGGCAATGGGGTCTAAACCCCCATCACCACAGTGACCAAAAGGTAAGTGTGGGGTCCATAGCTGAAGCACATCTTGAACATTGTGGCAATGGGGTCCAAACCCCATCATCACAGTGACCAAAATGTAAGTGTGGGGTCCATAGCTGAAGCACATTTTGAACATTGTGGCAATGGGGTATAAACCCCCATCATCACAGTGACCAAAAGGTAAGTGTGGGGTCCATAGCTGAAGCACACTTTGGACATTGTGGCAATGGGGTCCAAACCCCCATCATCACAGTGACCAAAATGTAAGTGTGGGGTCCATAGCTGAAGCACATTTTGAACATTGTGGCAATGGGGTATAAACCCCCATCATCACAGTGACGAAAAGGTAAGTGTGGGGTCCATAGCTGAAGCACATTTTGAACATTGTGGCAATGGGGTCCAAACCCCCATCATCACAGTGACCAAAATGTAAGTGTGGGGTCCATAGCTGAAGCACACTTTCAACATTGTGGCAATGGGGTCCAAACCCCCATCATCACAGTGACCAAAATGTAAGTGTGGGGTCCATAGCTGAAGCACATTTCGAACATTGTGGCAATGGGGTCCAAACCCCCATCATCACAGTGACCAAAAGGTAAGTGTTGACAAAGAAAGAGGTGCAACTGCCAAACTGCATGGATGATTCCTGGTCACAGAATAACAAACACATCAGTGGCAAAGTAGTGTATGTGTCCCATTGCAACATAAATTGGGGGAGCCAAATACTGCAGTGCAAATAAGACATACCTTTGGCCATGTGTAGACAAACAACACCCATGGGGGCTGACACCGTCAACAATCATCAATGACACAATGACAGAAGTGACCATCAGAATGCAGACCCACATATTTGCACCAATGGGCACACACATGCAGATACCCTGTGGAGACTGCAGATGTGAGGTGAACAGATACCATACCATGGCAGCAATGGGACACACAAACCATGATCATTGTGCTGACCGATGACCTAGGAGTCCCAGGGACAGCAGGGGAAACCCACCAAACTAAAGCAGCCAATGGCACACCCAAGATTTGCCAATGCAGTGTTGCAGATGCACAAACACAAACAGGCAGACCCACACTGCACATCATACACAACAGGTGAGGGGGGGTGCCAGTGTCCCCAGGCAACCACACAACACATGAGGAGACCTGAATACCAATCATACAGATGTGCATACAGTGCCACACAAAGGTAACTCATGGATCCAAATCCCCTATGTGGGCAAGCAGGCATTGTCAGATGAGAGGGAGCACAAATCACACATGTCACACAGGCACGTAGGGACAGCAACTGACACAGCAAGACACAGACACACCACAGCACCACCCCCAGGGCCCCCACAATGTGGTGACCCTGGGCTGCATTACAATCCCACTGTGATGACAAAGCTAAATGTGGTTCACACTGTGAACCACAGTCTTGTGTCCTGAGCAACTAACTACCATCACACCTACACAAGCACAAATCAAACAGCATGGCCAGTAAGCCAAGGCCAACATGGAGGCAGGGGCCTAGCCGGGCAACAACTCTCATCTGCACACACTCAACACCACACCCCTCGACCTCCAACAATGTGCAGCAGTGAAGCACACATGCACTGGTGACATTGCACATGCACCCATGACTATTCCAGGGTGGTGGGTGGGAACCAAGGTGCAGAAACACAACACACATGGACACTCAACAAGACTCCTGAATGTCTGACACACTGCACACTACGCTGTACATGGACATGACGGCAATACCACACCAACCAATGGGATCCCAGCCACAGTCACACACCAATGAAGAAGCCAAGGTCACCCACAAAGAACACACATAGACAACAACCAACATTGCAGCCCGGACCCTGAGGAGTGCCAGCAGTCACACACACAACGTATCACAATCACTGAAAGATAACACAAACTGGAAATCACATGACAGGGGCAAACAACAAGTGCCAAGGGGAAACCTGACTGTGACCCATCTGCGTCTGCACACAAACTCAGCCCTGACAGCAAACACACCTATGGGTGACACCCTGATGACCAGTAATGTGCCATGCACCCACATCACAGAGAACCCAGGGCGAAGACTTTAGGGGAACATAGGTCAACTCAGCTAGCATCACAAACAGGTACAACACTAGGGATCACAGCATGCACAGCTAAACGGAAGTGAACACACAGACATGCACATACAACACACACCTTGGGCGCAGGCAATGTCACAGGAGTACACACTGCCATGAGGGGACTCCACTCCTGTGTGAGGAAAGCTGTGCCATATGTTGCCTCAGTAGGGCCCCATCATGTCAGCTGAGCACTTGGTCACACAATCAACAATTAGCACCAAATGAGGGCTCCCGTAACATCAGCCTGGTCATGGAAGTGCCAACGGAATCATCAGCACAGATCCAACACACTTGTATAGCAATGTTGCACTGACAACACAGATGAGTCCTTCCCCATTGATGCCCAAACCTGCATGTCCACTGGAGATGGCCACACGGTCAGGGAAGTAGACAAATTGAACAATGGCAGGCACAACAGATGTGCAGGGGTGGAAGCCACAGATGTGAAATAGGCAATCTAAGTAGGAAATCCCATTGCCAAATACTGAACACATGACACCCTCAGATGCTGCTATGGATGACATGGATACACCACAGGATAGGACACATTCCCCCTGGACCACATGGGTTCCTGCGCAGTAACACTTCATTATCATGAGACCAAATATCACCATCACTGCAGCAAGGGCATGGTTAGCATCATCAACATCATGTACATCAGAAGCAAAAGCACTAGAGAACAGAAAGTTGCTTTATTCAGCATATGTGGCATTAAAAGTAGAAGTCCAGTAGAAAATAAACAAAGGCCAATGGCCAGTCCATCAACAAAGTCACAAGTGGGTGACAGTGGCAGATGCCACCCTACACATGCCTGCACAAAACCAGGGACAATCCACTAGGAGGGGCAACCGGGGGGTAGGCCAGGCACCGCAGGGACAGGATCAGGGCTCACCAGGAGGAAGCAGGGAAGGGGTGGTGGGTGCTGGAGAGCCACTGACAACTGCAGTGGAGGTGTCTGACATGGTGTGTGCCGGCACAACTGGGGGCATGGCTCAGATGTTGTGGGTGCCGGCACGACTGCAGTGGACCCTGCAGCTGGAGTGGACAGGTCCGCCACTGCAGTGCCCAAGTCAGACAGGGTGGTAGTGGACTCCACTGCAGTGCCTACCACCAGGGGAGGAGAATGGGGAACAGGCAAGGTGGGCTGGACAGAGGGGGAGGACACCCTCACCACATCAGTGGCACAGACAAGCGCAGCGGGGGTGTGGTGCCGGGAGAGCAAGTGGCAGGGGGAGAAGGCCGGATCCTCTTGGGGATGGTATATCTGTGGGTGGGGGAACCTGGTGCAGGGTGTGGTGGGGGCACCTGTGGAGTGGGGGCCTGAGGGATGGAGGAAGGAGACCTGTTGCTTGAGCTGCAGGGCGGCGGCGGGGTCTTGCTCTTACCACTCCGGGGGACTTGCAGGTGGGGGCCTCAGTCTGTCTGCGCCTGGGGGAGGGTGTCCGGGGGCGAGGGCACTCTGCTCCATGTGGGGGGTTCCTCTTCCCCCTGGATGCTGGAGCAGCTGGATCGGAGGGGAAGAGGCCGAGGTCACTGAGGAAGAGGCGCTGGGTCTTTGGGGTTGCAGGTGAGGCAAGGGAGGGTGCTTTGGAGGGAGAGGCAACTGAGGACTGCGCAGTGCCCGTGGATGCGTGTGTGTGTACCAGGGCCCCATCCCCTGTGAGTCTGGTTTCAGTCCCCTGACTGTGCGTGCGTGTGCGTTTTGTTTGTGGCGTGTGTGTCTGTGTGCTGGACGTGTGTGTGCTGGTGTGTGCCTGTGCCGGTGTGTCTGTGCTTGGGACGGGTAAGGTGCTGGGGAGTGTGGATGGAGCAGAGGCAGGAGGGGTGAGGGACTGTCTGAGGAGGGACACTGCTGCCGTCAGGGAGGAGTCCATGGACCTATTGCCCCTCTGTAGGTCAGACATGCCCGATGAGATGCCCTCCATGAACGACACCAGCTGAGTCAACAGAGCGGTGTGCGCATGGAGGACACTCAGCATGGCTGTCTGCCCTACATGGAGCTGGCGAAGGAGGTACACAGACTCCTCACTCAGGGCAGCAGGGGACACAGGGGCAGGGGGTGAGGTGCCTGGCCCAAAGGAGACACGCTCCCGAACATGGGAGCCTCCACGGACCTGGGGAATGGGAGCCGATGGGAGGGCGGTGGTGGTGCTGGTGGTGGCGGGGACAGCAACACTAGCTGGGGTGTGGTGGCTGCTGACACCCGCCTCCATAAGGGAGTCATCCTCCGAGTTGCTCTGGTCCTCAGCTGAGGTGGATGGTGCTGAGGACTCCTCGGTGTGGCTCCCCTCGCCCTCCGTGCCACTGGGTCCCTCCGACCACTCCTCGGCTGCTGACCCAGTCTGGCTCTCTGGCTCCTCCTGGTCCGGGGAGCTGTCCCCTTCCGTGGCCGTGGATGTATCTACAAACAATGGGGAAACAGACAGACATCAGTCACCTGCACCAAACGCACACACCACTGTGAGCACAGCACATTACAGAGCAAGCCCTGGCATCATTAGTTGTACATTGCTAAAAGTGCCCTAACTGAACAGGAGAAGCCAATTGTCAGTCTGATGCCAAGCATGGCACTCACATCCCACATGGCCTTGCACCCATCTGTCTGGTGTCTGTTGGATTGCAACACCCCAGTGTGGACACATGCACCAAGTACACAGTAGTTGGACAGTGCAGAGGACACGGTGTGGCATGTGGACATGCACACATCACAGCTCTTGCCACTGAGTCAGTACAGGTTTCCGGATGAAAGGGATGCCCAGAGTCAAATAGGAAATGCATGTGATGCATACCAGCGACAGACACCATGATGCACCCATGTCCTGATAGCCATCGCCACAATGGTGTGCATGTAGCACATGTCACTCCCCTGCAGGACCACCAATAAGTTGACACATGCCATGGCAGAGGCATGACTGCTAAGTCATACATCACTGTCTCAGTGATGTATGACTTGGCAGCCAGACAACAACACTATGCACTGTGTCACAATAGTAGGTCATGGGGAATGCAAGTCCTGGAGCTGCACAAGTGCACATGTACATCCCCCACACAACACATCATCTTAACCCTCATCTGTCCAGGTCATACCTATTGGACATATGGGAGACCTGTGACACTACCCTCTGAACCTGAGCCCCTCACAATTTGCTGTGAATGGGGAACAGCTGCCTGAACTTCACATTCGCATACCCCAGTCTGCACGGGCATCTGATCAAACACCTATGTGACACACAAGTATCGTCTCCTATGGTCACATCTCCAGGGGCATGCTGAGCCCCTACCAAGAAACACCCCAGCAGTCCTGGCAACTAATCCACAGCACACTGACACAGAGGCAGACACCTGAGGGGTCAAATCACTGCGCACAATGTGTCAGCTGATACACCGGAGTGGGAGTACAGAGTGCATTGCATGGCCTGGAGTAGGCATGACTGTCCTGCTCCACATGAATGAGGGATGAGCCCTGGACAGTGGATAGCTGGCTATGTATGTGTGACACACGTAATCTGCACACTCCTGGGGCCCAAACATTGTTCCCACCCGCTGCATGGGCGTGTGCCACATACCCCAGGCACATGTGGTGGCTCAGCTCAGCAAGTGGACCGCATATCAAAGCAACACGCAGATTACATGTCCGAACACAGGCGTTGTGTGAACAATGGACCCACCCATGATGCCCACAACAGAGTTAGGGAAACAGATGCTGTCCCCCACCTTTAGTGAAGCAAACTGCAAGGACACAGTCCCAAGTGACACAATTCCCTGAATGTAAGGGCCACACCTGGGTATCAGATGAGCAGTGGGCAGTGCACAATAGAGGGACATGGCTCCTGGACAACATGACTGCTGCACTGTGGCAGTTGAACCAGGCCAGAGGAGGGCACAAAGCATGTAATACAGAGTTCACAGTGCAGTCTTTGACTCACCCCTCCTTGCTGCTGTCTGGCCTTCAGCTGCCCATCCAGGTCTGGAGACACCACCGCCAGGATCTGGAGCATGTGGGGGTCAGGGTCCGTGTTCCGCCCCTCCTGCGAGGAGGCGACAGCTTCAGCTGGACCCGTGCAATCCTCCGGGTCCAGGCCCGAAGGTCCTGCCACCTCTTCTGGCAGTTGCGGATCCGGCGCTTGTAGACCCCCACGGACCGGACGGCCCGGACGATGTCCTTCCAGATCTCCTGCTTCCGATGGGCATTAACCTGTCAGGATGACAAAGTGAAAAGGCCATTACTACACATGCAACATATCCGTGCATGACACAGTTGTATATACATGTCTCAATCACAGGGGCACATGATGTACACAGGCAGTGCAAAGCTGCCCATGGACAGTTTGCCAGACGTCACTACATGGTATCATTGCATGGGAAGTAAAACCTTGTTCAAATGCACTGTCACTGCACCATACCTGTCCAGTGCATGTCACTACACACTATGGGGGTGACAACTACTCAGTGAGCCTGCTAGCCAGTGGCGTGCAGACTTTCAGCCTTGCTAGTCAGACAATATGCACATTCAGAAAGGCAGTGCACAGAACACTCACCTGCTCCCCTGGTGTCCCATACAGCTTGCTGTACTGTGGAAGTAGGCTGTCCAGCAGGGCCTGGTTCTCCTCAAGGCTGAAGGCTGGGGCTCTCTCCACAGTACGTGCCATTGCAGGGTCCAGAGGGGCAGAGACAGCAGCAGTGCAGTGGCAGATGTCGTCCTGGAGCATGTAGTGCAGGCAAGTGAGCTCTCAGGGGAACAGCCAGCAATATATATGTGCTGGAGAGGCAGATACTGTCCCTTGTGTCCAAAGTGATAGGTCCAAGTTGTTTGCATCTTCTGAATCTGGCCAATCCATGGAATAGCAGCACCAAAACACGCCCACAGCATCCTTCAAATCTTCAACTTCATGACATACATGATTTTGCAACATTGTTGTGGGTGACCAACTGATTTTCCAGCAACCGACCCGTTCGAAATTCGAAAACGCGTCCGTTGCCAGGCAAGCCCATTGTCAATGGGTGCGCACCGATCGGTCCATTGCGGTACAACGCGTACAGGGGTACAACGCGTACCCGCACACATTGAATGCAATGGGCCGGCCGGGGGCACCGATCGGTCCATTGCAGTACAACGCGTACAGGGTACAACGCGTACAGGGGTACAACGCGTACCCGCACACATTGAATGCAATGGGCCGGCCGGGGCTCCGATCGGTCCATTGCAGTTCAACGCGTACAGCGGTACAACGCGTACCCGCACACATTGAATGCAATGGGCCGGCCGGGGCACCGATCGGTCCATTGCAGTACAACGCGTACAGGGGTACAACGCGTACCCGACACATTGAATGCAATGGGCCGGCCGGGGCACCGATCGGTCCATTGCGGTACAACGCGTACAGGGGTACAACGCGTACCCGCACACATTGAATGCAATGGGCCGGCCGGGGGCACCGATCGGTCCATTGCAGTTCAACGCATACAGTGGTACAACGCGTACCCGCGCACATTGAATGCAATGGGCCGGCCGGGGCACCGACCGGTCCATTGCGGTACAACGCGTACAGGGGTACAACGCGTACCCGCACACATTGAATGCAATGGGCCGGCCGGGAGCACCGACCGGTCCATTACAGTACAACGCATACAGGGGTACAACGTGTACAGGGGTACAACGAGTACCCGCACACATTGAATGCAATGGGCCGGCCGGGGGCACCGACCGGTCCATTGCAGTACAACGCGTACAGGGGTACAACGCATACAGGGGTACAACGCGTACCCGCACACATTGAATGCAATGGGCCGACCTGGGGCACCGACCGGTCCATTGCAGTTCAACGCGTACAGGGGTACAACGCGTACCCGCACACATTGAATGCAATGGGCCGGCCGGGGGCACCGACCGGTCCATTGCAGTACAACGTGTACAGGGGTACAACGCGTACAGGGGTACAACGCGTACCCGCACACATTGAATGCAATGGACCGGTCGGGGGCACCGACCGGTCCATTGCAGTACAACGCGTACAGGGGTACAACGCGTACAGGGGTACAACGCGTACCCGCACACATTGAATGCAATGGGCCGGCCGGGGGCACCGATCGGTCCATTGCTGTTCAACGCATCACTGTACATGTGACTGGCATATGTCAGCATGCCTGTCTCAGATGGACATATGCCAGCCACAGATAGCTCCCAGGGAGTGAGGGGCACACCTACATCACGACAGCCTGTCCAAACTTTATCATAAGGCATGTAAGGCTGCATTTCCTATTGTGTGTATGTTGGTGTACATGTTGTCCTGTGGGTGTCACCTGTGGGCAGCCACCCCAGGCTGTGCACGTGTTAATGGGGACAGGATCCTGGGTGTTACGTGTACATGACCACTGTGATGTGCAACTGTTCATATCTGTGCATGTGCCATGGTCACATTTCACGGTGGTGTATGTGTATGTCATGTCACATACCCCGTGAGTCCCATGTGGGACGGTATGTTTGAGCCAGGGTGTCCCAGTGGCACAATAGTGATGGTCCTCCACAGTCTTTGTGCATGTAGTGTTTACAATGTCTCTGATTTCATGTGCACAATGGGAGACAGTCTCCACATCCAGGTTGTGTGTGCATGGACTTTGATGTTGTGCGTGTGTGTGTCACAGACGTCCATGTCTGTCCTGCCGTGGCAAGTGGGACCACTACCTGTGGGGGTCATGGTTGTTTTGCTGTGGTGTATACATGATACTCCATGTAATGCCAGTGTCCATGTGGCAATACAGGGTCCCTGGGAATGTACCTGTCGTTGAGCTGTGGTGCCTGGGGCACATCTGTCCTCACATGTCACTGTGGGGGGTGATTGTGACACGGCAGCAGGAGATGGGAACTGTGACATGGCCTCATGATATCCAATGGGCCAACCTGGGACTAATTGATGCCACCTGTTGGACCGTGTTGACAGATGTTGGCCATGTATGTACCATACATGTCCTTACGGAACTGCACACTTCATGTAGTTGTGCCTCATAATGATGTATGTTGGGATATTGAGTGTGTTCAATGCCGCATATGTGGGCTGACTGACAATCTTGCTTACTTCTCCTCTGCACTGCAGGGCTCCTGCTGTCCATCGACCATTCCCAGACCTGGCAACGATGGTGGAACGGGACAGCATCCGACGGTACCGCTTCACCAGGCAGCTGATTGAGGATTTGGCAGTGCAGTTGTCCCCACATTTGCAGCCTGGCCGGCCGTATCCTACAGCGCTGACCCCCAAGGTGAAGGTGATGGCAGCCCTACACTTCTTTGCCACCGGTACCTTCCAACATACTGTGGCGACTGCTGGTGGGATGTCACAGACCATGTTGAGCCGTGTGCTCCGCGATGTTTTGGCGGCAATGTTGCTATTCCTGAACCGGTACATCTATTTCCCTAGACTGCGACGACTCACTGATGTGAAGAGTGACTTTTATGCCCTGGGGAGGGTGCCGCATGTCATTGGCTCCATTGATGGGACACATGTGGCTTTGGTACCACCACAGGCCCAGGAGCAGGCCTACAGGAACCGCAAGCACTACCACTCGGTCAATGCACTGGTGGTGTGTCTTGCAGACATGACCATCACACACGTGTGTGCCCGTTTCCCTGGTTCAGCACACGATGCCTTTGTGATGAGGAGTAGTCGCATCCCCAGGATGATGGCACAGATGCAGAACCAGCGTGCCTTGCTTGTCGGTGTGTACTGACTTTGTGCCATTGTGTGTGATCTGATCTGTAGTATTCCGCCCACTTTTCCAAGTCAGCTAATGTGCACTTGTCTGTCCGTAGGTGACTCGGGATACCCCAACATGCTGTGGTTGCTGACACCCCTCAGGAACCCTGTGACACCAGCCCAGATGCGCTACAATGAGGCACATGGTCGGACCAGGAGAGTGATTGAGCGGACATTTGGTCTCCTGAAGAGCCGCTTCCGCTGCCTGGACAAGACCGGAGGGTCCCTCCCATATGCCCCTGCGAAAGTGTGCAAGATTATCATCGTCTGCTGCATGCTCCACAACCTGGCAGTGCGGAAGTAGTTGCCTCTCATCCAGGATGACAATGACCAACATCCGCCACCTGTGGAGGATCCTGGCCTGGACCACGATGCCAGTGACGATGATGATGATGATGATGATGGTGATGTCCGCACACAGCTCATCACCAACTTCTTTAGCTGAATGTGAGTATCCTGAGGTGTCATGTCAATGATGTGAGTTGGCATGATGTGTAGGTGGTGCTCTGGTGCTGTTGGAGTGTGTCCATGGGCTACTTGACTGGATGTGTGTTGCGATGTGTGCTTACAGGTGGGCTGTACTCCCCAACAGTGTTGACATGCTAACTTGGTTCTGGGTGGGTATCTTGTAACATGTATTGTGCATGAGTTTTGCTGTTCTGTCCTGTACTCCATTGCTTTTGACTGTGTGTCATTTCTGTCCTTCACAGGGTACTTTCAGATTCGTTTGGTCAACTGTGTCCACCGACGACGTGATTGCACTTCCAGGCTGGTAGCTGTTGTGTCCCTACAGGTGATGTGCGCCACACCCATGGACTTCCTTCCGTCTACAGTTGTTGACTGTGTGCCCGCTGCCAGGTGGGATTACCTTGCATCTGTAGTGGTTACGACATGTTGCAACTGTGTAATAAACCTGTGCTTCACTTTGTGATGTGCGTTGTCTGTGGTCACACATTTGACTGCCATTTGCTTACTGCACCTGTGGGCTACTTGACTACAACTGGGAATGGGTGTGGTGTCTGTGCATTGCACCGTCTTCCCTGGCAACATCAGTGTAGGCAATGAGTCAGATGGCCTAGGTGTGTATGTGTTGTGTAGCCCTGGTGGTGTGTCTCCCTCATATGTGTCACGTTGCCTTTACTCACATGCCTGTGTTGTCCTTGCTGTTGCAGTTCGCATACACAGTGTAATTTTGCAGTTCATCATCCCCATAACAGCACCCACGTTGGAATCACAACAGAGGCAAGTATGGTGTATTAGTGTGTTTATTGTGATACATTTGTGTGAATAGTGCATAGGATGGGTAGTGCTGTACATAAATCTTGCAATCCGAAGTTCCTAGGTGAATTGAAAGTCCTGGTAGACAGAATCCCCAGTATCGGGGCCACAGTTGTCTGACACATTGGTCCAACTTGTACTCCCCATGCAATGTGTGGGAGTAGTGTTGCCGTCAACAGGGTGAACAGTCTGTGCACAAAGGTGAACATCCAGAACAGGTTCAGGCTTCCTGGGAGTTGCGCTTGGCCATCAGCCTCTCACTTGCCCCTCCTCGGACGACCCCTCTTCTTGGGGGGGGGGGCCCTCAAGTACAGGCTGCTGCGGTGCAGGGGACTCTCCGCCTCACAAGAGCTATGTGATGGCCTGTCAGTATTCTTCGAAGATAAAATTAATAAAATTATTAGTGGCCTAAATTCCAATAGGGAAATAGAGATAGATAGAGAAAACGATAAGCTGGAACGAGCAACAGAAAATATTCAGAAGGAGGGAATTGATAAAGAGATCAGAGTAACCCTTGAATCCTTCCCAATTCCTACAGAGGAGGAGTTTAATATACTAGCAGGTACTATCTCATCTGGTTCTCCGTTGGACCCTCTCCCACATAAACTATGGAAAGCTTTCCGAGTAGAGCTTTTCCCTCAGCTTTATCAAATTCGCTGCCAGTCCCTAATTAGTGGATCAGTCCCAGAATGCTG
Source organism: Calotriton arnoldi (assembly GCA_963921515.1). Taxonomy (NCBI): domain Eukaryota; kingdom Metazoa; phylum Chordata; class Amphibia; order Caudata; family Salamandridae; genus Calotriton; species Calotriton arnoldi. Next base: position 701,181 of record CAWUFW010009348.1, read on the forward strand.
GAAAAAGGCAGTGGTGACTCCTCTGCTAAAAAAAGCTACACTTGACCCCGACTGCCCGTCAAATTACAGACCTATATCTTTGTTGCCATACCCGGTAAAGATCGTGGAAAGAGTGGTTAGCAAAACTCTCTCGAAACATGTAGAAGAAAAAAATCTACTGGATGAAGTACAATTTGGGTTTCGTCCCGGCCATGGCACAGAAACAGCCCTGGTGACAGTTTTGGATGCCCTTAGAATGTGTGCCGACACTGGCCAAGCAGCTATATTGGTATTATTGGACATGTCGGCCGCATTTGATACGGTCAATCATAGGACCTTGATTAAAAGATTAATGGAGGCTGGAGTTGTGGGAAGGGCACTGAACTGGTTTCGGTCGTACCTAACAGGGAGACAGCAGGCAGTGGCCATGTCACCGTTTATTTCTCACAGTAGCTATATAAAACATGGGGTCCCGCAGGGTTCAGCCATAAGTCCCATTCTCTTTAATCTTTACCTGCGTCCACTCATGTACATTATTAAATCTTTTGGTATTGAAGTGGTTAACTATGGAGATGATACTCAACTTGTCTTCTCTTTTGAAGGGAATCAAGCAGTATCACTGGATAAATTTCACAGCTGTATGCGTGAAACTGCAGGTTGGCTTAGGGAGAACTCGCTGCAATTCAATGGAGACAAGACTGAGGTTATATACTGTACAGCAAAGAAAATACCCCGTCCATTGCCAGTGGACTTCTGGCCGGTTTCTGCGAACAATCCACCGCGGCCAGCCAAGACAGTGCGTAACTTGGGGGTGTTACTGGACAGTAATCTACAGTTAGAATCACAAGTGAATAAAACAGTGAATACTTGTATCTCTCTACTCCGAGCTCTGCGGAAAATACTCCCTCTTTTACCAATTTCGGCCAGACCCCAGGTGGTAAGGAGTATTATCATGAGTAGATTGGATTATTGTAATGCACTGTTTCTTGGAGCACCGGTGACTCTAACAACAAGCATTTGCAATGCAATAGGTCTCGCATTTTTTAGAGTTAGAGCTATTGGCGTTGTAATTGACATTGTTTTTTATGTGTGTTTTAGTTTGGAGTGTAGTGGATGTATGAACAGAGGCACAGCTGCAGCATTGCCTAGAGGACTTAAAATGAGGAATTACCGACAGGAACAGAGAAGCAGGTAGCAGCACTTCTTAGGAGGACCAAGAATGAGGAATTACCACTGTGACTAGAGACACAGCTGCAGCACTGCCTAGAGGATTTAGAATGGGGGAGTTACTGACTGGTCCAGAGAAGCAGCTAGCAGCACCGTCTCGAGGACTAAGAATGAGGATTTACCAACGGGAGCAGAGAAGCATGTAGCAGCACTGGCTAGAGGACTAAGAATGAGGAATTACCATGGGAACAGAGACACAGCTGCAGCACTGCCTAGAGGACTTAAAATGTGGGAACTTCTGACGGGACCAGAGTAGCAGCTAGCAGCACTGTCTGGAAAATTTAGTAGGAGGAATTATCGACCGGACCAGAATAGCAGTTAGCAGCACTGTCTACAGGACTTAGAATGAGGAATTACCACTGCGACCAGAGAAGCAGCTAGCAGCAGTACCTAGAGGATTTATAATGAGGAATTACAGAAAGGACCAGAGAAGCAGCTACACCTAATGAATAACAGAAAAGCTCACACTGAGACCAGAAATCCAGCTGTCAAGACCTGGACCACTGGTAGATAGTGGAAAAACACTGAAACAAACTATCAGAGGCACAGAGAAGCAGGCCCAGTGTTTATATTTCACTTTTTAATGAGGAGCCATCTGTTTTCTGTGCCGAGATTAGGAAACCTATCTTACCTCGTAGCAAACACCGTCTGTTTACACGCAGCTGGGCCAGGGCTGGGGCCTCCTCCACTGCAGCTGGAGGAGAGAGGGCTGTGATGCTGAGACTGGGGAGGGAGAGAAGAGGAGAGCAGACAAAACAGGTGTGGGGGGGCAACAGGCAGGAGCAAGAAAAGGGGGCAGGGAGATAAGAGGCAGGTATGCTGAGTGCACTGGCAGGAGGTAGATGTAACAGCCTGGGGGGAGAGGCTGCAGGAAACATGGGTCTCTGGCCCCAGAGGCAGGAGGGACCTGAAAAGAGAAGGAGAGATGACAGCAAGGGGCCATGAAGAGGAGAGATGTAACAGCCTGGAGGGAGAGAGGCTGCAGGAAACACGGGGCTGTGGCACCAGAGGCAGGGGCGGGACTTGAAGAGACAGCAAGAGGCCATGAGAGGGAGATATGCAACAGCCTGGGGTGAGAGACTGCATTAACCATGGGGCTGTGGTAGCAGAGGCAGTAGGAGGGAAGGAGAGAGGACAGCAAGGGGGAGAGATGTAGCAGCCTGGAGAGAGAGAGAGACTATAGGAAAAATGGGGCTGTAGTGCCAGTGGCAGGAGGAGGGAAGGAGAGAGGCCAGCAAGGGGCAATGAGGGGGAGTGAGGCTGCAGGAAACATGGGGCTGTGGCACCAGAGGCAGGGAGGACTCGAAGAGAGATGGGGAGAGGACAGCGAGGGGCCATGAGGCAGAGACATCTGCAGTAAAGAAGCCTTTCCCTCCGTCTGCTACGAAGCAAAGAGCCTTGGTACCAAACAGGAGCCATTTTCCATGTTGATGTAGACGTGCGTCTGTCTGATTTGACAAGACATCTCACCTTGAGCTTTGTGAGCTCCACCTTCGCCAGGGCTGTCACGCGAGCATGTATGAACTAAGGAGAGAGTGTACGTGACCTCTGGCGAGACCCGTGGGTTTGGGAACAGGGGCAGAGATGGAACAGTGGGCAGGGCAGGAAGACGAGGGGCGTCAGAGAACGTACTCTCAAGTTACACTGTATACCAGTTAGCATTACACATGTATGAAAAGACTAACCTGGCCTTGTTCTGCTGGCGGGGACGATGGTGTGACGATAATCCAACCACTCACCTTGGTGTTCAATTGGAGAAAAAGTAGTCTCGTTCCCCAAAAGTGCGCACCCAAGGGAATGGGGGAGTGGATAAAATAACAAAACAGACTGGTCACCCTCCTCTCTCACTTTGTCATGCCCTTGCTTCCTCTTCAGGGCACTGATAGAGGTAAACCATCTGCTAAGAGTCACCACCTCAAATGTAAAATGTGCACTGACCAAGAGAGCGAAAAACACATTACCTAAGCGTTCCCCTATCCATTCACTCTATGTATGCATATATACATTCACTCTAGTGATAGGGTTCACTCAAATGCACGATTTAAGGCTTGAAATTAGGCCTCTTTACTCATGAAGGAGTTAATTTCCTGGCACTCCAATAATGTAAATAAATCAAATAACCATGATCCATCTCATATCAAACACAATGTCAATAGTTCACTTATTAGTGACTGTTTCTCATGGTAACAATTTCTTAAAGTCAAACTACATATCGTACAAGGATTCTTACTCAGAATATTGGATATAACATACTCAAAACAAGGATTAGAGCGTAGTACTGGGAATTCGCACTGCCAGTACACTTACCTTAGGTGGAGGCCGGCCAAGCCTCATGTGCAGCGCTACTATACATGGAGTCACACCCGGCGCAGCTGCGCTGACCAGGCGGCATCTGTGACCGAAGAGAAGAGCTTGTAGTCGATACCAGCGGGCCGGGAAGAGTCAGCCTCTGCAGGATACACAGGAGCCTGCCGAAGGATCTTCAAGAGGTAGCTCGGAAAAGAATGAGCAGCCACAGGAACAGAATCCGGGTCAGAGAGCGTAATGTGATGCCCCACCCCTCTAGGAAATGATTGTGCAGAAATCCGTCAGGCAAGGGAAAGAATAGCAAGCACTTCTGCTTGCTCGTCGCACTTTTAAAAACAAGCCGAACAGCCCTCGCAGACGCGGCCCATGGCACTGAGGACTGCAGCAACCAAACCAAAAAAAACAGTGGTACGCGCGCACCACAGAGGAGCGGGGGCCAGGGAGCGCGGCAGCGGCAGCGAGGCGAACGCGCGCTGCTGCGCATTCTGGCCACCGTCGGGAATGGGAGGAGCGAAGGCGGGACATGCACCCGCCTTTGCCCAATCGCGTGCCAAAAACGCACGCTACAGCCAATGAGGGCTTCTGAAAACAAAACCACACGCACGAGCGTGTGGGTCGTTTTCAGAAGCCCTTTCTAAAGGTCTCGCGCTGCGCGAGCAGTGCTGCGCACTGCAACGCTAGGCGCGAGACCTAAAAAGGCTGCAAAGAATACAAACAATCGCGGCTAAGATGGCACTAAAAAGACAACGCAGATCTTCCGCGTCGTTAGCGCTAAGGGATCTCCATTGGCTGCCTATTCTGCAAAGAATTCAATTTAAAGCACTTTGCATTGTCCATAAGGCGGCACACAAAATGGGGCCTAAACCATTACAGAGAATGTTTACTTGGTACTCCCCAGCTACAAATCTTCGTTCCTCGGCAGCCCACCTAGTATGTACTCCACGAGTTAAGAAAATCCGACTAGGAGGTAGATCATTTGGCTATGCAGCCGCAAAGCTATGGAATGAACTACCAAGTGAACTCAGACAGACTGACGACTTACTGCAGTTTAGAAAAAAGCTAAAAACCAGGCTCTTCCCAAGAGAATAGCCTTGAGAGACCTGCGCGTGGTGATTCATAGTTTTATAGCTGCACAGCGACTTAGGTAATCCCAGCGCCAGGATGCCCGTTGGGTGACAGCTGCGCTATATAAATGCAACTTACATTACATTACATTACAGAGTCATCCTCCCTCACTGTGGCAGTTGCAGTTTGTTCGGCACCAGATGTTGTTGGCACACAGGGAGGTGTGGACTGGTTGCTGTTCATCTGGCGGAGGCATTGTAAAATGTCCCTGTGCACCGCCGTCATCTCATGCAGTGCATCCCACTTGGACTCCACGCGGGACATGTGTGAGTCCACGCGGGACATGTGTGACTCCACTTGGGACATGTGGGAGTCCAAGCGGGCATGATGGGCAGCCTGCTGCTGTTTCATGTCTCTGAGGAGCCCCACTACCTGGCTGAGGTCTCCGGTGCTGGAATGGTACGCATCAGCTATGCGTACCAGTTGTGGGTCATCATGCACACCAGCAACCTCTGCAAGCAGCGACCTCTGTCTCCCACCCCTCCCACCACCCCTGCTGACATGTGCAGTGTGTGCAGTGGCACGCACAGATGACCCTGGTCCACCTTGGGGGTTGGTGGTGGTGGTGGTGTCCATGGCCCCAGGTTGGTCCAGGGTCCCTGTGCTGGTGATGCTCCTTGTTCTGTCCATGTTGGCAGGGATGGTATTTGTGGTGACAGTCGTTGGAGGGGTGGGTGCAGGGGTGCAGCTGGTGGTCCTGCTGGTGCTGCAGCTGGTGGTCCTGCTGGTGCTGCATGTAGACTTGCACCGGATGTGCCAGGTTGGTCTTCATCGTCCGAGGAGGACAGAGGCTGTACGACGCCAGTGAGCTCCGCATCCTCTTGAGCCTGGGACTGGGACTCCTCAGCGTCTGCTGCTGGGTCCCCATCATCACCTGTTTTTGGGAGACACACACAATGTATGTTATGTTTCTGCAGGCATCAATGGTTGACACACATGACAGTTGTGACTGTGCCTCTGGGTGCGGGCCTGTACATTGCATTGTCCTAAGTCGTCACAGTCAGGGGTTGATATTGGTGTGGCACATTGTCCTGCATTATTTGGGCATTTCTATGTATTTTTTGGGGTGTGAACATGGTCTGCATTGGTTGCGTTTGGTTGACAGCCGGCCCTCCTTCCCACCCACCCAGCCAGTCAGTTATCCCACCATGGAACGTGCTTGCATTGCAGGGAGTGGAAGTTGTCTCTCAGGATGTCAGTCAGTGGTGTCCTGCTGTTTGTTGGTGCACAGTTGCCAGCAGGGCCTTGTGCTCCCCACAGCAGTAGCCAGTGTCAGCCATCTTGTGAGTCCTTCTCCACTCCCTGTGATGTGAGCATGGTTCAGGGTGGTGTTGATGGGACAGTTGTGGGGGTGAGCTATGTCTGTGACTACGACTCCCATCATGCTATTGCCTCCACCCCACTTCCCAGCATTCCCATACTTACTTGCTTTTGTGGGGAGTTCAGTGTGTGTGGGTGTGAGAGCAATGGCAAGATGGCTGACAGTGGTGTCCTGCTGTTGGTTGGTGTGCAGTACCCAGCATGCCCTTGTGCTCCCCACGACACAGCAACAGTGTCAGACATCTTTGATGGGCCTTTCCACTCTCTGTGGGATGTGCATGCGTGAGTGTGAGCTTGCTGGGCCATGTGGTGGGGGATGTAGAGCTGTGACTACGACTCCCATCATGCTATTGCCTCCACCCCCTTCCCAGCATGCCCATGCTTCCTTCCTTTTGACTCTGCTTACCTGTGGGGTGGGCTGGCTGTGCTGACAGGATGGCTGGGAGTGTTGTCCTGGCAGTTGTTTGGCTAAAAGTCCCAAGAGTGTCCCTGTGCTTCACACAACATAACCCAGGGTGGTGGTTCTTTGTGGGATCTTGTGTTAGGATGGGGGGCATTGCATTCTACCAGGTGGGTTCTGTGGAGTTTGTGTTGGGGGGGGGGTGTGAGGGGAGATGCTTGTGACTATGGTCAGTGCTGCAAGTCCTCCTTCCCACCCAGCCAGCCAGGTATCCCACCATGGAACGTGCTTGCATTGCAGGGAGTGGAAGTTGTCTCTCAGGATGTCAGTCAGTGGTGTCCTGCTGTTTGTTGGTGCACAGTTGCCAGCAGGGCCTTGTGCTCCCCACAGCAGTAGCCAGTGTCAGCCATCTTGTGAGTCCTTCTCCACTCCCTGTGATGTGAGCATGGTTCAGGGTGGTGTTGATGGGACAGTTGTGGGGGTGACCAATATCAGTGACTACGACTCCCATCATGCTATTGCCTCCACCCCCTTCCCAGCATGCCCATGCTTCCTTCCTTTTGACTCTGCTTCCCTGTGGGGTGGGCTGGCTGTGCTGACAGGATGGCTGGGAGTGTTGTCCTGGCAGTTGTTTGGCTAAAAGTCCCAAGAGTGTCCCTGTGCTTCACACAACATAACCCAGGGTGGTGGTTCTTTGTGGGATCTTGTGTTAGGATGGGGGCATTGCATTCTACCTGGTGGGTTCTGTGGAGTTTGTGTTGGGGGGTGTGTGAGGGGAGGTGCTTGTGACTATGGTCAGTGCTGCAAGTCCTCCTTCCCACCCACCCAGCCAGCCAGTTATCCCACCATGGAACGTGCTTGCATTGCAGGGAGTGGAAGTTGTCTCTCAGGATGTCAGTCAGTGGTGTCCTGCTGTTTGTTGGTGCACAGTTGCCAGCAGGGCCTTGTGCTCCCCACAGCAGTAGCCAGTGTCAGCCATCTTGTGAGTCCTTCTCCACTCCCTGTGATGTGAGCATGGTTCAGGGTGGTGTTGATGGGACAGTTGTGGGGGTGACCAAGATCAGTGACTACGACTCCCATCATGCTATTGCCTCCACCCCCTTCCCAGCATGCCCATGCTTCCTTCCTTTTGATTCTGCTTCCCTGTGGGGTGGGCTGGCTGTGCTGACAGGATGGCTGGGAGTGTTGTCCTGGCAGTTGTTTGGCTAAAAGTCCCAAGAGTGGCCCTGTGCTTCACACAACATAACCCAGGGTGGTGGTTCTTTGTGGGATCTTGTGTTAGGATGGGGGCATTGCATTCTACCAGGTGGGTTCTGTGGAGTTTGTGTTGGGGGTGTGTGAGGGGAGGTGCTTGTGACTATGGTCAGTGCTGCAAGTCCTCCTTCCTACCCACCCAGCCAGCCAGGTATCCCACCATGGAACGTGCTTGCATTGCAGGGAGTGGAAGTTGTCTCTCAGGATGTCAGTCAGTGGTGTCCTGCTGTTTGTTGGTGCACAGTTGCCAGCAGGGCCTTGTGCTCCCCACAGCAGTAGCCAGTGTCAGCCATCTTGTGAGTCCTTCTCCACTCCCTGTGATGTGAGCATGGTTCAGGGTGGTGTTGATGGGACAGTTGTGGGGGTGACCAAGATCAGTGACTACGACTCCCATCATGCTATTGCCTCCACCCCCTTCCCAGCATGCCCATGCTTCCTTCCTTTTGATTCTGCTTCCCTGTGGGGTGGGGTGGCTGTGCTGACAGGATGGCTGGGAGTGTTGTCCTGGCAGTTGTTTGGCTAAAAGTCCCAAGAGTGGCCCTGTGCTTCACACAACATAACCCAGGGTGGTGGTTCTTTGTGGGATCTTGTGTTAGGATGGGGGGCATTGCATTCTACCAGGTGGGTTCTGTGGAGTTTGTGTTGGGGGGTGTGTGAGGGGAGGTGCTTGTGACTATGGTTAGTGCTGCAAGTCCTCCTTCCCACCCACACAGCCAGCCAGTTATCCCACCATGGAACGTGCTTGCATTGCAGGGAGTGGAAGTTGTCTCTCAGGATGTCAGTCAGTGGCGTCCTGCTGTTTGTTGGTGCACAGTTGCCAGCAGGGCCTTGTGCTCCCCACAGCAGTAGCCAGTGTCAGCCATCTTGTGAGTCCTTCTCCACTCCCTGTGATGTGAGCATGGTTCAGGGTGGTGTTGATGGGACAGTTGTGGGGGTGACCAATATCAGTGACTACGACTCCCATCATGCTATTGCCTCCACCCCCTTCCCAGCATGCCCATGCTTCCTTCCTTTTGACTCTGCTTCCCTGTGGGGTGGGCTGGCTGTGCTGACAGGATGGCTGGGAGTGTTGTCCTGGCAGTTGTTTGGCTAAAAGTCCCAAGAGTGTCCCTGTGCTTCACACAACATAACCCAGGGTGGTGGTTCTTTGTGGGATCTTGTGTTAGGATGGGGGGCATTGCATTCTACCAGGTGGGTTCTGTGGAGTTTGTGTTGGGGTGTGTGTGAGGGGAGGTGCTTGTGACTATGGTCAGTGCTGCAAGTCCTCCTGCCCACCCTGCCAGCCAGATATCCCACCATGGAACGTGCTTGCATTGCAGGGAGTGGAAGTTGTCTCTCAGGATGTCAGTCAGTGGTGTCCTGCTGTTTGTTGGTGCACAGTTGCCAGCAGGGCCTTGTGCTCCCCACAGCAGTTGCCAGTGTCAGCCATCTTGTGAGTCCTTCTCCACTCCCTGTGATGTGCGCATGGTTCATGGTGGTGTTGATGGGACAGTTGTGGGGGGGCAATATGTGTGACTGCGACTCCCATGATGCTATTGGCTACACTGACTTGGCCAGCATACACAGAATTCCTTCCTTTGAGTGGTCTTCACTGTGTGTTGGTGTTGTTGTGGTGGCTACATGTCTGGATGTGTTTGTTAGTTCTATTTGTGCCACTGCCTAGCTGTAGTTGTAGTTGTGTTTGTACATGTGATGGCACAGTTGGATGTGACTTTTTTGATGGCATGTGTTGTGTTTATCTGACTGACATACACATTTTGGGATGATTCTGTTCTGGTTGCTGTGTAATTGCTATGAGTGCATGGTTTGACTCTCCCTTGACAGTGATGTGTGTGTGTTTTGTGGCAGTATATTGTGTACATTTGTTGTGTACTCACCAGGCTCTGGGATGTCCTCTAGTCCATATACGCTCACTGGCGGAAGGATGGCCCGCACCTTCTCCTCCCAGGGCCTGAGGTATATTGGCTTGGCAGGAGGGCCACTGCCGGTGTGTTGGCTGTTGATGTAGTCTTTTTGAGCAGGTCCCGTACCCTCCTGCGCACGTCATACCACCTGTTCTGGATGTCGCTCTTTGTGCGCCGACATGGTGATTGTGCGTTCACCCTGTTGATGATCCTCTCCCACATCTTGGTTTTCTGGGAGATGGGGGTCTGTTGGACCAGTGTGCCAAACAGCTGTGGCTCTACCCTGAGGATCTCGTCTACCATGACTTCCAATTCACAATCTAGGAACTTGGGATTCTTCTTGGGGGGCATGGTGATGGGTGGTGATGGTGAGTGATGTGTGTGTTGGTGTGCAGGTGAGGGTGTGTGAGTGTGTTTTCCTGGGTGTATGTGAGGTAGGTATTTGTTGGTGTGCTGATGGTGTGTGGCTTGTGTGAGGGATGAGCTGTGGGTATGTGGTTGCTTTCTCTTGGGTGCTGGCAGTGGAATGGCATTTGCAAAGGCTCATGGTTGTGATTTGTGTCCTTTATATGGGTGGAGTTGTGGGTGTGTCTTTGTTCTCTGTCCCCACCCCCCCAGTATTTATTGGCTTTGTAATTGCTTGTTTGGCCTTTTTTGGGTGATTTTTCCTTTGTACTGTCTGTGTATGTTGGAAACGTTCTTGTGACCGAGTCGGACCCTGCATTTGTCTCGTACGGTCTTCTCCGTTTCGTTCACGCTGTGTATGTGCAGTTTTCTATGCTGCGTACGCGTCGGTCGCGGTGTTTTGTGTTGCTTCGGCTCGGTTTTGTATGCGTGTCGGTCGTACGGCTTGGCCTCCATCCGACTCGCTCGTGGTTTTCGCGCCTTGCATCGTACTTTGCGGTTTGGAGTTCGCGTGTACGTTTCGGTCGGATTTGTTCCGGGTGCGTGTCGGTCGGTTGGATTCGCGTGTTTTTCCGACCGGATTGCTGTTTTCCGTGCGGCTCGGTCGGTCGACTTGGGTTCGGTACGTGTCGGTCGGATTTTGCACGCCTTGCATCGTACTTGGCGTGTCGGGCGCCACAGGTACGTGTCGGTCGGTATTATTTCCGGATCCGAGTCGGTCGTTGCTTTTTCCGGCCCGAATCGGAATCGACCCCAGAGTGTGGAAAAAAGAAAAATAACTCTGTTTAATGAGTAAGGCATCATTCACTATGGAGTTCAGGTATTCTATTCTTGTGCTAAATGACAAGAAGAGTGCTAGCAACACATCAGGTACAAATTTGATATTCTCTGCAGGCTGCAGCTGGGGCAGCTCCAATGAACAAAAAAGTATCTTTGATTCCAATGGCCCTGCTCTTCTCCAAATGCCTTTCAATTCTACCCTAACTCCAAAGAGGCAGATGATTAATAGTATGTCACACAAGTCATGTATAATATGCGGATCATAGATATCCTGTCTGCCGTCAGTAGATGGTGGGAAACATGATGCACTGCAGTACAGGGAAAGGAAAGGATATATAGATGTTATTGGGCATGTGGTCACAAAGTATCCCATCCGCAAAACACAAAATCACAGACACTTAATCCCACTTTACTTCCTGGCCTGACCTTCAATCACAAATTATTTAAATCAAAGTAAGGGAAGGAAACTTGACTTAGGGGCTGATTTAGACTAGAGTTTGGCGGAGGCGTTACTCCGTCACAAACGTGACAAATATCTTGTCCACCATATTACAATTCACAATACGGTGGACAGGATATACGTTAAGTTTGTGATGGAGTAACTCCCTCCACCAAACTCTAAAAATCAGGCACTTGGTCTGCTGCAGCAGGGTAAGGTACAGGGAAAAGGCCGGGTAGGTTTGGTAGAGCTTTTGCTATAGAATATTGGGGGGGGTAGTTTACTGATGATATAGCTTAGGCTTAGTCAGTCGCTGTAGTTGAAACTGAAAGTTGATGAATGTCAAATTTGAACAGGCATACATCCATTATGAAAGCCATATGAACCACTTGTCCCGTAACATGTGGCGCATGCATTAAATGTTTTTTCTAGTGTTTCTGGTAGGCTGGGACAGAAGAACTTAGGAACAAATAAAGGAGCGGGGTACTAGGAGGTGATTGACTAGAAGAGCACTGGGAGGGAAGAGAAAGACACTTTTTTTTCATTTTGGTTTGCAATCCATTAAAAGCTTTGTAAATGCTACATTAACTGAAGCAGGTGCACATTGCACAACCAACACTGCAATGCCGGATTGAACCATGCTGCAATTGGGAGGGGTCATGGCCCATAGGTCGCGACTCATGAAGTGCCATGGGCAGTGAGGTCATGGGTGAATGCTGATGGGTGGAATCTGCCTCACTTAACAAATACAGTGGGTATACTAGTAATTATCAATAACCAAGAAATATGTCTTACCATCGCCCGTCCCTGCTGCCGCAGAGACTCACCCTTCAGCTGATGATCGCACACTGGTGCTGCTGGCCCCTTCACTTGTGGTCTGTACAGTTAGAAAAACATTACACATTTTAGATGCCAGATACACCTCCCCCTTTTTATATATTTTTTAAACAAAATACAAAAGAAACACATGACTACAGTACAGTTCGCAGTATCGCCTCTCCCATCTATATATCACTTTGGGCATCTTGCTGGTTGACAATACTAGAAAAGCCATAAGTCAAGCCAACCATAATGGAGGGGCAGAGATATGATGACTGTGAGTCATTTAAAGAACAATGAAGGGGTAGAATACATTGGTCAATAAAGGACATATGGTATTGGTTGGCAAATGCAATGGGACCGTCCTCATACTACTCTTCTGCCATTCTGCACTGCCATTGATACTGCTGGGATTCTAAATAATACATACAGCACAGGATTACAGGGGTCACATTAACCATGGCCACTCTCTCGTTATTTGAGAATAAGCAATAAATACATAGCCTTCAAACCAGCAGGCATAGAAGAGCTTGCTTGGGTCTGAAAACTCTGCAGACTTGACAGTAGACTACCTAATCTAGTGACTTAGTCTAACAGTAGCAGTTCACAGGGTATAAAGTTAGGGGAGAGGGACAGCATAACCAAGCAGAAGAAAGCTTAAGCTACAGATTAGTACAGACACAGGAGGAGGTCAACTACAGAAACAAGAAATATAGAAAAAAGGATAATACAGGGAGGGATAACAAGAATACACATTAAATAGAATGACGAGCATTTTAAAAAAAGTCACAGTACAACAGAAAGGAGGAAAAATATATCCAATGGGGAGAGGTAAAAGTTAAAGAAATAAATAACATTAACGAGAACTTGCTGAGGCCAGCCCAGCCATCTGCCGTGAAGCTGGTGGCGGTGGAACTTCCACCCGCCGCGGCACTGGTGGTGGCACCCTCCTCGGCACGACCCTTTAATGCCCTCTTCTTTCCCTTGGGTGCTGAAGATATAAAGGAGATAACAAAAACAGATTAGAGGTACATTTAATCTCCTAGAAAATATTTTGACTGCAAAGGCAAATGCAGTAACATGTTGCCATTATACTTTTCTAAAACAGACTGCCTATATTTTCCAGTTATTACAAAACAATGGGGTAAACCAGAATATTCGGAAGGACCTGGGTAGCTTGCGATACAGACAACAATGGTCCAATCGGAAAAGGTATTTGAAAAATCATAAAATGGAGGAGCAAACCAATCAACTCCTCCTCGATTACTTAAATAACCCCACTCAGGTTCAATTACACAGTTATGAGGCCAAAATTTATGACCCACATAAACGAAGAGTCACTTAAGAAATTTGAAACTGTATTACAAAACAGCAGTATAAATACATAGATTACATTTAATTCCCAGCTCCAGAAAGACTTTCAGTGACAAGAAAGGTGCTCAGAGAGGATGCTCATGTAGATTTAAGAAGGAAATGGAAAACGGGATGTATGGACCTATTACATATGCCATTTTGTCACATCCAAACTTGTTCCGCATATTTTCTACATAGCAGAATCAAATTCAGTTTCATCAGAAGGAGGTACAGTTACAAATTCCAAATTGTCCCTCTGTGAAACATCTACTAGGTCCAGGTTTAGCATATGATGTCAACTTTTTGACCTGGCAAGAAGTACAAGGGCCAGTAAATGTCTCAACAGTGGGTCTTCTTGAGGACTGGGTAAGTGAGTAAGGAAGGAGCAACCTGGAGAAAACCATCATCCATGTGTGGAAGAATCAATTATAATAAACTAGTGAAGGGCAACAGGCTCCTCATTCTGTGGCCAACTTATTTCCACCGTAGGAAATTAATTTGACAGCAACCAGTCTGTAGAGGTACATTCAATCACCTATCATTGCAGCATCATGAATAAACCCCAAATATTCCCTTGTGTTCACAACTCCCACAAACGCCTGTCTGTGCCTAAATCACTTCAGGCCCCAGCTTCATGAATAAAACCCAAATGTTCAATTGTGGTCACAACTCCAATGAACGCCTGTCTGTGCTTGAATCACTACAGGCCCTTATAAAGCTATAGTGTATCTCTCGACCGTGTCACCTGTTGGCCTTCACTGGTTTATTATGATTGATTCTTCCACACATCGATGATGGTTTTCTCCAGTTGTAACAGTGTGATGTGTATGGAGAAGTATTCATCACCTAGCAAGAAATTACATTCAGTGAGCCAACACAACAGCCCGTGTCTACAACTTCATTTTGAATAGACAAGGAGGCATGTTAACACGAATGTAATGTCAATATAGGTGTGGGTAAATATTCCTGCACATCCACACTTGAAATATGGGTAAGTCATACCTCTTCATGTACCTGTGTGTCAGACTTAACCCCAGTTTGAATAGACATTGATGACAATGTCACCAGGGTAGACATTACATTCAAATTATAACACAACTGATAGATGCTTGGAATGTGGCAGTTATATCCCAATGTTTTTTAGGATTGTGAAATCAGCCTATGAAAAGGTACAATCAACGTGTTTTTGCAGTGGTGTGAGTAATTTGTATCAAGTCTGGACATTTCATCAGAATGAAAACGGACCTGGGGTATAGGTGTTGTAATCTTGCCTCAGGGGTGACTGAGCCTCGCTCAGAGGTGTCCATGTCATATCTATGTAAAATGGAGGGATAGAGGACCAATTACACAGATGCCCTGGATGCTGCAGGGATGTAGGGCAGCTACTCGATCGATCTAAGGTATTGTTTAGATCATTAGATCCCAGCCTGTCTGATGCACATTGTGAGGGTAGCTGTCCACATGGCAGGGTTCTTGTTCTGTGGCTTAGCTGCTCTAAAGTGGATGTCAGCCTGCATATCTCAGTCATGTGTGTGTCTGTAGAGCACAGTGTGCCAAACTCATAAAACCTATGCAGCTCCAGCAAGCCTCACTGCATGGATACATTGTCACTGGCAGGAGTGTGCCCAGCAGGACAAACACAATAGAATTTCCATGGATTGGCATATCAATGCCAGCCTCATGGCCAGTATCTCCCCTATGTGGCATTTCTGTGAAGCATTCATTCAGTGAAAGGCTGCAAGCCAACTTGCAGCACTGTGTAAAAGTGAAAAGGCAGGAATGCACAGTGATACCATGATACAGCTGTTAGAAATGGGATTTCTGGTTGGCTAAGGCTTGTGCCAAAGCCAGGCAGAAACCACCACTCTAGTCAGGGCAAGGGAGTTACATGCTGAAGATAACCCCTGCTCACCCCCTTGGTAGCTTGGCACGAACAGTCAGGCTTATCCCAGAGGCAATGTGTAAAGCGTTTGCGCAACACACACACACAGCAGCAACACACTAGGCACACTACAAAGGTAACTCCACACAAGGTTATATCAAAAATAGCCTTAGTATTGTCATAAACACATTAGAAACATAATCACACAATATACACTGTGCCAACTGGCACTGGCAATATTCACAGGGGATTATATACAGGACCAGGCCAATCGGGCCATGGTCAGAACCATCAGAACAGGTAAGTAAATGTAAAACACAACCAGTAACTACTGGTACCATAATGACCTAAATATTATCACATTAGCATTAGACAACATCCGGAAATATCATAGCATGACATTAGGCATATCCACATTAGGCCCAAACCTCATTAGCATAAACACATTATGCCCTAGGCCTCACCAGCATAAACACATTATGCATAAACAACCTAAACATAAACACATTATGTCATAGGCATCACCAGCATAAATCTCCTTACGCAATCACATTAGAGCCTTGCGGCCTACCAACATAGAACTGACCCCTTGGCCAACTGGCTTTCGCTGGGGCTCACATGCCCTCTGTCCCAAAATGTCAGGGCTGGCTGCCAATGCAGCAGAATCCCAAAAATGTGCAATTGCGCAGGCCTAAACGTGGCAGCTGCCGCTAATTGCGGTGCAGCTGTGCGGGCAAAAATGGGGGCACTGGCACTCACTGTGCCTTCTGGGCCCCTCTGGGTCCCCACTGGGATTCTCTAAATAATGATGCGCAACGTTGCAGCTACCCACTGTCAGGTGGGGCAGCTGGGGGAAATGCCTTGGCACTACGGTGCCCTGGGAACCCTCGATCGGTCCCAACAATTGCGCCCAAACGTTGCAGGAAAATATGGGCACTGGTGCTCTGGGGCCCCGCTCTGGGGCTCTCTAAATAAAATTGCCCACAACGTTGCAGCGGCCTGCAACTGCGGCGCCGCTGTGTAGCCAAAGGGACACTGTCACCACGGTCCACGCTGGAGCCTCACTCTGGGACTCTAAAAATAGATTTTGCCCCAAAACGTTGCAGCGGCCCGCAACTGCGGTGACGCTGTGTAGTCCAAGGGACACTGGCTCTTCACCACTGCGGCCCGGGAGAGCACAACCAAAGGGAAATAAAAAAAAAGAGAGGCTCAGCCCCACTCACCACTCCTTGCGGGCTGAGCGAAGTAGACAGCAGCCGTCTGCTGCAACCACTGACCGGCGGTCTTGCGTCGGTCCGCCCACGATCTCTGCCTCCAACGTTGGAGCGGCCCGCTGTCCTGCGGGGCCGCTCAGGAACCACAGGCCCAACTGCTCTGGTGCCTCGCGAGCACCAACACTGCCCCCTCCTGAAGCCCCACTCACCGGGGCTTCCTCGGGTCTCCGCTCTTCTTGCGTGGCATGCGCAGGGCTCCCACCAGTTCACGGGAGCCCCCGCTCTGGACTCGACCGCTTCCTGGTTCCGGACCAGGCCCCGCCCACAGTCAGGCGGCGCCTGCCTGACTTCCTTTTCTTCTGCGCTCCTCTCGGCGGCTCGGGCCGCGGCAGTGATTCCTTGGCAGTGAAATGCGGGGTGGGCTCCCGCCTCGAGGAAGACAATTGCGTGGTGGGCACCCGTTTAGAGAGCACAAATACGCGGGCTGGGCTCCCGCTCTCAGATGCACAAAACGCGGGGTGGGCACCCGCTTAATTTAATAAGCACTAAGGATGCGGCAGAAATGCGGGGTGGGCTCCCGCTCTTCTCTTGGGCAATCAGAATATAGTGCTCTCGAGGTGCTAAGCCCCTCAAAGTTCCTGGGGTAAGCTGGGCCAGGAATAAAAAGTCCTTGGGGCTGGGGACACCCCAGCAGGGCGCAGCCAGGCAGGCCAGCACGCAAGGACCCCCAAAAAGCTGCAGATGGGTCCCACGGCGGTTCCTCCTGGCAGTGTGTCCCCCCCAGCCCAAGTAAGCACAAGCACACCATTTTTCATGGGGTCACAGCCCCTACCTTTATACCACTCTTCCCCTTTGTCTGCAAAGCACAGGGCTTGGGGAAACCAGTTCCAACTGGTTCTGGAGCACTCTGTTTACCAGGCTCCTCTTCCCTATTGTGAGGTGGGGGCTTGGTGATCAGACACACCACAGGGGGTGGAGCCAGCATTGTACAGGCTAGGCACAGACCTATTCAGGGACCAGGGACTTCTCCTCCCACTACTCCAAATGCAGATGTCCCATTCAGCCTAGGGCTGACTCACCCTGCCCCAACTGGAGCCACAAACACCTCACCAGCCCCTGTCACTCAAAAGCCAGACATGCAATTCACATCAGGCAGGCAGACACATAGCACACAGAAATGCCAACTTCTAAAAGTGATACCAAAGGGGATGACGGACGGAGCGTTAGAGAAAATCAAACACTCACCCCCAGTCAACTGATCTGGGTTTAATCCATCATCATTCTTTAGCTCACTCCACCACCCCAGTTCAGACATGGCCATATGCAAATCAGTCTGACCCTGTGCCTCATGGGAACAGTCCAGCCCGAACTGCCAAGCCATGTCTTCCCTGGACCGGAAACAAGCATCCTGGGACCGGTTTCGGGTTCAAAACCCTCATCAGCCAGGCTATCTTGAATCCAGTGGCAAAGTGAGCAAGGGACCCACGTCTGGGCATACCCTGCCAACTTAGGGCGAACAAAGCATTTCTAAAATAGTTATAATAAATCTGCGCACACCATTTTGTAGCATTTATTATTACTATTTCAAACATACCAAACTTGACCACACTGCTCCTCTCATATCAGGAATTACCATTGAAACACTTATCAGGGAATCCCCAATGCATTCCTTTGGTAGGGCAGCCCCACAGTAGTGAGAAACCAAAATGGCTGTTTGTCACTACCAGGACATGTCACACACTTAAGGTACATGTCCTATCTTTTACTCACAACGCACCCTGCCCATAGGGCTAGCTAGGGCCTACCTTAGGGGTGACTGACATGCAGTAAAAGGGGGGTCACAGACATGGCACACACTTTAGGTGCCACGTCACAGCGGCAGTAACACTGCGCGCACAGGCCCTGCAATGGCAGAGGCCTGGGATAGGTTTGAGAGGCTACTTTGGTGGGTGGCGCAATCAGCGCTGCAAGCCCACCAGTAGCATTTAATTTTCCAGCCCTGGGTATATGGGATACCACTTTACAAGGGACTGACAGGTAAATTAAATAGGCCAAACAGGTGTAGACCAATCTTACCATATTTATCACAGAGAGCACACGCACTTTACACTGGACAGCAGTGCAAAAGTACCCTGAGTCCTAAAACCACCAACACCATGTCAGAAAAAAGGCTAGGAGAAAGGCAAAAAGTTTAGGGATGACCCTGCAAAAAGGGCCAAGTCCAACAACAGCGCATTACTGTCCTTTCATACTGGTGGGGTGTCTTTGCCTGCCTTGCAACCAATGCAGTCATCCTTGCATCATGGTGCAAGGGGCCCTGCATTGGAGGCAACATAAATGTTGGCCAGGTGAGGACTCCTGCCTGCCTACACACACTCCTGAGAGTCCTTTAGCATTTTCTTTGTGTGCTGCTGAATGCAGCACAAGGGGAACAATTGAACAGAAATGTCAAAATCTAAACTTTCTCCTAATTTTGGTACACCGGTGAACATGATTCATTATGTCACATTTCCAGATTTATCAATGATGCAAAATCAGTGAAGACTTCAAAATTAAAGGGTTGAGGCAGTGAAACATCCACCCTCAATCTTTAGACTGGCCTCCTGCCACAGACAAAGGCAAGTCAGCAATGTGTGTTGCCTTGCGTAACTCCAGACTAGTTATGAAATGCACAGTGACACAAGCTGGACTTGCTCACCTTTACACATCTCACATAGGTTTTGCCAAGACCATGACCCCCTGCATGATGCAAGACCAACACCAAAAGTGAACATATCTGGGCCATGGCTAGAATTTGCCATTGACGCATCTGAATGAGTGTGGATCACTGGTATGAGTGAAATGCATGTTTTTATGTTGTGACTAAATAGATATATTGTAAATCTACACTGACAAGTTTAGCAAATTGTTTTAGGAGATGTCATTGTGGTGAAGGCATATTGTACATATAGCTATCCCAAAATTTGGTGTAGTATGGAGTTATGATTGCATAACAATGTCTGAAAAATTGTGGAAAATGTCCTGAACATATGCAACTTGACCTAATAAGAGCTTACATTTACTCCCTAGCTAACATGAAAGCAGAAATGGCCAAAACCTTTGGACTATGACGGGCACGCTATGGGTACATACATAAGATTGCCCATGGATTCCGCAAAATAGGGCGCATCTACAAGAAGGTGAAGGCTGCAGGCATTTGGGGATCAGGTAGTAGGTCCAGGTAACAGAAGACTCCTGCGGCAACAGGATCTCAGGGTGACACGCAGCAGCACACAACCCACTCCTGGACCCTCAAGTGAACAGCAGCTAACAGGCATACAGCAAAAAAGGGCTGAACGTGCTGCACCCTCCACGTTTAACTTGTTGGTGGTCCAACGGTTGCGACCATTGGACAGGAGGATGGCTAGGGTGGAAAAAGAGCAGGCCAGCATATAGGAGACATTACTCACATGCCAGGAGGCACTGGAGTGGATTGGCACCCAGATCTAACTTTCCCTCTGAACTTACCCTTCCCTACTTTTTCATAGTTGAAAATGTTTTTTGGGTAGGCATAGTTATAGTTAGGGTTTAGTGTAGGTTTAGGTGTAGTTTAGGTAGGTTTTAGATAGTTAAGAAGTTTTTAGGAAGTAGTTTTTTAGTGAGTTTTTATTATGGCCGGCTTGTAAGTGGGTGGAAGGTTAATGTTTTGTGTTTAGGAAATTTTTAAAAAAACAGAAAAAATATGAAAAAGAAAATCCAAAAGAATATATATTGTTTAGGCTTCAATGTGTAGTTAGTATAGTTTTAGGATGCAGTTAATGTTCGTATTGTACTGAGCAATGTGTATTAAGGACAGTGGGGGTTGATGTTTAACTTGTCATGTGTCAATAGTGGTTAAGATAGATTAAGTTTTAGATAAGGTAGTATAGGCTAGTGTTAAGGATAGTTAGTGTAGAATAGGTAGGAATTTTTAGTAGTTTTAGATAATACTTTTTCCTATTTAATAAATTAACCATTGTTCTCTTGTTGGATATTATTTATTTGTCCTGAGTTGGTACTATTGTGTTAGGTGAGCACATGATGTGCAATTTGTCCTGAGTACATTGTAGGTATATGTTGCATTGTCAGAGGCTTCTGGACAACTGTAAGTATTCCTCACATTTGAGTTATGTATGGAGTCATTTCCATAAGTTAGACACTGTAAGTGGGGCTCAGTATTTTATTTTACACACAGCACAACAAAGGTAGTCTCCTTACTGTAGCACTGTGTGTTAAAGGGAGTGGGTAGGATTTGTGTTTAATGTGTCCTTTTATCACAGAATGCCACTCCCTGCCTGCATTGTGACCTAAACTGCTTCATAGCATTAACGCAAAGACCCAGCACCATTATGCAAGGGGGTCTGCATTGTTGTGTGGATTATATTTGTGCACAAAGTAACACCTGCCTTGACACGTCCATCAAGGCACATCATGCAGCTCACTTAAAAAAAATCTGACAACAATAATTTTTGACCATATGTCTCCCATTTACCTCTACCCTGGGGAGGTGTAGCATTAATACAGGTTCACTGGTCTTCCACCTATGCAAAACAAGTATGCGCAAATTATTCTATATGTGGATGCACTCCCACTCAACACATGTGAGGCCTCTCTGGGGCAGAGTAACATAAGTCAGCTATTTTCTCCTGTGTTGCATTATTCAACATGTACCAGTATACACCGAGTGAGGCAAAGTGCACTTGCATGTCTTGGCTACTGTCATTCAAGGTATTGGGTTGCTCTTGAGCATCCTTCTGTGGCACAAGTACAATGCTAATCCATGAGGACTATGGGCATGCTCTCTGGATAGTATTGGTACAACCATCCAGAGTTTTGTATTGTTGATTATCTTATATGTGAGCAGTGATGTTTTTACATATGGGTATGTTGTTGTAATCTTTATATTGCAACATTTATGTTGATATTTGTTACAGTATATTGTCCTCACATGCCTCAGACATCCCATTTATAGGTGGTAAGTTTGTGTGTACTTTGCAAGAAACCTCTGTGTGTCTATCAAGAAAATGCATCTAGTTGATACACTCTGATATTACTTTGATAAGGTACACATTGCTCATCATGACATTGCAATGGATGTAATTTGTGTAGGTGCACATACAAAGACAGCATGTGCAATTAAGTTGAGCTCACTTTTCTTCAGCTTAAAAAAAGCGACAGGTGTTATAGTTACATTATGTTTGTAGACTTTTAAGGCACAACCATACAAATCTCATAATGCTTTCTAAAAATAATATTTATTTTCTTCTAGAGGTTCCTCGCCTCACATTACAATATGTGAGTAGGTTTTTAAACAGAAAATTTACAAACACATATGCCAAATCATTAAGTATTGTGTGTAAAAATACATTAGTTTACACATGTTACAACACATTTACATGTGTGTAGTGAGATCAGTGAGGAGGAAAAAATTCCCATTATCAAGTTTTGCATAGTATCCAATCTGTATGTCTTTGCTGACAATATAACTGCATTAAATCGTGTTCCCGGGACTATTTTGTCATTTTTAAATGCATGCATTGTAAGTAAGTTATTTCTTAAATCATAGATTGCAGTGAGACATTGTTGAATGTTACTATAATTACCCAGATCTCTACTGGGACTACGTGTGTCTCCTGTAGTTTTTAACACACATAGGGGCATATGTACAAGCCCTTTTCGCCATGGCATTGTCACTTTCTGTGACGTTTCCATGGTGATAGGGGCTTCGCCTTATTTACAAGGCAGCGTTAAACCACTTAACGTGGCTTAACGCTGCCTTGTAAATAAAGCCCCCTTTCACGCTATGCTTAGCGTGAAAGGGGTTGGCAGAAGAGTGTGTTTGCAGTGGGTGTTCCACCACAGCACCCATTGATTATGACGCTGCCCCCTATTTACAAGGGCAGCGTACATAGGAGGCAGCGCCAAAATTAAGACCAGGGAAAACCTGGTCTTAACCTGGCGAAACGAGGAGACATACTTTATTTCTCCTCGATTTTGCTTTTTCCATGTGTGCTGCCTTGTGCAGCACACATGGAAACAGCAAAACGTCTTGGATTATTTATGTTCAGGAAGGTGACCCTTCCTGCACATAAACAATCCATAGAAAAAATGAAATTTTGTAATTTCCATGTGTGCTGCATTAAGCAGCACACATAGAAGTGACAAAATGGCATTTCAAGATTGTTTATGTGCAGGAAGGGGGACCTTCCTGTACATAGACAATCTTCTCCTGCACGCAGACACCCTTGAACTATGGTGCAAGGGTGCCTGCTTTGGCGCTACACTGCTAAGTGTATCGCCAGCGCAGGGGGAAACGCAAGGTTGCACCATATCCTTGTAAATATGGTGCAGCATTGCGTTTCTGAAGTGGCGGAGTGAGGCATTAAGCCATGATGGCTAATGCCTCACTCCGCCACTTCTTTGTAAATATCCCCCATAGTATTTAGGGGCACAAGTGGGCAAGATAAACTACTGCACAAACAAAGCGTACTGTCCTGGGTTCCAAGGAGGGTGGCATGATGTCCTACACAGGACAGACATGAAAACTGGCCAGGGGACATTCACAAATGTTTACTGGGACATTCTTCATCGGAAACTGGGGAACTCTACATCTTGCTCCTCTGATGGGTGCTCTGCTTGCCCTGAAAGTTATGGTGTTTGAATGGGTGGCAGCTGAGAGATAGTACTAGCCTCAGGCACATACACATCAGAGGCAGAAGATGTAACTTCCATGTTCCCAACACCATTTGTGAGTGCCAGTGAGGCAGAGTGGTAGTCCCTGGCAAGGGTTTACTAGTTAGCCAACAAAGCAACAATGTTGCTATTGAGGGCACTTGTTGAGGCTATGAAGGAGTCTATCTTGGCCTTCAGGGACTGGATGGATATATTAATGGCCCCCAGCTGCCTGACGACTTCTCTAGTGTCAGATGTAGAAGGCTGCTGCTGTTGTTCGTTCTGCATCATGATGCCAGCGATGTCAGCTAGGGACTCATCAATCCCAGGGAGCCAAGAGTAGGTGTCTGTAATAGCCTTTGTCTACCCCTTATTAGGGCTAAAACACCTATGGACTCCTTCAAAAGTGCCCACCATGGTCTCTATCTCAAACCGGACCTCATCAGCCATTCACTGCTGGACACCTACCATTTGCCATTGAAAACCAACTTGGGGGTCCTCAGAGTCCCCAACTGTGATATCAAAGGTTGATGGTCCATGTTCAGTGTGTGGTGGGTCATCTGGAGTCCCAACAACGTTGTCTTCCCTTGCCAGTACTGGAGGAGAAGTTTCAAAAGTGTCCAGAATCTGTTGAAAGGTGTCTTCATCCATGGGGGGGCAGGATAAGGTGTCTTTATTCATTGGGGGCAGGATGGTATCTTCAATAGGTTGGGCATCACCGACAGGCTGATCTGCAGGGGGTGTTGTTTGTCCGTTTGGAAAGAAATAGAAATATGTTAGGATGATTCCATGATTGATTATGGCATAAGTTATTTCTATAAGATTCAGAGAGTATTTTTCTTCACTCTCAAGTGCACAGCGGCATGTGGAACATATGTTTCTACAAGTGCATATGGTCATGTTGTATTATTGTTGCTTTTTACATGGCAATATATGTACGTTGTTCACACAACCTCAGTATTCACTAGGGGGGCTATTTGTGTGAATTTCACACAATGCAACCCAGCTAGGCAGCTTGCTGCCCTGCCTGTAGAGTAAGTGAAGGAATGAGCCACATTTTATGCTGTCTACCTGCACTGATGTAAATTAGGCTTCTTAGCACCACTACAGAGACCACTGCATCATGTAGCAAGGGTGCCTGGATTTGCTGTAGCCATCAGCCTGTGGCCCAGCACTAGCCAAGAGATGCCAAATATGCTATACCTCACACTATCCTGCACTCTGCATTTCACACAGCACTACACACCAAGCTGCCTTGCTGTACTGCCTTGCATGCAATTTGCGCATTATTGCTCCCTATGGTTCGTATTTCACAAGCCTCCACACAACACTACATGGCAAGCCACCTTGCTGCATGCATGAGAGGGAAAGGGCATGTACATGCCTTGATTCCAATTACATTTTTGGGGGGAATCCTGTAGTTTAATGGCACACACAGAGTGAACTCCAGACTCCACAACACCAAGAGCTAAGGAGCATTTCTGAAGTGGATAGCCTCCTTCATAATTGGAAGTATGCAACAGCTCAAGCTTACTCCATTCCCTCAGAACCCAAGGAGCTCATCTGCAGAGTCCAGCAAATTTCTTCACTCAGCCCAACTCTCATGAACTTGTACATGACTCCTCTGGCAATCATCATTCAGACCGGGGGACTGTACATGGGACCCAGGGACTGTACATCATCTCTTACACTGATGACACCCAGATCATACAATAACTCTCAGGAGACACCAACACCATCAACAGTTGTTACATTATGCCATTGACCAACATGGCTAACTGTATGGGGGATTAGTGCCTTATACTAAACCTGACAAGATGGAAGTGATAACATTCTGCAACATGTACTCACTCTGGTTTCCCACATGACTATGCCCAAACACCTCACCCTCCAATCATCCCAGATACCTGTCCATCAGCCTGGAAACCTATTTTACCATGAGACTTCCAATTGCCACTATCCCCTCTATCTGCCTTCACATTACTTGCATGGTTTGACATTTCTTCTTATGGTTACCTTCTGACGCCTGTAGGACCATCACCTAGACCTCATCACATGTCGACTTTAGTACACCAATGCCCTCTACTACAGCATCTCTGTACACTTGATACACAGGAGGCAAACTATCCAAGACACCACTGCCAGACAAATACTCAGCCTACCTTGCAGCACGCACATCACATGTCACATCAGAAAAATACATTGCCTCCCTATTTAGACACACTGGCAGTTCAAGAAGCTTAGCCACACCTACAAGGCACTACAATACCAGGGACCCACCTAGCTCACACATCATCTACGTTTCCACCACCAGTCATGAACCTACGCTCTGCATCACTTGAACTCACCCAGACCCCCCATATCCATACGAGCAAGACAAGAGGAAGGGTGTTCTCAGATATGGCAGGCTACACCTGGAACAACCTCCCCCAGAAACATCAGTTCAGCTGCGTCAAATATGGATTTGTACTGGAAACTATACACCTGGCTCTTTGAGTGTTACTACTTGCACTGCACAGCACACACCTACTCAGCACCTAGAGACACTCTTGGGTGACACATTGACCCTCTACATAGCCACATTGACTGAATTTACATTACAGTACACTTTTGTCTACCTGGCCCCAACACAAACACAATTGTGTCATGGTGTATTCTGTAACTTGTAGTCCTGTTTTGTGAAAGGATGAGTGACACTACAAGTCCCAGTATTGAAAGGAAATACCTTGTCTCTGGCAGCACATCATGCATGGCTATGGAACACTTGCCAGGGCTGGGCTGGGCTGGGCTGGTAAAATTGTTACTGCCTAAGGACAGGACAGTTATGTGAAGGATAAGTTAACATGTGGGGCAATCCTGCCCTTCCACACAGCGCAGCACTGCACAGCAAAGTGTGTTGCTGTATTTCCCTGCATGACGTTTGCTAATATATGGTCCCTTGTTTTCACTCACCCTGTAGTTCTTGCTGGTCCTCTACTTCAGCCTTGCCCTGCCCTACCACTCCAGCTACCAACTCTGTTGGAATGAGGGATGCCACCTGCTCCTCCAATGGATCCAACTGTCCTGAACATCAGGTCCTCCTCTGGTCCTCATGGCTGCCTTAAGGTTCTTGCCTAGTTTTTCTTTGGTCCCGTACTTGTAGTCGTGCACTTCAGGATGGGCATTTTTGTTTGTGCTACTCAATTTATTTTGTCCACTATGGATTGCCAAATGGCATCCTTCCTACCTAATGGCAGTTTTGAGGTGACAAATAGGAGATGTTCATTTTTGTCACCTCACTCATTAAGATCTGGTTCTCCTCCTCATTAAAGTTAGACATCCTCTTCCTGTTCCCCTGGGATGATGGCAAATCTTCTGTGTTGGAGGTGTTACCCTCCTGGCTCCCTGAGGCTCCTTCCATGCTTTTCTGTATTGAGTTGTATTGCTGTGTTGGTTACATTGCTTTTTCAAATGCTCCTATGATGCAAAGCACTCCTGTGTGACGCAATGCTGATTTGTGGCACATATAGGTGCTTTAGGACACGCTAATCAGCTTTGTGTCACGTAGGGATTACTTGCGTGACGGGACTTTGTGCCATTCCTGACACCGTTGCATCAGAATTTCTGAGGCATCTTTGGTCATTGCGCCATGGTGCACCATCCCAAAACAACGGCACATCCATGGCGAAGGGAAATGCTGCTACACAGCACAGATTTTTCTGACGCCATGCTGCGTTGTGCAGTGTTGCGTCAGCGTTGATAAATATGTCCAATAGCTGGTTTCTTTCTCTCTCACTCTATCTGTCTCTCTCTCTCTGTCTCTCATTCTTTCTCCCTCTCTCTCGTCCTCTCATCTTCCATTAAAACTTGGCAGATGTTTATTTATAAGCATTTTTTATGAAAAGGGTTGATTTTGAAATCGTTCCATAAGCTACCTTTTTGTAGTGTGCCATGTAATTCTGTTTATAATGCAACAAATTCTGTTTAGCATAGATGCAGCTAGGAGGATATCTATAATTGTGTTATATATATTTCTAGCAAATTGCATTAACTTGAGTACTCTGTGTTCATAATGTCTGCTTAATTGCCTAGCATGAATATAAGATAATTGTAAAACAAAATCATTAATGTATGAGTCCTCGAAGAATTCTAATTGTGAATGCAATCAATTCTTTGAATTACTCTGCAGGAACTGTTGTGTAAACGACGGTTGTTTGTGGTTATTTGAAAGCACACACTTAAAGAGCTATTCTGATGCTACCAAACACACAAGCAGAGAACTAAGGGGCTCATTACGATGGCGGGCGGAAGCACAACCGCCGTGCTGGCGGATGCAAAAACCACCAGTTACCGCCGGCACGCAGCAGTCCACACGCCCGTCCAATTACGATGCGTAAAGTAGGCCAAACACCGCTGGCAAGCCAGCAACACCGTCCGCCATCAAAGTGCGCCCGTACACGTAGCGGCGCAGCACAACTGACACACACCGTCCGACGAAACACGTCCCGCCCGGCGTATAAATTACGATGCCGCAAACAAACGGCTCCCACGGCTAAGAGACACCGCACGTGAAAGAGGGCGGTAACACGGACGCAGAGCACGGAAAACGAAGAAGCGGCATCCCGAGCATGAATCCAGCACTGCAGGCCCTTCCCATGCTTCTGCTGATGCACCACCAAGGACGCAACGTACCGCGGAGACGCAGGTAGGCACACACACAACAAGTGCACGCAAACAGCGCACACAGTGCAAGGGCGGAAAAAGCGGACAACCCCCACCAGCGCGTGTACACTACACATCCACCATTGCATCCACATATGACACACAGGCCAAATCCTAACATCGCGGAACACATGTGTACACACCACCTGGGACTAGGAACCAACCACCCCGTCACGGCCACAAAGCGCCGATGACGCCGCCACACATGCGCACAACGCAGAGGCCAACCGCAGCGCCATGCATGCGTCGCACACAGACACAGGGACACAACCAAGCAGCACACACATCAGCCCCACCCCGAACGCACATGACACGTGACAGGCCTGCCACAGACATGTCCCCAACGCCCAATTCACGGACAACACCCAACGCCACACAACCGACGCACACATGTCAGTGAAGTCACGCAACAGCAGGACACACCCCAGTGTAACAAACATGGCGAAGCACACAGCGGCGGCAACACCAACTAGGAGAAGCAGGGCCCCTTCGGGAAGAGGAACGCCAGTACCACACTGAAAAACCCATACCACCCTGCACATATGAACAAGACACATGAAACGGAACACCAAAGAGCCCGGTGACCGACAACAGGTGGCCCAAGAATTACATCCACACACAAGGCCCAACGCAGAGCGGGAAGGCAGGCTGCCGCCCACACAAGGGAGAGCAGACAGCACTGAATGACCTTCCATTCCAACACCGAAACCACAGCCCTACGACAGAAGCCGGTGAATACAGCCATTGTCCAAGAATAGACCAACACAGGCATGCCGAGGAGACCGACCACACGGCAGATAGCGCATATCACAGAAGCACACAACGGACGGGGAAGAAAGAAGAAAACACTCCCCCATGTCGGCCACATGCAAGTTAATTGGAAGGAGTCACACAGCACCGACCTTGAACTGTCTGAGAAGCATGTGGGAAGAGGGCCCGTGTCCTCCAAACAAGCCAACAGAACACAAGTCCTGTCTCCCCACGACTACACAGAGCTCACAGCAACCCCGGAGCGTGCACATTGCAGACTGCACACACAGCCGGAGCACGCCACCTCTACGAACCGCTGCGAAATGGCAACCGCAACACACCTACCCAACTACGCCGAAGAGCTCAAGCTGTACAAAACCAACCTGTGCCATACATTGGGATGCGATCTCCTGTCCCTGCTGAACGTAAGTTACCGACTGACTTACCGCATCACATTGTTCAGCTGCGTCATGCCCGTCTTCTACTGTCGGAGGTGTCCCTACCAGCATCCCGTCGAGATATGCCTCTCCAACCCGGCATGTCTGAAGGCGGACCTGCTACCACTACTCCTCCCTCTGGACGCACACGACAGGGCCTGCTCTGCCTATGGGGGCATGGCGTATGTGGCCAACATCGCACGCGCACTGAAATGGAACCACTGTGCCTCCACACGACGGATCATCGAGAACAGCTACATCGAATGTCACCCAGCATGCCCCATCATGGTCCTCCAAGGGACAACCTACGAACAACACCTTGACAGCCACCATCCGCTTCATTGGCTGGCAAACATGTACACCACCAATGACATGGAAGCCCTGCTGGACGGCATCGCATACCTGACAACCTGTAAATACGTCGGACCACAACGCAGGTTCCCCGAGTGACCTATGAAGTCCAACCCCGCACCCATGCTTAGCTTCCGCACGGACTGGCCAGTCACCACCACAACAGCCATACCAAACGACCGGCAACTGTAACCACACCATCAACGACATCGCCATGACATCGGATATGACCGGGACATGCACACTGTTCCCCATCACATCCAGGAACACCGCATGCATCGTGGGAGGCAGTGGCATGGGCTCTGTGCATCGCACCCACATGGACGGAACTGCACGAACAACCAGGACACGACATGGATCCAGCGCACATGGACACACGCACCGCTCAGTGGACATGAATAGGTCGCCTGGAGTCTGTGGGTGCTGCACCCCTCCCACCCCCGCCCCGGGAATCCCATACCAGGACCTTTGCATGGACGACAAGTGCATACATCAACAACACGACCCCAGTGACTGTGACATGTCCAGTAACCACCACAGTGCAACAACAAGTGGCACGCCGCTGCATGCACGCAAGCACATGCCCTGATGTCATCTCACATGCACTCGTGCATGAGGAACAACCGCAGCAAACCTGTCACATGGAACTGAGATGGACTGTGCCCATGATGCCGAGCGGTCTGGTAGGCTACATGTATACCGTCTGTGTCAAAGTCCGCAGCTCCGCAGCTATACGTAAATGTACATTAGCACAGCCTTGGCCAAGCAGATGTAACCCCACACCCTATCCCATTTGTTATCATGCTCAGTATATCCTCAACATGTATTCCGCTGCCAGTAGTGTCCACTATACTGCATCACAGAGGACAGAAGACTCAATATAATGTTTGAAACCAAAACTGTCTCCGCTGACTCATTTCACAAGTACGAATGAGAGAGGATGAGAGTATGTGAAGTACACGGCAGTCGTGACATGACCATGTAGTCCACTGGTATTGGATGTCAACGCAAATGAGTAGCACTACTGTGGAAGACACACATGTGTCGTGTGAAGTCGTATGGACGCAGTGCTCAGGTGGGTGGGTGCGACGGGTAGATGCGCACATGCCAAGTTGGAGCACGCCGTGTTGGGAGGGCTCATGAACAGTACACCACCGCTTCCCTGGGCATTGTGAGAGGACACCTGTCGGGGGAGTGAACACGTGTGTGCACAGCAGCCGGGCACACGTACAAAGCAGTACCAGGCGCACCTCAGCCCACCCTCTGTGGACAAGCTGGATCCTGTTGTGCGCCCGCCATGCCCCTTGACAAGGCACACACAGCCCCAGTCGACCAGGTGTAACCCCAACATAGTCAATCCGCACAGGCGATACAGGGCACGGGATGGCAGTGGAGCATGGTGTGTGAGAGGTCTCCTCGCGCTCCTCCTGGTCATATCACGCAGGCAATAGAACCTCAACGTCTAGCATGGCACAAGTCACATGGAAGTGTAGGGGGACGCACCACAGCACGAGCAGCACTGACGTCACGGGAGGTGGCTCGCACCATCCCATCCATTGCCCATCATACCAACCACGCCACATGCCATTGCGACTAAGTGCAAGCGCGTGCGCCACCACCCCGAGCCCTCCCCAGAGAGGCCAAAGAGTGAATGTGTGGGCCATCAGCCACAGACGGACGCGGCATGGCCGCAAGGGCAGCCACAGCCACTGGGTGTCGCAGGTGGCGGATCCGGAAGGCGAAGACTGTGATGCATAGTCCATGCAGGCCGGGTCTCCATTTGGGGCACCACGCAGGTGGACGGCGTCCCGCCACACATCATACCCTGGACCCACACATACACTCCTTGCCCTCTCTGGTGCGAGCTTGGGGCTGCCTGTGCAAGCGCTAGCCTCGCAGGTGAGCATGCATATTGGGGGGCGAGGGGAGGACATGAGGGCTGGGGCGAAGATGACTGTATCACTGTCAGTTAGTACAAGGGATGACCCAGATGTGGAAAGGAAGAGACGTGTCCCGTGTGTACTGCAACTAGTCGCCAATCCGACTACCCCCCATGTCCGGAATGTAAGCCCGCACCTAGGCCCGCCCATCCGCCACATCGAACATACCACCAGCACGACAACCTTCCCATTCGAAACACTGACTGGGGGTGGCGACCAGTGAACAATCATGTGTAGCCTACCCACGCGTACATGTGGGCCCTCCATGATCCATGTCACCTGCGGCAAAGACATGACATGCGCAATGAGGGAAGTGAGGAGAGCTGTCCGCCCCACGCGCAGAAGGTGCATCAGCTCCACAGACCCAGCAGCGAGTCCAGCAGGGGTCACATGTGCAGGGGCAGCTGTGCCTGGTGTGAAGGCACATGCATATAGACAGCACATCGACCAATGTGTAGTCTGCCCACATCCACAGTCCATCATCATGCGGACATAGGAATTGAACACAGGGCAACACATCTTAGTTGGTGCACCCACCGTGACCAACAATGCGCAATCATCGACGTACCCGCCCTGTGCATGGCCCCCCACCCAACGGAGGCACATCCAGTGCCACCATCCCACACACACAAGCCTTCCACGGAACATGCTGTGTCCAATGGTCAGTACAGAGTCAGCGCCCATCTGGTGGATCCTGAACAGGAGACACATGCACACACATGCCAGCTCCCACTATGTACGTCTGCCACCTGGCACGTGCAATGTAACCTCTCACCTGTGACGTGTGACTGCAAGCACACAGCCGTCTTGGCATGGGGCTGTCAATGTGGACACCAGTCAATGTTTCGGGAGCTGTGATCCGTACAGTGCTGTACATAGGGTGCAGTGCTGACACCTACTACTGTCTCATATCCCCTCGTGCCACAGGTCCCACTTGTATTGGCCGCTCAGCCCGTGCCCACATCGTCGTCGTCGTGTGCCATACTCATCCAGCCTCGGAAGCAGTTCCATGCTCAGCAGACACTCATGTTGCCGTGGCGTTGCCGCTTGACGAATATGCAGTCAGTCCCCATCAGCACGCCCCGCAAGTCATTGGGGCCTAGATCCCCATGTGCATGCACATGGCAGTGGTATGTCTCACTTGCCATTGCCATTGTTGGGAGACCTGTGTAAGTGTATTGTGGCCGTGCCGTCCCAGCTTGACAGCTGGGCTGTGGCTCATGTGCTTGCTCAGTCATGTCAGTGATGTGTATGCGAAATTGCTATGTGTCGTGTTGCTTTGACATGTGTCCTCTGCCATTTTCCCCAGGCGGAGACCGAACATTGACCGCCCATACCAATTGCTGGCGGACATGGACGATACAGAGGTGATCAGGAAGTTTCGGCTGGACAGGCCAACCCTGCATCGACTGTGTGCCATGTTAGAGCCCCATCTC
Source organism: Calotriton arnoldi (assembly GCA_963921515.1). Taxonomy (NCBI): domain Eukaryota; kingdom Metazoa; phylum Chordata; class Amphibia; order Caudata; family Salamandridae; genus Calotriton; species Calotriton arnoldi. Next base: position 733,894 of record CAWUFW010009348.1, read on the forward strand.
CGTCCCCGCAGGGTGTATCCGACTGCTGTCACCCCCACGGCTAAGGTGATGGCCGCCATGCATTTCTTCGCCACTGGGTCATTCCAGCACACAGTGGGCAGTGGAGGAGGGATGTCCCAGCCCATGTTCAGCAAGGTGCTGAGGGATGTACTGGCAGCCATGATGCTGTACCGGAACAGGTACATCCGCTTCCCCAGGGCACGTGAATTGGCGGCAGTGAAGGGTGCATTCTATGCCCTTGGCAGAATCCCACACGTCGTGGGAGCCATTGACTGCACTCATGTTGGCCTTGTTCCACCACAGGCCACTGAGCACCTGTACCGCAACAGGAAGCACACGCACTCCCTGAATGTGCAAGTGGTGTGCCTTGCGGACATGGTGATCACCCACGTGTGTGCCAAGTTTCCAGGCTCGGCACATGACGCACACATAATGCGCAACAGCATCTTGCCACGACTGATGGCCAATCTGCAACAGGATCGTGGCTGTATTGTCGGTGAGTATGTGGAGTGGTGTAGCGTGCTGGTTGTGCGATGCTGTCCCCTGTCCAGTTGGAATAGCAACGGTTCTCTGTGTCCCTCACACCCAGGTGACTCTGCGTATCCGAATGGGGCATGGCTGCTCAGTCCATTGAGGAATCCTCGCACCCCAGCAGACGATCGATACAATGAGGCACATGGGAGGACCAGACGTGTGGTCGAGCGTACCTTTGGCCTCCTCAAGTCCAGGTTCAGGTGCCTGGACCGCACCGGGAGTGCACTGGCGTACTCCCCACAGAAGGTGTGCCAGATAGTGGTGGCGTGCTGCATGCTGCACAATCTGGCCATTCGGAAGCAGATCCCCTCATTGTGGATGACGGAGATCAACCAGGGCCCCAGCCCGCAGACCAGGACAGCTCGAGTGAGGTGGACAGCGGAGAGGAGGAAGCTGGGAATGTGCGCCAGCAGCTCATCGCCCGCTACTTCACTTGACGGTGAGTGTCCATGTACGACGGATGATGTGTCTGTATCTGTGCAGGTGTGTGTGTGCTGTGTCAGGGTGGCCGTATGTTCACTGCGTGCAGTGTGTCAACGCTCCATGGCCAGGGTAGTATGCCACTGTTGGTGACTGTGGCATTGTGCCCTATTGCTCTGTGCGATGTGTGTACATTGCTTGTAGTTGTTGACATGTACTGTGTGATGGGTGTGTGACACACTCATTGAATGTGCTCCTGTTCTGTCTCCCACCCCTAGGTCCCTACAGGCCCTCCGGATTCCATTGCCATGCCACGCATCAGGTGCCTTTCCGCCCAAGGTGGCCGTTGTATTCCGTACAAATAAAACACAGGGCACAAACAGCAGTTAGTGAAAAAGGTGCATTTATTACAAACTGTGACATGTGATTGTGTGTAAGGTGATGACAAAAGTGGTGCGTGCAGTGACAATGAGCTGTCGGTCATGGCTGCGTGAAGCGCAGGGTGTACCCACTGGTTCTATGTCCATAGTCCAACACACACATGCCATCCAGCTGGCTGTGTGGAGTGGGATCATAGAGCAAGTCAATGCAGTGGCTGGTCAAGGAAGGCTGGCGGAAGGCTGGCTGGCTGCCTCACTTGCGACTGGAGCGTGCGAAGTCCTCCCGGGAGACCTGTTTCCTCTTCGGACGGCCACTTCCACGTTTGGGAGGGGGTGTGTGGTGGCGACCTGCTGGTGGTGGGTGAGGTGTGCTCACTGGCTGTGGACGCAGGGGAAGTGGACACTGCTGGCCGACCCTGCGCCCTAGCAGGTGGTGGCGGAGGTGGTGTTGCTGGCCTTGCCTGTGACCCCACCGCCACCACCAGCTGGCCCATGAGGACCACGAGTTGGTCCATACGGGACACGAATTGGCCCATATGGGCGTCCATGGACCTCAGCACCCCCAGCACCTCCCGCGTGTCTGTAGCAGACCTGACCCATTGTTCTTGGGCCTCCTCATAGGCCCCAAGGACTCTGGCCATTTGAGGCAGGGCATGGCTCCCAGGGGAGGCTGGCGTTTCCCTGACCCTGCTCCTCCTACCAGTCCTGCTGCCACCGGCCCTGCCCACTAGCCACATTGCACACCACGGTCCTCGCTGTGGCTCCCAGGGTGGATCCAGTCGGCCGGGCCACCACCTGCGCTGGGGCTGGTGCCAGCGAAGACGTGGTGGTGGTGGTGGCGGTGGTGGTCGGTGCGGCGATGGTGGCGGTTGCGGCAGTGGTAGTGGCCGCAATGACCGTGGGTGTGGCCGCAATGACCGTGGGTGTGGCCGCAACGACAGTGGCAGCAGGGGGCTGGGAATGTTCAGCAGCCCTGGATGATGGGTTGGTGGGTAGGAGGGGTCCTGGGGAGCGGCTGGGCCCTGCCACACCAGATGTGCCTGCTTGGTGGTCCGTGTCCGAAGAGGAGGACAGATCCTCCAGATCCGTGTGTCCTCGTTGGGGGCTTGTGGGCTGGCTGTGCTGGCTGCTGTCTCCATCCCCAGCATCCGGCAGTTCGTCACCTGTGGAGAGAATGAGATTTGTTATTGTGTTGCACCTGGCGAAGTATGTATTTGTCGTCTGACATTGGCAGTTCGTGCACTCTCGTACATGGGTTTCCCGGAGGCGAGTGTGTGGCTGTGGCATCTGTAGTTGTGTGTGCTAGGCAATGGGACTGTGTGCTGTGCACATGTGGCATGGGACGGATTGGCCATGCCGATGGGTGTGTTGCTGTGCCCCTACTCATTGTGACTCTGGTGTATGCGGGCTCCTGGCCCATCCTGGGTCTGGTTTGTACTTTGCTTTTGGGGTTCATATGGAACGCTTAGGAACGCATATGGCAACATGGGGGCCATGCCCCAGATTCACATTTGGGAGGGAAGATGCTTTTGGGGTTCAAATGGAACGCTTAGGAACGCATATGGCAACATGGGGGCCATGCCCCAGATTCACATTTGGGAGGGAAGATGCTTTTGGGGTTCAAATGGAACGCTTAGGAACGCATATGGCAACATGGGGGCCATGCCCCAGATTCACATTTGGGAGGGAATATGCTTTTGGGGTTCAAATGGAACGCTTAGGAACGCATATGGCAACATGGGGGCCATGCCCCAGATTCACATTTGGGAGGGAAGATGCTTTTGGGGTTCAAATGGAACGCTTAGGAACGCATATGGCAACATGGGGGCCATGCCCCAGATTCACATTTGGGAGGGAAGATGCTTTTGGGGTTCAAATGGAACGCTTAGGAACGCATATGGCAACATGGGGGCCATGCCCCAGATTCACATTTGGGAGGGAAGATGCTTTTGGGGTACATGCTGTAAGCCATGGGTGCCGAACGTGACATGTGTTGTGGCAGCATGACAGTGCATGGTCTGAGGTGTGTGCATGCCTGACTTGGCCTGCATATTTGCTGTCTGTTGTGATTACTGGACATGGCATTGGACGCATCGTTATGAGTGAGTGTTGGTTGTGTGCCAGCCAACGTATTGCAGTTGTCCCATCTCCTTGGTGTGCGTGCTGCCCTGTGCCATGTGCATCACTGCAGTGCTCGGGGGGGTGTCCCATGTTGTGTGTTGTTGCTCACAGTGTGTCGTGCGCTTAATTGTCTTCTGGCACATTGTTGGTCATGGGCATGTGTCTTAGCGTGACTGCTGTATGTGTGGCAGCTGTGCGGATGACATGCCTTTCATGGGACTGGGGCTGACGGATGGGATGGATGGTATGTTGTATGTGCATGGTGTGTCTGTGTGTTTGATGGGTTCAGTGGTGTTCGTGTGCATTTCTGTTGTTCCGCTCTGTTGCGTCTAGTGTTGTTTGTCTTACATAGGCGTAGTTGTGGGGTGTATGGTTGACAGGCAGTAGGGGCTACATGAACTGGACTTCAATGGTGTTTCGGTTGTGTGTGATGGGTTGCACAGTGGCTGCCGTGTGGGACTATATTCAGTGTGGCTTGTGCATGCAGACGTGGCTCCTTGGGTGTTGCTATGTCTGTGATGGGTCATGTGGGGTGTGAGTCTGTTGTTCATGTCCGTGTGCACATTGTTCACTTGTTCGTGACGGTGGGTGGTGCTGCGTGTTCGTCTGCTACGTGACATGTCCCATGTGTTGGTCGTGTTACGGTCCTATGCCTCCAGTAATCCGGCCCTGTCCAGTTTCCCACCTGCAAGTTGTTCGTGCGTGCACTGTACTGGATGCCACATGGCTCTAAGCGGGGGTGCTCCATGTTGCAGGTCTGTGGGGGTGGGAGGGTGTTGTGGGTCGTGGGGGTGGCTGGATACCCACTGACACCGATTGCTGTGGACCGTGATGTCTGCCTTTCGGCTGTCGTTGTGCACTGCGGTGGCTGACATGTGGGTGTGGGGTGTGGGGATGCTCCTCCTTGCTGTGCTGTGGGACTGGGGCCTGGTGTGTGTTGTACTTGGGCTGTCCACCGTCCCACCCACTGCACTTTGTGTTCCTGCCACTTACCTGTTACTTGTCGGTTGGTGCAGCTGTGGCAGACACATGGGTGTGGTGGGTGCTCGTTGTGGCGCTTCTGGCATATTTGGGGACCTGTTGGTGGTTACGTGGCTGGCTGAGTGTACACATGTCCCCACGCATCTTGCAGTTGTTCTGTTTGGGCTGTGTGTGGTGGTGTCTGTTGCATGTGTGTGTGATGTGTTGTGTATTGTGTGCTGGACATGGGGGTGTTTGTCCCTGGGAGCTGTGGCATGGTGGTAGTGCATGTGAGTACATAGCGGTGTGCTGGTATACATTAGTTTGTACTTACCAGCCTCCACTCCCCCTGCTAATCCGGCGAGGATCTCCGGATGGATTACGACTCGCACCTTCTCCTCCCACGCTTTGAAGGTCTTAAAGAGCGCGGGATTCCCTCCGCCAGTGACGGCAGCCAGCTCTCTGTTTTTGCCCTCCTTCTTCTTGACCAGGCTCTTGACGTCATTCCACCGTTTGTTTATTTCTCCTCTGTTCCTGGGCAGGGTCCCGACTGCATTGACCTGGTCTACGATCCGGTTCCACATTCAGTTTCTGGTGGCTAGTGGTGTGTGCTGGACCATGTTCCCATAGATTTGTGGGTGCACCTTGATGATCTCGTCGACCATGACCGTCAGCTCCATGGGCGTGAACTTGGGCATTCTATGTGGTGCCATGGTGTTTGTGGTGCTGGTGCGGTGTGTGTTTTGTAATGTGCAGGGGGTTTGTGGTGCCGGTGTTTGGTGGTGGTGGTGGTTGTGATGTGTGCGTTTCTGTGGTGTGCTGCTGTCCTTGCTGTGTCACTGTGTCCTCTCCTCTCCTCTCTGGTTTGCAATGTAGCAAGGGGTTGTGGTCTGTGGGAGTGCTGCTTTTGTACTCACCTATGTGGGTGTGTCCTCATGGTCTGTTGTTTTCAGGTGTGTTGTGTCTGGGGTTCTGGCCTTTGTATTTTTTGTTTGTCCGGGGGTGTTTTCGGGATGTGTACTGTGCTTGTGTATTTGTGCGTGCCTTGCTGTGTGGAGTTATTGGCCATGTTGTGTGCTATTGGTTTTGTGAGCGGATGGTTTCTGTGCAGGGACGTGGGCGCCATGGTTTCTGCTGTGTCGATTGGCATCGGCGTTGTTTGCGCTGGCGGGCGGTTTATTTGTGGTTTTCCGCGCTCATGGCGGTGCGATCGTAATTTCACGTGCGGTGTGTCGGCCGTGAGGGCGGGCGGTTTTGTGTTGTCGGGCGTGTTTCCGTCCGTGGCGGGCGGTTTGACTCCGACTCGGACGATGGCGGGCGGTATTTAGTGTGGTTTTCCGCCGATGGCGGTTTCGGTTTGTGTTATCGTAATGGCGTGGTCGGTGTTCAGACGGTGTATGCGGGCGGTATTTTGCCGATTCCATGCCTGGCGGATTTATTTACGCCGGGTATCGTAATGGGCCCCTAATTGCCTGAATATGAACAAATATACAAAATTAAACACATAATTGTGTTAGAGCACATTATATTATATTTATATAAAACACTAGCACACAGTGACTAAAAGCAATAACTTATCAGTGGCGTAGCAAAGGGGAAGCGGGGGGCACGAGTTTTGGGGGTGGCGACCTCCCCCCAGTTATACCTGCGGCCGTCGCGCATACGCAGGGATCACCAGCACCCACCCCACTCCTACCTGTGGCTATCGCGAGGCGGCAAACGCAGGGACCGCCACGAGCGGACAAAGGTATAGCTCCGCCACTGTAACTTATACCCCAATGAAGTGAAGGGTAAGATGTGTTCATATGCATATTGCAATCTTAGTACTCGGTGAAAAGCACAAGCGCAAGTTATAAAATCAAACATAAAGCCATCAACCACAAAGAAGTAAAGGCCATAAGGTTCTAATATATGGTTATAAAATACTGGTCGCAATTTGCGACAGTATTTTTGAGATCAGTAAAAAGTTTTAAAATCCCAACCTATGTACTAATAGTTCGGTTCTTAGAAATCAGAAATGTAGTTGGTCAGAATCCAACCTACCTCGTGCATATTAATGAGCTAGGTTGCAAATTCTTACTCACTATGATTTTGTTGCCATCACAGGGATGGTGGCCTGCTGGGGTCAGCAGATCACAATGTCTGTAATTGCTTTTAAATAAGCAAACATTTTTTTTTAAATGCTGCTTGTTTTCCATAAATGAAAATGCGATGTGATAAAAGTAATCAGAGGTCCTATAGACCAATTCCTAGTCCTAAAAACTGTTTTTTCCATCATTCACAGTGGGGAAGGGGTCATTTGAGGACCCTGCCCTGTTTGCAAATGGGTTACCATTACCTTTGTGTAGTCAGTAGAATATTAATGTTTTACAACCAGATTTCAGCCTCAGAATATTAATATATACCACAAGGAATTGGTATTTGATAGAGACGCCCTAAAATCGCCCTTCCAAATACTCTTTGGGTACGGTTTTCTAAAGGCATTTAATGATTCTGAAAATCTTTTCTGAATTGTTAAATGGACTTAGTACATTTGAAAGGGGACTTAAGCGTTTGCAAATCCTGATTTACTGAATCAGTGTGTTTGTGAATGCTAAAATCCTTTTGTACATCAGCTCCTTAAACCCAGGTGAAATTTTCTCTATACCTGCAAAATCTTGAGTAATTTTGTGTTCCACTTGTTATACAAAATTCCCCAAATTACTCTGCCACCACTGTTCAATGTGATTACTTTGTGTCTTGGAGTTTCAAATATGTTTGAGTAAAAATCCTCTTGCAGGGGCACAGGAAACCATAGGAACAAACAGGACAGGAGCAGCAGTTATTTTTTGTACTAGTTGCTAATTAGGCTATTATTTTAGCATGAAATGTGTCAAAAATAGAAATGAGGGTGCATTTTGCACTTAAATATGATGCTAAATGCCAGATTTTCTTTTGTGCATAATTTCAATAAATGTTTCCGCAATGTTGGATATTTAACCCTATGGAACTTATTCATATTTCACACACTAAAGGCAAAGTAGATGAGACACTTAGAAATGTGAGGAAGGAGTGGAAATTAGATTCTACAAAGATAGAACTTGTTTACAATGTTCAGGTAACAATGGAAAATATAGAAAGTAGAGAGTATCTAACGGAAAGTGGTAACTGTTTACTTGTGGAAAATATATAGATGTATATCGCACTCTTTAATTGTAGCTGCTTATGGTTAGCAGCTTGTGGGAAACCCTCCTACCTTGTGGTGCTTCTATAGTTTTTCACAAAAATAAGCTTTTGCATTCTAGTACCATGTATAGGTACATACATTATATGCACATGGCCTCAACCATGCATTTAAACGGTGAGCAGTCAAAATATCGAAAATAAAATATCGACATACACTAATATCGAAGTCACAATATCGAAGGGACAGAATATCGATGTTAAGAATATCGATGGACAGAATATCGACCCTAAGGTAAGTAATATCGAATTTTTTATATCGATGTAAGTAATATCGAAGTTAGTAATATCGAAATCAAATATATCGATGTTACTAATATCGATGTTACTAATATCGATATTTGTATTATTGTTATGTATTTTGTTATGTTTTTAATATGTATGCGTTATCTGTGTTTTTGTTAAGTGTTCTACTTGTCTAAAAATATATGTATACAATTTTTATATGTTAATAATGTTTTTTTAAGTTATTGGTTTTTTTTTTGTACCGTAGCGGGTTGTGGGTTTATAGGGAATAGGGTGGGAAGTAATTTAATTATACTAAAATAATTATTAATTTTTAGGAATTATAAATTAATTTTAATTATTTTTTGCGTTTAAGTTCTGTAGCGGGTTGTGGGTTCATAGGGGATTAGGGTGGGAAGTAATTTAATTGTAATTAAGTTATAATTTATTTTAATTAATTGGTATTGATAATTATAATATTGTTAATTAATTAATAATTGGTAATTAATTATTATTAATTATTTATTAATTTTTATTAATTGATTAATTGATCCTTATGTAATTTAATTGTAATTAAGTTATAATTTATTTCAATTAATTGGTATTGATAATTATATTATTGTTAATTAATAATTGGTAATTAATTTTTATTAATTGGTTATTAATTTTTATTAATTGATTAATTGATCATTATGTTAAGTGTATTATTTTATTATTGGAGTGTATTGTGCGTTTATAGGGGAATACTTTTGGAAGTAATTGAAATCTAATTAAGTAATTATTAAATTTATTTTTGGTTATTGATAATTAATTTATTGGACATTAATTATTAATTGGTAAATTTTTTTAATTAGAATTTTTTGGTTCTAAAAATAAATTTATTGTTGTTTTATCATCAACTGGTAATTAAATATTATTAAATATTATTTATTGATAAATGTAATTAATATATTAAGAAGTAATTATTAATTGATAATTAATGTTTAATTATTATTATTTTTGGTATAAAAAAGCATTTCATTGTTCAATATTAGTTAATTGGTAATTAAGTTTTAATAATTTATAGGTTTTTTGTTATTAAAAATATTTTATTGTTCAATATTTATTATTTAGTAATTAATATTTATTAATTATTATTTATTGGTATTTATTATTAATTTATTGTTAATAAATTTTCTATTGGTAATTATGTTTTTAATAATTATTTATTGGTATTGGTAAATAGTTTAGAGTTATTTAATAATTCATTAATTATTTTAAAAAATGTATTTATTTATAAGTATGTTATTTGTAACTTCTACGCTATCCAACACTTTCCCTACTGTTGCACTCTCTGGAGTTGGACTAGTAATTTTTACCCCTACGCTATCCAACACTTTCCCTACTGTTGCACTCTCTGGAGTTGGAATAATAATTTTTACCCCTACGCTATCCAACACTTTCCCTACTGTTGCACTCACTGGAGTGGGAATAGTAATTTTTACCCTCACGCTATCCAACGCTTTCCCTACTGTTGCACTCCCTGGAGTGGGAATAGTAATTTCTACCCCTACGCTATCCAACACTTTCCCTACTGTTGCACTCTCTGGAGTTGGAATAGTAATTTTTACCCCTACGCTATCCAACACTTTCCCTACTGTTGCACTCACTGGAGTGGGAATATTCATTTTTACCCTCCCGCTATCCAACGCTTTCCCTACTGTTGCACTCCCTGGAGTGGGAATAGTAATTTTTACCCCTACGCTATCCAACACTTTGCCTACTGTTGCACTCACTGGAGTGGGAATAGTAATTTTTACCCTTACGCTATCCAACGCTTTCCCTACGGTTGCACTCACTGGAGTGGGAATATTAATTTTTACCCTCTCGCTATCCAACGTTTTCCCTACTGTTGCGCTACCTGTAGTGGGAATAGTAATTTTTACCCCTACGCTATCCAATACTTTCTCTACTGTTGCACTCTCTAGAGTGGGAATAGTAATTTTAACCTCTACGCTATCCAACATTTCTCTTACTGTTGTTTTTGGGAGTTGAAATAGTAGTTTTATTCCCTCCACTATTTAATATTTTTTGTATTATTTTAGTTAATGTAGTATATAATTAATTTTAAAAATATTAAAAGTAAAAAAAAAAATTTAAATTTGTTATACATAATTATTTAATTTTTATTTATGTTATTGTTTTATGTGTATAGATGTATTTGTAATTTATATTTTTTATTAATTTATAATTTATTAAAATAATTATTAAAACTGATTATTAAGGGGCCCATTACGATACCCGGCGTAAAAAAATCCGCCAGGCATGGAAGCGGCAAAAATCCGCCCGCACACACCGTCTGAACACCGACCACGCCATTACGATTACACAAACCGAAAACCGCCATCGGCGGAAAAATCACACAAAATACCGCCCGCCAACGTCCGAGTCGGAGTCAAACCGCCCGCCACGGACGGAAACACGCACGACAACACAAAACCGCCCGCCCTCACGGCCGACACACCGCACGTGAAATTACGATCGCACCGCCATGAGTGCGGGAAAACCACAAATATACCGCCCGCCAGCACAAACAACGCCGATGAGAATCGACACGGCAGAAGCCATGGCGCCCACGTACCTGCACAGAAACCATCCGCTCACAAAACCAATAGCACACAACATGGCCAACAAGTCCACACAGCAAGGCACGCACAAATACACAAGCACAGTACACATCCCGAAAACACCCCCCGGACAAACAAAAAATACAAAGGCCAGAACCCCAGACACAACACACCTGAAAACAACAGACCATGAGGACACACCCACATAGGTGAGTACAAAAGCAGCACTCCCACAGACCACAACCCCTTGCTACATTGCAAACCAGAGAGGAGAGGAGAGGACACAGTGACACAGCAAGGACAGCAGCACACCACAGAAACGCACACATGACAACCACCACCACCACCACCACCAAACACCTGCACCACAAACCCCCTGCACATTACACAACACACACCGCACCAGCACCACAAACACCATGGCACCACAAAGAATGCCCAAGTACACGCCCATTGAGCTGACGGTCATGGTCGACGAGATCATCAAGGTGTACCCACAAATCTATGGGAACATGGTCCAGCACACACCACTAGCCACCAGAAACAGAATGTGGAACCGGATCGTAGACCAGGTCAATGCAGTCGGGACCCTGCCCAGGAACAGAGGAGAAATAAACAAACGTTGGAATGACGTAAAGAGCCTGGTCAAGAAGAAGGAGGGCAAAAACAGAGAGCTGGCTGCCGTCACTGGCGGAGGGAATCCCGCGCTATTCAAGACCTTCAAAGCGTGGGAGGAGAAGGTGCGAGTCATAATACATCCGGAGATCCTCGCCGGATTAGCAGAGGGAGTGGAGGCTGGTAAGTACAAACTAATGTATACCAGCACACCGCTATGTACTCACATGCACTACCACCATGCCACAGCTCCCAGGGACAAACACCCCCATGTCCAGCACACAATACACAACACATCACACACACATGCAACAGACACCACCACACACAGCCCAAACCGAACAACTGTAACATACGTGGGGACATGTGTACACTCAGCCAGCCACGTAGCCATCAACAGGTCCCCAAATATGCCAGAAGCGCCACAACGAGCAGCCACCACACCCATGTGTCCGCCACAGCTGCACTAACCGACAAGTAACAGGTAAGTGGCAGGAACACAAAGTGCAGTGGGTGGGACGGTGGACAGCCCAAGTACAACACACACCAGGCCCCTAGTCCCACAGCACAGCAAGGAGGAGCATCCCCCACACCCCACAGCCACGTGTCAGCCACCGCAGTGCACAACGACAGCCGAAAGGCAGACATCACGGTCCACAGCAATCGGTGTCAGTGGGTGTCCAGCCACCCCACGACCCACAACACCCCCCACCCCCACAGACCTGCAACATGGAGCACCCCCCGCTTAGAGCCATGTGGCATCCAGTACAGTGCACGCACGAACAACTTGCAGGTGGGAAACTGGACAGGGCTGGATTACTGGAGGCATGAGGACCGTAACACGACCAACACATGGGACATGTCACGTAGCAGACGAACACGCAGCACCGCCCACCGTCACGAACAAGTGAACAATGTGCACACGGACATGAACAACAGACTCACACCCCACATGACCCATCACAGACATAGCAACACCCAAGGAGCCACGTCTGCATGCACAAGCCACACTGAATATAGTACCACACGGCAGCCACTGTGCAACTCATCACACACAACCGAAACACCATTGAAGTCCTGTCCATGTAGCCCCTACTGCCTGTCAACCACACACCCCACAACTACGCCTATGTAAGACAAACAACACTAGACGCAACAGAGCGGAACAACATAAATGCACACGAACACCACTGAACCCATCAAACACACAGACACACCATGCACATACAACATACCATCCATCCCATCCGTCAGCCCCAGTCTCATGAAAGGCATGTCATCCGCACAGCTGCCACACATACAGCAGTCACGCTAAGATACATGCCCATGACCAACCATGTGCCAGAAGTCAATGAAGCGCACGACACACTGTGAGCAACAACACACAACATGGGCCACACCCCCCCGAGCACCGCAGTGATGCACATGGCACAGGGCAGCACGCACACCAAGGAGATGGGACAACTGCAATACGTTGGCTGGCACACAACCATCACTCACTCATAACGATGCGTCCAATGCCATGTCCAGTAATCACAACAGACAGCAAATATGCAGGCCATGTCAAGCATGCACACACCTCAAACCATGCACTGTCATGCTGCCACAACACATGTCACGTTCGGCACCCATGGCTCACAGCATGTACCCCAAAAGCATATCCCCTCCCAAATGCGAATCTGGGGCATGGCCCCCATGTTGCCATATGCGTTCCTAAGCGTTCCTTTTGAACCCCAAAAGCATATCCCCTCCCAAATGCGAATCTGGGGCATGGCCCCCATGTTGCCATATGCGTTCCTAAGCGTTCTATTTGAACCCCAAAAGCATATCCCCTCCCAAATGCGAATCTGGGGCATGGCCCCCATGTTGCCATATGCGTTCCTAAGCGTTCCATTTGAACCCCAAAAGCATATCCCCTCCCAAATGCGAATCTGGGGCATGGCCCCCATGTTGCCATATGCGTTCCTAAGCGTTCCATTTGGACCCCAAAAGCATATCCCCTCCCAAATGCGAATCTGGGGCATGGCCCCCATGTTGCCATATGCGTTCCTAAGCGTTCCATTTGGACCCCAAAAGCATATCCCCTCCCAAATGCGAATCTGGGGCATGGCCCCCATGTTGCCATATGCGTTCCTAAGCGTTCCATTTGAACCCCAAAAGCATATCCCCTCCCAAATGCGAATCTGGGGCATGGCCCCCATGTTGCCATATGCGTTCCTAAGCGTTCCATTTGAACCCCAAAAGCATATCCCCTCCCAAATGCGAATCTGGGGCATGGCCCCCATGTTGCCATATGCGTTCCTAAGCGTCCCATCTGAACACCAAAAGCAAAGTACAAACCAGACCCAGGATGGGCCAGGAGCCCGCATACACCAGAGTCACAATAAGTAGGGGCACAGCAACACACCCATCGGCATGGCCAATCCGTCCCATGCCACATGTGCACAGCACACAGTCCCATTGCCAAGCACACACAACTACAGATGCTACAGCCACACACACGCCTCCGGGAAACCCATGTACGAGATTGCACGAACTGTTAATGTCAGACGACAAATACATACTTCGCCAGGTGCAACACAATAACAAATCTCATTCTCTCCACAGGTGACGAACTGCTGGATGCTGGGGATGGAGCCAGCAGCCAGCACAGCCAGCCTACAAGCCCCCAACGAGGACACACGGATCTGGAGGATCTGTCCTCCTCTTCGGACACGGACCACCAAGCAGGCCCATCTGGTGTGGCAGGGCCCAGCCGCTCCCCAGGACCCCTCCTGCCCACCAACCCATCATCCAGGGCTGCTGAACATTCCCAGCCCCCTGCTGCCACTGTCGTTGCGGCCACACCCACGGTCATTGTGGCCACTACCACTGCCGCAACCGCCACCATCGCCGCACCGACCACCACCGCCGCCACCACCACCACGTCTTCGCTGGCACCAGCCCCAGCGCAGGTGGTGGCCCGGCCGACTGGATCCACCCTGGGAGCCACAGCGAGGACCGTGGTGAGCAATGTGGCTAGTGGGCAGGCCGGTGGCAGCAGGACTGGTAGGAGGAGCAGGGTCAGGGAAACGCCAGCCTCCCCTGGGAGCCATGCCCTGCCTCAAATGGCCAGAGTCCTTGGGGCCTATGAAGAGGCCCAAGGACAATGGGTCCGGTCTGCTTCAGACACGCGTGAGGTGCTGGGGGTGCTGAGGTCCATGGACGCCCGTATGGGCCAAATCGTGGACCTCATGGGCCAGCTGGTGGTGGCGGTGAGGTCACAGCCAGGGACAGCAGCTCCCCCTCCGCCACCACCTGCCGGGGCGCAGGGTGGAGCAGCAGTGTCCAGTTCCCCTGCGTCCACAGCCAGTGAGCACACCTCAACCACCAGCATGTCGCAAGCAGGCACCCCCTCGCAAACGTGGAAGGGGCTGTCCGAAGTGGAAACAGATCTCCCGGGAGGACTTCGCACGCTCCAAACGCAAGTGAGGCAGCCAGCCAGCCTTCCGCCAGCCTTCCTTGACCAGCCACTGCATTGACTTGGACTACGATCCCACTCCACACAGCCATCTGGATGGCATGTGTGTGTTGGACTATGGACATAGAACCAGTGGGTACACCCTGAGCATCACGCAGCCATGACCGACAGCTCATTGTCACTGCACGCACCACTTTTGTCATCACCTTACACACAATCACATGTCACAGTTTGTAATAAATGCACCTTTTACACTAACTGCTGTTTGTGCCCTGTGTTTTATTTGTACGGAATACAACGGCCACCTTGGGCGGAAAGGCACCTGATGCGTGGCATGGCAATTGAATCCGGAGGGCCTGTAGGGACCTAGGGGTGGGAGACAGAACAGGAGCACATTCAATGAGTGTGTCACACACCCATCACACAGTACATGTCAACAACTACAAGCAATGTACACACATCGCACAGAGCAATAGGGCACAATGCCACAGCCACCAACAGTGGCATACTACCCTGGCCATGGAGCATTGACACACAGCACGCAGTGAACAAACGGCCACCCTGACACAGCACACACACACCTGCACAGATACAGCCACATCAGCCGTCGTACATGGACACTCACCGTCAAGTGAAGTAGCGGGCGATGAGCTGCTGCCGCACATTACCAGCTTCCTCCTCTCCGCTGTCCTCCTCACTCGAGCTGTCCTGGTCTGCGGGCTGGGGCCCTGGTTGATCTCCGTCATCCACGATGAGGGGGATCTGCTTCCGAATGGCCAGATTGTGCAGCATGCAGCACGCCACCACTATCCGGCACACCTTCTGTGGGGAGTACGCCAGCGCACCCCCGGTGCGGTCCAGGCACCTGAACCTGGACTTGAGGAGGCCAAAGGTACGCTCGACCACACGTCTGGTCCTCCCATGTGCCTCATTGTAGCGATCGTCTGCTGGGGTGCGAGGATTCCTCAATGGACTGAGCAGCCATGCCCCATTCGGGTACGCAGAGTCACCTGGGTGTGAGGGACACAGAGAACCGTTGCAATTCCAACTGGACAGGGGACAGCATCGCACAACCAGCACGCTACACCACTCCACATACTCACCGACAATACAGGCACGATCCTGTTGCATATTGGACATCAGTCGTGGCAAGATGCTGTTGCGCATTATGTGTGCGTCATGGGCCAAGCCTGGGAACTTTGCACACACGTGGGAGATCACCATGTCCGCAAGGCACACCACTTGCACATTCAGGGAGTGCGTGTGCTTCCTGTTGCGGTACAGGTGCTCAGTGGCCTGTGGTGGAACAAGGCCGACATGTGTGCAGTCAATGGCTCCAACAACGTGTGGGATTCTGCCAAGGGCATAGAATGCACCCTTCACTGCCGCCAATTCATGAGCCCTGGGGAAGCGGATGTACCTGTTTCGGTACAGCATCATGGCTACCAGTACATCCCTCAGCACCTTGCTGAACATGGGCTGGGACATCCCTCCTCCAATGCCCACTGTGTGCTGGAATGACCCAGTGGCGAAGAAATGCATGGCGGCCATCACCTTAGCCGTGGGGGTGACAGCAGTCGGATACACCCTGCGGGGACGGAGATGGGGTTCTAACATGGCACACAGTCGATGCAGGGTTGGCCTGTCCAGCCGAAACTTCCTAATAACCTCTGTATCATCCATGTCCGCCAGCAATTGGTATGGGCGGTCAATGTTCGGTCTCCGCCTAGGGACAATGGCAGAGGACACATGTCAAAGCAACACAACACATAGCAATTTCGCATACACATCACTGACATGACTGAGCAAGCACATGAGCCACAGCCCAGCTGTCAAGCTGGGACGGCACGGCCACAATACACTTACACAGGTCTCCCAACAATGGCAATGGCTAGTGATACAAACCACTGCCATGTGCATGCACATGGGGATCTAGGCCCCAATGACTTGCGGGGCGTGCTGATGGGGACTGACTGCATATCCGTCAAGCGGCAACGCCACGGCAACATGAATGTCTGCTGAGCATGGAACTGCTTCCGCGGCTGGATGAGTATGGCACACGACGACGACGATGTGGGCACAGGCTGAGCGGCCAAAACAAGTGGGACCTGTGGCACGAGGGGATATGAGACAGTAGTAGGTGTCAGCACTGCACCCTATGTACAGCACTGTACGGATCACACCTCCCGAAACATTGACAGGTGTCCACATTGACAGCCCCATGCCAAGACGGCTGTGTGCTTGCAGTCACACGTCACAGGTGAGAGGTTACATTGCACGTGCCAGGTGGCAGACGTACATAGTGGGAGCTGGCATGTGTGTGCATGTGTCTCCTGTTCAGGATCCACCAGATGGGCGCTGACTCTGTACTGACCATTGGACACAGCATGTTCCGTGGAAGGCTTGTGTGTGTGGGATGGTGGCACTGGATGTGCCTCCGTTGGGTGGGGGGCCATGCACAGGGCGGGTACGTCGATGATTGCGCATTGTTGGTCACGGTGGGTGCACCAACTGAAGATGTGTTGCCCTGTGTTCAATTCCTATGTCCGCATGATGATGGACTGTAGATGTGGGCAGACTACACATTGGTCGATGTGCTGTCTATATGCATGTGCCTTCACACCAGGCACAGCTGCCCCTGCACATGTGACCCCTGCTGGACTCGCTGCTGGGTCTGTGGAGCTGATGCACCTTCTGCGCGTGGGGCGGACAGCTCTCCTCACTTCCCTCATTGCGCATGTCATGACTTTGCCGCAGGTGACATGGATCATGGAGGGCCCACATGTACGCGTGGGTAGGCTACACATGATTGTACACTGGTCGCCACCCCCAGTCAGTGTTTCGAATGGGAAGGTTGTCGTGCTGGTGGTATGTTCGATGTGGCGGATGGGCGGGCCTAGGTGCGGGCTTACATTCCGGACATGGGGGGGTAGTTGGATTGGCGACTAGTTGCAGTACACACGGGACACGTCTCTTCCTTTCCACATCTGGGTCATCCCTTGTACTTACTGACAGTGATACAGTCATCTTCGCCCCAGCCCTCATGTCCTCCCCTCGCTCCCCCAATATGCATGCTCACCTGCGAGGCTAGCGCCTGCACAGGCAGCCCCAAGCTCGCACCAGAGAGGGCAAGGAGTGTATGTGTGGGTCCAGTTGCACGAGTGGGCTGTCTCAGGGTATGATGTGTGGCGGGACGCCGTCCACCTGCGTGGTGCCCCAAATGGAGACCCGGCCTGCATGGACTATGCATCACAGTCTTCGCCTTCCGGATCCGCCACCTGCGACACCCAGTGGCTGTGGCTGCCCTTGCGGCCAGGCCGCGTCCGTCTGTGGCTGATGGCCCACACATTCACTCTTTGGCCTCTCTGGGGAGGGCTCGGGGGTGGTGGCGCACGCGCTTGCACTTAGTCGCAATGGCATGTGGCGTGGTTGGTATGATGGGCAATGGATGGGATGGTGCGAGCCACCTCCTGTGACGTCAGTGCTGCTCGTGCTGTGGTGCGTCCCCCTACACTTCCATTTGACTTGTGCCATGCTAGACGTTGAGGTTCTATTGCCTGCGTGATATGACCAGGAGGAGCGCGAGGAGACCTCTCACACACCATGCTCCACTGCCATCCCGTGCCCTGTATCGCCTGTGCGGATTGACTATGTTGGGGTTACACCTGGTCGACTGGGGCTGTGTGTGCCTTGTCAAGGGGCAGGGCGGGCGCACAACAGGATCCAGCTTGTCCACAGAGGGTGGGCTGAGGTGCGCCTGGTACCGCTTTGTACGTGTGCCCGGCTGCTGTGCACACACGTGTTCACTCCCCCGACAGGTGTCCTCTCACAATGCCCAGGGAAGCGGTGGTGTACTGTTCATGACCCCTCCCAACACGGCGTGCTCCAACTTGGCATGTGCGCATCTACCCGTCGCACCCACCCACCTGAGCACTGCGTCCATACGACTTCACACGACACATGTGTGTCTTCCACAGTAGTGCTACTCATTTGCGTTGACATCCAATACCAGTGGACTACATGGTCATGTCACGACTGCCGTGTACTTCACATACTCTCATCCTCTCTCATTCGTACTTGTGAAATGAGTCAGCGGAGACAGTTTTGGTTTCAAACATTATATTGAGTCTTCTGTCCTCTGCGATGCAGTATAGTGGACACTACTGGCAGCGGAATACATGTTGAGGATATACTGAGCATGATTGCAAATGGGATAGGGTGTGGGGTTACATGTGATTGGCTGTTGCATGTGGGATGTGGGCTTCAGAGTGACATCTGCTTGGCCAAGGCTGTGCTAATGTACATTTACGTATAGCTGCGGAGCTGCGGACTTTGACACAGACGGTATACATGTAGCCTACCAGACCGCTTGGCATCATGGGCACAGTCCATCTCAGTTCCATGTGACAGGTTTGCTGCGGTTGTTCCTCATGCACGCGTGCATGTGAGATGACATCAGGGCATGTGCTTGCGTGCATGCAGCGGCGTGCCACTTGTTGTTGCACTGTGGTGGTTACTGGACATGTCACAGTCACTGGGGTTGTGTTGTTGTTGTATGCACTTGTCGTCCATGCAAAGGTCCTGGTATGGGATTCCCGGGGCGGGGGTGGGAGGGGTGCAGCACCCACAGACTCCAGGCGACCTATTCATGTCCACTGAGCGGTGTGTGTGTCCATGGGCGCTGGATCCATGTCGTGTCCTGGTTGTTCGTGCAGTTCCGTCCATGTGGGTGCGATACACAGAGCCCATGCCACTGCCTCCCACGATGCATGCGGTGTTCCTGGATGTGATGGGGAACAGTGTGCATGTCCCGGTCATATCCGATGTCATGGCGATGTCGTTGATGGTGTGGTTACAGTTGCCGGTCGTTTGGTATGGCTGTTGTGGTGGTGACTGGCCAGTCCGTGCGGAAGCTAAGCATGGGTGCGGGGTTGGACATCATAGGTCAATCGGGGAACCTGCGTTGTGGTCCGACGAATTGACAGGTTGTCAGGTATGCGATGCCGTCCAGCAGGGCTTCCATGTCATTGGTGGTGTACATGTTTGCCAGCCAATGTAGCGGATGGTGGCTGTCAAGGTGTTGTTCGTAAGTTGTCCCTTGGAGGACCATGATGGGGCATGCTGGGTGACATTCGATGTAGCTGTTCTCGATGATCCGTCGTGTGGAGGCACAGTGGTCCCATTTCAGTGCGGGTGCGATGTTGGCCACATACGCCATGCCCCCATAGGCAGAGCAGGCCCTGTCGTGTGCGTCCAGAGGGAGGAGTAGTGGTAGCAGGTCCGCCTTCAGACATGCCGGGTTGGAGAGGCATATCTCCACGGGATGCTGGTAGGGACACCTCCGACAGTAGAAGACGGGCATGACGCAGCTGAACAATGTGATGCGGTAAGTCAGTCGGTAACTTACGTTCAGCAGGGACAGGAGATCGCATCCCAATGTATGAAACAGGTTGGTTTTGTACAGCTTGAGCTGTTCGGCGTAGTTGGGTAGGTGTGTTGCGGTTGCCATTTCGCAGCGGTGCGTTGTGGTGGCGTGCTCCGGCTGTGTGTGCAGTCTGCAATGTGCACGCTCCGAGGTTGCTGTGAGCTCTGTGTAGTCGTAGGGAGACAGGACTTGTGTTCTGTTGGCTTGTTTGGAGGACACGGGCCCTCTTCCCACATGCTTCTCAGACAGTTCAAGGTCAGTGATGTGTGACTCCTTCCAATTAACTTGCATGTGGCCGACATGGGGAGTGTTTTCTTCTTTCTTCCCCGTCCGTTGTGTGCTTCTGTGATATGCGCTATCTGCCCTGTGGTCGGTCTCCTCGGCATGCCTGTGTTGGTCTATTCTTGGACAATGGCTGTATTCACCGGCTTCTGTCGTAGGGCTGTGGTTTCGGAGTTGGAATGGAAGGTCATTCAGTGCTGTCTGCTCTCCCTTGTGTGGGCGGCAGGCTGCCTTTCCGCTCTGCGTTGGGCCTTGTGTGTGAATGTTATTCTTGGGCCACCTGTTGTCGGTCCCCGGGCTCTTTGGTGTTCCGTTTTATATGTCTTGTTCATATGTGCAGGGTGGTATGGGTGTTTCAGTGTGGTACTGGCGTTCCTCTTCCCGAAGGGAGCCCTGCTTCTCCTAGTTGGTGTTGCCGCCGCTGTGTGCTTCGCCATGTTTGTTACACTGGGGTGTGTCCTGCTGTTGCGTGACTTCACTGACATGTGTGCGTCGGTTGTGTGGCGTTGGGTGTTGTCCGTGAATTGGGCGTTGGGGACATGTCTGTGGCAGGCCTGTCACGTGTCATGTGCGTTCGGGGTGGGGCTGATGTGTGTGCTGCTTGGTTGTGTCCCTGTGTCTGTGTGCGACGCATGCATGGCGCTGCGGTTGGCCTCTGCGTTGTGCGCATGTGTGGCGGCGTCAACGCCGCTTTGGGGCCGTGACGGGGTCGTTGGTTCCTAGTCCCAGGTGGTGTGTACACATGTGTTACGCGATGTTACGATTTGGCCTGTGTGTCATATGTGGATGCAATGGTTGATGTGTAGTGTACACGCGCTGGTGGGGGTTGTCCGCTTTTTCCGCCCTTGCACTGTGTGCGCTGTTTGCGTGCACTTGTTGTGTGTGTGCCTACCTGCGTCTCCGCGGTACGTTGCGTCCTTGGTGGTGCATCAGCAGGAGCATGGGGAGGGCCTGCAGTGCTGGATTCATGCTCGGGGAGCCGCTTCTTCGTTGTCCGTGCTCGGCGTCCGTGTTACCGCTCCGGTTTGTCGTACGGTATCTCTTGGCCGTGGGAGCCGTTTGTTTGCGGCATCGTAATTTATGCGCCGGGCGGGACGTGTTTCGTCGGACGGTGTGTGTCAGTTGTGCTGCGCCGCTACGTGTACGGGCGCACTTTGATGGCGGACGGTGTTGCTGGCTTGCCAGCGGTGTTTGGCCTACTTTTCGCATCGTAATTGGGCGGGCATGTGGACTGCTGCGTGCCGGCGGTAACTGGTGGTTTTTGCATCCGCCAGCACGGCGGTTGTGCTTCCGCCCGCCATCGTAATGAGCCCCTAAGTAAGTATATATATTATATATTATATGTATATGTTTAATTAATGTTTTATTAAATTATATATATTACTTATTAATTTTAAACATTATAAAATATTTTTAACTCTGTTTATTTTATTTATAAGTATTATTTAGTTTATTTTACATATTTGTTTTAACAAAAAAAAACGATATTTTTGATAACGATATTTTTGACATCAATATTTTTTTCTCGATATTTTTGTACTTACCATGTTGTAGATAGGATATCGATATTGTTGACATCAATATTCTTGCTCCGATATTTTTGTAGGTCGATTTTTTGACCTTCGATATTTTGTCAGTGATCCCATTTAAACGAGTCTTCATCGTTTCCCTTTTTACCACTCAAAGGTGTGAATCAGTCGGCTGGCACGATTTAGCCTTGTGGATTTTGAATCTATTTGTAGGGTGTTTTTGTTGCTATTTTTTCCATCATCTCCTTCCTTCAGATCACAACACTGTGGCTTAAGCAATGTACAGCATATCATCTGCTGTTTGAAGCAGAATGCCTGCATAACCTCTGCATCTCATGTCTGTGTTAAAATCATCCAGTAATGAGAAGTGTATAGGTGTACAGCGTGAAGACTGGATATGCTCAGACCTCTTCCCGGGTGTCAACTTTCATGCACCCGCCCTGCAGAAACACAGGAAGCAACCTGTTTCACAATGAGACACCAACACTAACAGTACAGGACACTGTGGTTAGGTATCAATGGTGCCACTCTAGTCTTCCCCCAGATCCTGTCCCTAGTGGTGGTGGCCTTTCTGCATCAGCAGAAGATGCAGTGCTACCCATGTCTAGATGGCTGTCTCTCTTAAGTGGAATCAATGGGCAGTGCAGAACCACCCATGCCCTTACTTTTGAGACCCTCTACAAAACTGGGTTTTCATTCAATTACCCAAAATCCTTTCTGGTTCCCTCCAGAAGGATTCAGTTCAAAGGGTCAGTTTTGGACTTCAGCCTTGCTAAGGCCTTTCCTAATGCTGAAAATGTTACTGACATCATCCATCGCATTTGACACACAGACAAGCTTTTTGACTGCCACGCGGAGACACGGCAGGAGCCCCACCGCGATTGACTGGCGAGACGGGAACTCTGTACAAATTGATTATGTGCCGCTGCCGATTGGAATAGATATCCAACATGACTCTGAAGAGATGATTTAATATTTACAAGGAAATTTTGGGGAAAAACCACACGCCCTTCATACCCTGATTGCTCTGCGCTCCGTATGACGCTGTATGGAGAAAATGTATTTTAAGATGTTATAAGAAATCTTGGTTTTATCTTCACACTTTTTAGCACCAGGAGCAACTTGGCCCTACATGTCTGTATTGACTTCATAGCCCTTATGCTCACACTATTCCAGGTTGCCCCTTTGATCTTTGGTGTTATATCTGTCCTGATGAAGACCCGCATGCCAAATCCAGAAATCCTATTTAGGCGCTAGTTGAGTCGAAACGTCGGCATTATCTTTTCTGGCCTGGATTGATTTTCCACATTCCTTTTGGGTGACGAGAATTCCTTCCTTGACTGTCTACTTTTATTATGGACTAAAATTTGAGTTAAACCAGCATTCAAACAGGCCTTTATTGTTTTGGCTCTTTGGGAATTGCTTGGGTCAATGTTTAATTTTGAAGAAAAATAAATATTTTTCATTTATTCTTAGGATTCTTTCTTCATTTTTCTATAACACTTTGCACAAGAGCATTGCTATCTTACACCTTTTCATAGACTTTTTCTGAGCAACCGTATCTTAATTTATGAATGTATGTCTTTAGGAAAATGTTTGCAATATAAATTGAATTCATTCTTCAAAGAAAACCATAGGTTTGCATTTCTTTACTCTCTTCCGCTAAGATCCAGTAATAGGATCATCAATACGTAAATTAACATCATCTGTCTAGTCAATCAATCAATCAATAAGTTCTTTATTCGATCCATTAAATACAGATCATAAAAGCACAGTTAAAAAATACAATAGCCATCATAGAACTCCATTTCATATAAAGTAAAATCCATATAGCAGCAAAAATTACATATCGGATACATGGATAGGTATTTTTAAAAGTTTAAGATATGCAATAAAAAAAAGACTGGCGTGTTTTATACATTATTGCCCACATACAATGTACATAAAATTACACTTTAGCTTCTTTTTGGTTATTGAGTGAAAAACGCCATGCCAACTTGGTGGCCAGCTGCTTTCTCCTTCTTATACAAGCCCACAAAAATGTGGCTACCGAGAAGCAAACAAAAGGATCAGGCAAAGTTTTAAAGAAATATAGTGCAACCCGGCAATGTCTAAAATTATAGCGCCTTAAAATCAGGAGAATATAGTCATCTCTTTCTTTCTTATAGAGCCCACAAAACAAGACTAGGTGCAGGTCTGTTTGAGGAGAGTGGTTGTCACAGGGACACAGGGTCAGATATGCATGTTTCAACCTTCTCTCCGGGTAACCTAGCATCAGTGGAATCAGATTCATACAGAATCTCAATAGTATATATCTATGTTATGCTATGCTAGTGTGTGCTAGGTAAAAATACCCTCCCTCTATCAGGGGTGGGATCAGGTGATATGCGAGGACAGCCTGTTTGTTATGGTTCTTTTCCCTTCGGACATAGTGTGTCCTCTGCATAAAGGTGTTATTCAGCTTCTGTTTGAAATCTTCCTGCACGCAGTTGGATCCTTAAATAATTCTACTAGCCCAATAGCAGTCAGCTCTGACTCCAAGTAACTCAGCCATCTTATCTTGCTGTATTTTTCCAGTTTTAGACAGTTTTTTATTATGTTTTGCGTTAGGTTTACTGTGTCCCTACGCCAAATGGAGAACCACAGTAAGATCGGGGCTAATCTGATTGTATCTGACATATAGGCCAAGACCAGTTCTGTGTGTAGAATATAGTTAGAATGGGAAGACAGGAGGGACACTAAGGGCTTAAAAAATCTGTCTTCAATGATTTGAAGCCGGTCTATGGCCTCCATGCCCCAGACTCCTGCCCCATATGTAGCTGCTGACTTTGTCTTAGCCTGGTAGATGTTTTTTTTATAGGGGTTAGGGGTCTAGCGCCCAACGTTTTGGAAAAGGACATGATAGCTGTCATACTCCTCTCCATTCCTAGAGCCCTACCCTCCACCAGGTTTGACCATGTTTGATTTTTATCAAAGAGAATCCCCAAATTAGGAAAGGTATCTACCACTTCTATTTTACCAGATTCCATATGGAAGTGTGGGGCTTTATCATATTTTCCAGCCCCTGCTATAATCATAAAAGATTTTGTTTGATTAACTTTCAAATCCAATGATGCCATTAAAGACGCGTATGATGTTATGAGGCGTTGGAGGGCTAGCCCCATTCTGGCAATCAACACCGTGTTGTCGGCGTAGGCCAGTATTGGTAGTGAGTGAGTGTCAAACACAGGGACGTCCAGATATGTACCCAAAAGGGCTCCTTCAACACCATTTGTATAAATGGAAAAAAGAAACAGGGCGAGGACTCATCCCTGCCTAACTCCCCATGCGATCTTAAAAGGGCGGGTGCATTCCCTGTGTTTGCTATAACGGACACATGCGGTGGCATTAGAATATAATTGGCGGATGAAGTTTATTATAGCTGGCTCAATCCCCATCACCTCCATTATATACCATAGCTTGGAGTGGCTCACGCAGTCAAATGCTGCTGACAGTAAGATCGGGGCTAATCTGATTTTATCTGACATATAGGCCAAGACCAGTTCTGTGTGTAGAATATAGTTAGAATGGGAAGACAGGAGGGACACTAAGGGCTTAAAAAATCTGTCTTCAATGATTTGAAGCCGGTCTATGGCCTCCATGCCCCAGACTCCTGCCCCATATGTAGCTGCTGACTTTGTCTTAGCCTGGTAGATGTTTTTTATAGGGGTTAGGGGTCTAGCGCCCAACGTTTTGGAAAAGGACATAATAGCTGTCATACTCCTCTCCATTCCTAGAGCCCTACCCTCCACCAGGTTTGACCATGTTTGATTTTTATCAAAGAGAATCCCCAAATTAGGAAAGGTATCTACCACTTCTATTTTACCAGATTCCATATGGAAGTGTGGGGCTTTATCACATTTTCCAGCCCCTGCTATAATCATAAAAGATTTCGTTTGATTAACTTTCAAATCCAATGATGCCATTAAAGACGCGTATGATGTTATGAGGCGTTGGAGGGCTAGCCCCGTTCTGGCAATCAACACCGTGTTGTCGGCGTAGGCCAGTATTGGTAGTGAGTGAGTGTCAAACACAGGGACGTCCAGATATGTACCCAAAAGGGCTCCTTCAACACCATTTGTATAAATGGAAAAAAGAAACAGGGCGAGGACTCATCCCTGCCTAACTCCCCATGCGATCTTAAAAGGGCGGGTGCATTCCCTGTGTTTGCTATAACAGACACATGCGGTGGCATTAGAATATAATTGGCGGATGAAGTTTATTATAGCTGGCTCAATCCCCATCACCTCCATTATATACCATAGCTTGGAGTGGCTCACGCAGTCAAATGCTGCTGACAGGTCCATAAGGGCCATATAAATTTTGCCACCCTTAGCTCTGGTATATTTGTCTATAGTTAGTGATAGATTCAGGCACTGGTCTATTGTGCCCTTTCCCCGTTGGAAACCATATTGAGCCTGCATTAGTATATTCTTCTCTTGGGCCCACCCCTCCAACCTGAATAAGAGGAGTCGGCCCATGAGCTTGGCAGTTGTGTCCAACAAGGACATTGGCCTATAGTTCTTTGGGCTTCCACTGTCCCCTTTTTTATATATCAGGACAATTACCCTGGAATTCCAAGAAAGCGGGGGGACCGGCTATAGCTATATTATTAAAAACATTGGTTAATAGTGGGGCCCACAGATCTCGATTTTCCTGGAAAAAAATCTATTGGTACCCCATTAGGGCCTGGAGCCTTCCCAGCACTACAGGCCGCCAACCCTCTTCTAAGAGTGAGAAAGACAAGTTACCCTGCGGTTTAGGTTTTGTGTTAGTGGGAAGTAGCACAAGGGAGCTATTTGAGGCAAAGATGTGTTCAAAATGTACCACCCATGCTTCTTCGCCTACATGAGTATCCAATGTAGGATCCTTAGGATTTTTGAAGCAGGGTGCATTAATTACCTTCCCAAAATCGCTACTATTTCCCGTCCTGGCTGCATGGTCAAGTTCAGCCCTGGCCTCCTCTCTCACATCCCTTTCTCTTTTCCTTCTTGCTGACTTATAGTCACTACATAATGATCTTATTTGCTCTGCGTTTCTGGGTTGGAGTTTCAGGGCTTCAGTGAGAGCTTTTCTGGGTTTTGTACAGGGGGAATCGAACCAGTGCTTAGATGTTAGGCTGATCGCTGGTTTATAGCGAGTGAGGGCCATTTTTACTTTCCCTAGGAGATCTATGAAGTGTGCTACTAATAATGCTGGGGTAGAATCTAATTCTAGGCATTTAAAGATGTTATCCAGTATATTCTGTATAATTCCGGAGACTAATTTAAGCTAGTCAATTTGGTCCCACTTTAGTTGGAAACCATTCTTTCTTGACAGGATTGGGGTTTCTATTTCCTGGTACTGCATCGCTCCCCTAATTGCCAAACTTAGCTGTAAAGTTAAAATGGTGTGGTTGCTAAAACTCATGAATAAGTTGTCTACATGGGTAACCTTATCATTAAAAGGAATAGTAGCTAAGATAAAATCAATAGTAGATTCATATCTATTTCGTCGGAAGGTTTTCCCTGGATGGCCTGTAAGTGAGTTCAGGTTGTTAGCTATTACCATGTTCCTGATGTATAGCTTCCTATTTAGGCCATTTCCATATTTGTTGAGGGCAAAGGGATGAATGGAGTTACCCAGCGGGTATTCTAGGCCACAGACACAATCTTGATTGTACTTACAAAAGTGTATATTAAAATCACCCACCAAGACGATATTGAGTGCTCCATTGTTTTTAAACCTTGTGAATTTATCTATCACCCTGTTCAGCTCAGCTACCACTAAATGCATGTTTCCCCCAAATTCGTTGTTATAGTAGTTTATTAAAAGCCAATCGCCCTCACTGGCAGCCTCTAGGAAGAGCAGGTGAAAATGGGCACTGGGACATTCAAACTTCTTTACTGTTATCGATAGTGTGTTAGGGATTAACGTTAAAAGACCCCCCTTAGCTCTCCCTGATGCTGATGGTGTTGCCCCTGTCTGAAATGAACGGTAACCATTTACAAAAATAGATTCCGCTGCCCATGTTTCCTGTAAGCATAAAATATCCTGGGCTTGCCAGAGTTTTTGCCAGTGTTCATTACCTAACTTGTGGGTAATACCAGCCACGTTCCAGGACGCTAGACTAATTGGGTGTTTATGTGCCACATTCTGAGTGTCAGTCGTGTTGGAACTCCCTTCAGTGTCGAGATCTGGTTCGGCCATTCTATTGGATCCCTCTGCGTGGTTATTACCGCCCAGGGGTAGTCAATCACATGCCTCCAGGTCTGTCAAAGGGGCATATCTATTTTCGAGACTCAGTCCTGGGACACCAATATTTCCAGCTGAATAGGACCATGTTGGGCCTCCCCTCGCCTGATCTCTGTGTTCTTTACCCAAGAGAGAAAAGTGTCTATAAAAATAGTCCAGCGGTAGGGCTGTAATCTGTGTGCCCTTAGGGGGAACTCTATGTAGATGGCCTAAAAGGGATCTCACTACAAATTCATTATTGAAACTAATCACCACACAGTCACCCGATATTGCTTTACTGGACGAGCCCAGCCACCCAACTCTCCTTGCCATTATAATTTGATTTAGCAGAGGACCACCCCCTCCTCCCAGATAAGTTGAATGACGAGACAGCAAATGCAGGCACTTGTCCATTAGTTGGGTTGTTGTTTCTTGCTGGTCCTCCCTCAAAGACGGTAAATTTGCCAGAATCAGTACAAGCGGGGAAGCTGCTGTTGGGAGATGCAGGGACTGGTACGAATAAAAATTCTTCCTGGCCTTAGGTCTTTCTGGTCTCCGGGGCTCATCCCACCCCCGTCAGCGGAGGCACCAGACTATTTAAGTTACTTGAGATGTGTGGATTTGGCATTATGTCTTCCACTGACTTCTAGGGGAGCACGTTGTCTTGCGAGGGAAGCATATGTAGGCGGAGTGTGGAAAATGTGTAATGATTTACTTGGCATAAGCTGCAGGCATTTTGGCTGTGGTGTCCATTTAAGTTTCCTTCATAATTCTTTTGTCTTTTCACTCTGCCTGTGCTATCTATTTTAGTTGACTTCCTGACTCAGCTAAAAGCAATGTACGTGCTGAGAGTTTGTAGCTGCCAGAGCACCTGGTCTCAGATGTTAACTGTCAATCATTTACTGCTGCCATAAGCACTCCTGCTCCCCCTCCCACTTTGCTGATCAAGTGGTTATTCTTCTGCCCTTGTTTGCTGAAAACTATTCCTAAAACTTGTTCTCCCTATTTCTGTTCACATGCTTACACTGCAGAAAACCTGTATAAAAGCCCTGTGTTCTGTGACTTCAGTGTACTACCTCCTGCAGCACTTGAGAGTGCTGTGTGGACATGGTCCCACTCGTGAGCGATTAAATAAACTTGTTATTTATTTCCAACTCCAGTGCTGATCTCTATTTTGTTGGTCTTTGAACCCATGGACAAGAGGGTGACCCTGCACCAGTGTACCCCTAAAAAGGTACATTTCCACAGTTGGCGCCTGACTCGTGGGGCCCCATTGGAGACGCGACCTTCCAAAGGAGTGGTCTTGATGGAGGATTGAAATCTTACTGAGGAAGCGCACTGCATGAGGAGACCTTTGTCTTTGCAGGCCGACGTGAATTTTCCGGTTTTCCTGATTTGACCCTCCAGGTGGTGGCCGGTCTCAACTGGGGTTTCCTTTGGCGCAATTTTGTAGTGACCATTAGGTCAACCAGAGATCAGCAGGTGGGAGTTGGAGACTTCTGTCTGGTAAGGTCGTTAAAGCGGCACTCTTGATTTGTTAAGCCAGGGCTTTTTGTTTGAATTTGTGATTCACTTTTTGCAAAAATTGAAGGCAGGTAATGTGGAGATTTTTCTCCTTTTGAAGTATTTGAAGTGATAATATTTTACACATTTTTGATGAAACATGCCTGTTCTCAGCACACTCTATAGGTGGTGTTGCTGCTCTGGTGGTACCAAAGTAAACTTGAAAAAAAAGTCAGCCGGCTCCCCTAGAGGGGACACTTAATAGAGACATGTATGTCAAGTATGGTATTTCTTCCATAATGTACGGTCCACTATGGAACAAATACACAAAGAAAGATTCCGATCTGCAATGGCCAGTGAATGGGTCATTTGATCTTAAAAAGGTTCAATATGTAGAGCAGTGTTTGTTTAAAAGAAGAAGTTGACAGGATATGTTTGATTGTGTGCGTATGTGGGAGAAAGAAGTGTGAGAGAGAGCGAAGAGAGCAGAAGCTATAGCAGAAAAAGTACAACGTAAAACGATATATCAAAAAGCGCTAGAATTAAAAAATAAAGAAAAGAAGGAAAAAAATAGAAAAAAGAAGATAGGGAACGTCGATTAGAGGTAAATGGCTAGTACCCTATTAGGCGCCCTATTTATCCCATACTTAATAAACCTCAGGATGATTGCATCCTATTAGAACGCCCCCACTCCCGTATAAATTTCCCACTCCAAGTGCCCCTGATGAGGTTTCTGATGACGAGCATTTGTCTTCAGACGACAAAGAACAAGATAAACAAGATGGGCGACAGACTCGCTCTACTTTGACTAGAGCAGAAAAAGATAAATTAAAAACCGCTGCTAGGGAGGAGGCTCGCCGGCCTCACGCTGCATCGCTCATTGTAACTATGGTTCAACAGTGGCAAAATATGGAGCAATTTTATTTTGTAGAAAATTTTGTTTGAGAGGTAATATTTGATTATAGAGAAATTTCTCAGGAATTAGAGCCAAAGGATATAAATACTTATTATAAACGATTAACAGAGGGGACTTTCCCTTTTTCGGCCTTATCTGATATGATTAGACGAGTGGTTAAAATACGAGACGCAACATTGCGTTTACGAAAAGAGCAAGAATTAGCTAGAAAACAGAAAGGTGTAGAAACAGTTCAATCCCCAGCACAAAAAGTAGATGCTCCGGTGGATGAGGTTGCACCTGTTAGTAGTACAGTTGCTGTAAAACCTATGCGTGAAGCTGCACCCCCTTATGTTCCTCCTAAGGGTGCGGGAACAAATGATGATAAAACTTCGGATGATGCAAAGGGATATTTTATATATAATTGGGTTTACACTCCTTGGAGTAGAGCTGACGTGATGGCTCTTAAAGCTGCTTTGCCCGACCCCCGGAAAAATCCTGCCGCCTTCTATGAGGAGGTGTGTAGGAGAGTAGGATCTGCTTCTTATGGTTACCCCCACTTTTTTCTGATGTTTCACTGTTTTTTGACTTTAGTCTGGCTGGGGCCCTGATATCCAGGACCCCAGCCTAGCTGCTTCCTCTCTAAATTGATTCCTAGTACCTTAGGTACACCACAGATTGGATTCTGGGGTGCCCTTATAGGTCCCTAGTATATGGTATACTATGTACCCAGGGCATAGGTACCCCAGAGGCCTACCAGGGGCTGCAGCATGTATTATGCCACCCCTGGGCAGCCTTCCAAAATGACACCACCGGACTGCTACAGCAGCCTGAGTGAGGTGGTGCATGCACCTCTTACTGAGATATAGGTTCACTATATCTCACCCTATCACTGCACATAGAAACCTATCAGCCACCCCTATGGCAGGCCTTATCAATCCTGAAGGCAGGGTGCTTGGTTTTATGTGAGAGGGTGCCCATGCATGAGCAGAGCCCCTCTCCAGCCTTCGGAATCTATCCTCCGGGGTTGTCTGTGATGCAGCCTGACCATATACTCTTAAGTGCATTATAACTAAACGGTAAATGCTAACTTTGGACTGGCTGCATGGAAACATGTTGTGTTTGGTGTCAAACACCTTGGAATCATACCCCCACACCAGTAACTGGTGTGGGAGTATGATCCCACCCTTCTAGAGGGAGAGACATGACAGCACGGGTATACCCGGTACCAGCTAACAGAGCCCTGGCATCACAAAATGGATGCTGCAGCCACAGACACAAGTCTGGCCTCCTGCTGCTGACCGAAACTCCGGCAGGGGAGGCCTGGACAATAGGTTTCCTGTCCCAGGGAGGTGTTACCACCTCCCAGACAGGCTTTAGTGAATTCGGGCTGGGTGGGTGCACTCTCAGAGTGCTTTGAAGTCCTGCACTGGGGCATATTTGGTGTCCCTGTGCATAGCCCAGTTCAAACCGGTTGCAGGGGCTACCAGCCCCTGCTCTGGCACAAAACTGGACAAAGGAAATGGGTGTAGCCACCCCTCTTTCCAAACCCTCCCATAGGTGGGTCCCCTGAGTTAGTCCAACCCCTTCCTTGGGTATAAGATAGGAACCCCTGGCAACAGGACTTTAGATATCCCTGGACGAAACTCTGAAACTGAATCCTGGACCTTCTACGATCTGTTAAACGCCAGATGACTGAAGAATCTCCCTTGGAGTAAAGGAGTTACTCCCCTGCTTGGCAGGCACCAAAGACGCATCTGTCCGGTCTGC
Organism: Calotriton arnoldi; assembly: GCA_963921515.1. Taxonomy (NCBI): domain Eukaryota; kingdom Metazoa; phylum Chordata; class Amphibia; order Caudata; family Salamandridae; genus Calotriton; species Calotriton arnoldi. Next base: position 766,093 of record CAWUFW010009348.1, read on the forward strand.
ATCTCGGAAGCTCCTGCCAGTCACCGACAACTCTGCAACCCAGGAGGTGGGTTTCCAGACTTCCCAGAGGCTGACCCGAGTCCCCAGCAAAGCTGAGACCCGTAGCCCTTGTGGGTACCGTGGAACCGGAACCCCTAGACACCGTGCACATTTGCAAGTGCATAAGCTTCTGGTCAATCTTAGAGGCTGTACTTTGGGTTACTTGTAGCCCCCACCCCGAGCAGTAAATCCACTAAAGATCGCTGGCCTGGCCACTCCCAGTGACCCGTGGGCCGCCATTTTGTGATTCTGCTTGAGGTCCCTTTGCGATCCCTTGTCTGTCAACTTGTGGGTCCCTCAGTAGGACAACTCTACTTTCAATGGGCCTCCCTGGTTGCTCCAGTCCTGCCCTGACTCTCCCTTGCTTGGGGAGTCCCTCGGACCTCGCTGGTCCACACCGAAGGCTTTGTTCTCATACTGCGTGGGTTGCTGTTGCCAAGGCTTGTTGGGTCCAATCCGGACACCGATACTGCAGCAAGCGACTTCCTTCTTGGAACAGCTTGAATCCAGCTCCTGGTTGTCATCGACGCCTCCTGGTCCTCGTGGCTGCAGAGACAATCTTCACCTCTTCGAACTTGAACAACCCACATCGGTGGGCATTCGACTATCGTGCCCCTGGTCACTGGCTAGTGACCCAGACTCTGTCCCCTCTGCTTTCAGGTTCTTCACATCCTCGATCCAGGCTTGGATCTCTTCGGACACTTCGCATCTTCCCGGCAGCAGCACTTTCCAGCAAGCTGCCATTGAAAACGACGGCGCGGCCCGACACCATTTGACACCTATGCACCCGGCTTCCCTGGGTGAGGTAACACGAGTACTCCAGTGCTCCCATGGGTGTTGGCCTTAGAACCCTCTAAGTCCAAAAGGGTTTGTTCCTAGTCCACTCCGAAGTGTCCCTAAACTTTAAAACTCTAACCGCGACTTTCCCCATAGACGCTAACGGAGCTCGCGGCTGTGTTCACACACTGCACACGTCCCCGTGGGTCCCCTGTGTCACTACCTTGGGTGGTTCCTTGGGGTCCCAGCGATTCTACAGGCTCTAGGCCTTGTGTCTAGTCAAGTCGTGGTTCTTATACCACTTTCTTAATATATGGTTTGGTTCGCCTCTAGGGCCTATCGTATATTGTGCTAATTTACTGTGATATTTGAAGTGTAACATATGTGCTTTGAGCTCTAGCCTCATAAAGCAACTAGTAGAGTGTGTTTAGAAATAAATACATATATTTTATATATATACCTGGTGTGGTCTCCTTTCATTTAGCCATTCAGGAGATTATAGACTGGTAAAACACATAGCTTTACACTCCTTCAAGACTTAGCCTGAAGGCTGCTCTCCATAGCTACCACTAGGATAGCTTTCAATAAAGGTTGTCTTTAACCTATCACCTCTAAGGGGCTGTTTGGACTGGTGCAAGGTGCCCACTATAACTAGTGGACAGCATATATCAGGCCAACTTCTCACAAGGTGGAAGGAGCCATTAGCTCCTGCACTATGACCTTGCCAGATATTGATATGTTCTTAGGGCTTATTTTGCCCCCTGATATGTGGAGAACAATACGTAAAATAGATGACAATGTAGCATATGGTGATACCTGGGAAGATTTAGAACAAATAGATGCGGAAAGGGAGCCTGCGCAGAAACCTCAGAAGGAGATATTAGATCTTCCTAAAGCTATTGTGACTAAGTTAAAGACTCTCATACCCCCTAAGAAAATAGATTGGACTACGTTAGCTTCCTGTAAACAGAAAAAGGATGAGTTAGTTTCTGATTTCTTTTTCAGGTTTGAGGAAACATTCCATGATTTTAGTGGTCAGTCATTGGCCGATGATACGGGTCAGCATTTGTTTGTCGATAAAATTGTCGCTAACATGTTACCGGAAATAGCTAGTCGCTTAAAAGGCCAGCGAGAGTTCTTGGACCACGTCTTCCCCAGTTTCCCTTTTGACTATGGCCCAATATTATGAGCGGCAGGAACAGGAACCAAAAGGCAGGGAGGATAAGAAGGTTAAAGAATTAAAGACAAAAGTTATGTTGGCTCAAGTATATGGTCCACCATTTAGGGGAGGTGGAAGATGCGGACGTGCAATGTATACACCTGGAGCACCCCCCCCTCTCCCTCCAGCAAATTTGTCCCCTGATCAGTGTGCTTATTGTAAAGAAACTGGGCATTGGCGTTCTGAGTGCCCTCTTTTGCGAGGTCAGCAGTATCAGCGGGGAAGGGGAAGTATGAGAGGACGCCCAGGGAATTCAGGAAACAGGGGAGGTACAGGAGCTCGCCCCAGATTTGAAGCAGTTGAACAAGGACCAAATTATTCTAATACTTTTGATAGACGAAATCAATATCAAATGTCTGATTATTTTGCTGATGCCCTTGCGGATTCCAATTATGCATAGGGATGCCTAGGATGGGGTAAGGAACCGGTTGAGGTGCTAGTAGATCAAACAGGTCCTTATGTTGACGCAAACGTCTTGGGATCTACTGATCGGTTTCTGGTTGATACAGGGGCTACCCGTAGTGTTCTGTCTAAAAAACTGGTTCCTAGGGCTCCCCTGTCTGGCACAATGATAACGTCGATAGGATTCGATGGGACGCCTACACCTAGCCCGCTTTCACAGCCACTTGAATTTGGACTTGACAAATTCACTGCAGCATGTCAATTTTTGCTTTCCCCTACCACACCTGACAATATTGTGGATATTGATATGCTTAAATATTTTCGTGCTACAAAACGTTGTTCTCCGGAAGGTGTACATGTTATTTTAAATAACAATTCTCCAATGGTTGAGAGATCCTGTCTTATCAACGAGGATGCCGCTCTGACATCCTTACCTAGTGTGAAGAAGGAACACTGTTATTGTTATCATTTCTTGCCTCCCATCATCACAAAGTCTCGCAAAAGAAATTGCAATATTGTAGACAGCAGGTTACCTATTTAGGTCACCTCCTGTATAAGGAGGGACGTGCACTTACACCAGATCGCATTCAGAGCATTTTAGATACTCCTGTACCCCGCACTCAGAAGGATGTCCGTGCACTGATTGGCCTCACTTCTTTTTGTAGGCAGTTTTTTTCACACATTATTAAACCTTTGTTGGCCCTTTTGACTAAAGACACTCCGATGCCCCTCCCATGGACTGCTGAGTGCCAGAGCGCCTTCCAACAGTTACGCCAAGCCCTTTGTTCTGCTCCAGTATTAGGTACCCCAGACATGTTGATGAGTGACTATTTGTCCCAGTTAACTGACAGCTTGTCTTCTATTTATCCGCAGGTGCGGGAAGCTCTTCCTTTGTGAGCCCTGGTCACCGAGAGAGGAAGAGTTGTGTCACCTGAAAGACCTGAGGAAGTCTTCCCGGACCACACGATCCCTGGTACATCTAGATATCTGCTTCAATCCAGGAAGAAAGACATTTCATCTCAGAAAGAGACTGTTTGAGCCACTGTCCTGGGTGGTTAAAGACTGACTACAAAGGGGGCTAGCGTATTAGTGACTACTCGTCTCAATGTTAGTGAAGAAACCAACGCCTGCCCAGGACCTTAGGACACCATCTGTTTTGTTGTTTGCCTATGAAAATGAGCTCGCCTAAGAAGAAGGAGATCGCTGCGACAACGTACAACGGCTGTACAATCTGCATCCTTGGTCTGACTTTGACTACTGCCATCATCGCTACTGTAATGTGGGTAGTGGAGGAAGTAATGCCTGGAGCCTCCTTACCTAACAATATTGTTACATCACTTGCTGCAAAAGAGCACCATCATTTTGATTTGCCGCAACATGAACAGGGATACCGGCAAAATCTGAGAAACAATTTATTTCTTCAAATGTTGCATCAGACACACCAGCTAAGCAATGCTACTAACTGTTGGGTTTGTGGCAAGATTCCTCCTCATGAGAACAAAAAAGGAATCCCGTTGTCACTGCTGCCATTCTCTCACAATGGCTCATGCCCAGCTTGGTTCAAACTTCTACATGCCTCTAATGAACAAAGTCTGTTACCCCAACGAAGATGGGGACGCATAAGCAAAAGGGACTGCTTTAGAAATGGAAGAATATAGTAAAGGAAGTACAGCAACAAACTATGTGTATCCAAATTCTAGGTCGGCTAAAGGAAATGGACCCCTTGTTATCTCTGTTGCCATGACCACTGGCCCCCTTTGTGTACAAAGTACGGGCGATGTGCCAGTGGGCCACAGTAACTGTACTACAGTGTTGCAGATGTCTACGAGTGGCCGAAGCAGCTTCCTTGCATCACGTCACACTTATTTTGTTTGTGGAACTAAGGCATACTACTTCCTACATCTAGGCTGGTCTGGTACCTGTTACATAGCCTTCCTTCTACCACCTGTTTTTTTAGCTCCCCCAACCTACCATCAAGATTTGCAATTGTTCGATCACCATGCTGGTAGTAGGGGAAAACGTGCAATCGATGTCTCTGTAGTCGACCAGACAGAGACCACATGGGAACAATATAGACTTTAACAGAGGATTCTTCTTCTTTGTTGGCCCAGTACAGAACAGTAAGCTGGTCCGTCACCTCACCCGTACAATGGAAGCAATGATCAATCAGACAACTGCGGCCTTAGGGAACTTGACAAAAGAACACGCATCGATCCGCATGGTTGCTTTGCAGAATAGACTTGTTCCAGATGTTATTCTGGCTGATCGAGGTGGAGCATGCTGAATCATTGGATCCAGCTGTTGTGTCTTCACACCGGACAATTCACTTTCTATATATGCGGTCATCTCCAAACTACACAAAATAGCTACTGAGACGCATCAAGACTCAGGAACATGAACTTGGACTGGATGGTTCTGGAACATATTTTCTGTATGGGGTTTAAAAATATTATCGGCCTTATTCAGAATTATTGCAGTTCTCTTTTCTTGTTGTTTATGTATCCAATGCAGGCCAATGCTTTGTTCCCTCTATATTTCCACTTGTACTACTTGTCTACCATCTAAAACGAATGTCCAAAATGTAAATGCCCGTTTAGCAATAGACCGAGAAGTCAGCCATATAATGTTAATTGATATATATGATATTTATCGTACCCCTTTTAATTCTAAAAAATGTCTTAGCTTATGCCAAAAGGGCCGTCTGTGGAAAACGTGTAATGATTTACTTGGCATAAGCTGCAGCCAATTTGGCTGTGGTGTCCATTTAAGTTTCCTTCGTAATTCTTTCGTCTTTTCACTCTGCCTGTGCTATCTATTTTAGTTGACTTCCTGACTCAGCTAAAAGCAATGTACGTGCTGAGAGTTTATAGCTGCCAGAGCACCTGGTCTCAGATGTTAACTGTCAATCATTTACTGCTGCCATAAGCACTCCTGCTCCCCTTCCCACTTTGCTGATCAAGTGGTTATTCTTCTGCCCTTGTTTGCTGAAAACTATTCCTAAAACTTGTTCTCCCTATTTCTGTTCACATGCTTACACTGCAGAAAACCTGTATAAAAGCCCTGTGTTCTGTGACTTCAGTGTACTACCTCCTGCAGCACTTGAGAGTGCTGTGTGGACGTGGTCCCACTCGTGAGCGATTAAATAAACTTGTTATTTATTTCCAACTCCAGTGCTGATCTCTATTTTGTTGGTCTTTGAACCCATGGACAAGAGGGTGACTCTGAACCAGTGTACCCCTAAAAAGGTACATTTCCACAGGAGGGAGGGGCCAGTTTTAGTATGTACATTTGGATGTGAGACCAGTCCTGAATTATTATGTGCATGGTGTTGCTCAGTTTCCAATACTTGGCCCCCCACCTGCGGTTGTAGGATGGTCCCAGGGCGAAAGTGCTCTAAAGAACATACGGTTTTTGTGCCCCGGTCCTCGATGCAAGATAATCTCCCTTCAATCTGGGTTAATTTGAGTAGGAGAGGGTTCAATAAAGTGGTAAACATATTCTCTAATTTTTGGGGGGATGGGAAATACTTGAGCCAATTTCCGTAGCTAGATCCCTCCTTGGTTTTGTTGCTTGAGTGGCTCTTGCAGGTTTTTGCTTCCGTGGCCCACCCCTCCTTCTTCTCTAAACTGGCGGTTCATTGTTGGGTTTGAAATTGGTTCGGGGGACCGTGGCCCTAGTAAATGTTGGGGGGGGGTGGTAGGTGTCATGAGAGAAGGTTCTGAGGGGGCAGTCACCCGGCGACCTAGTGAGGCTGTTGGAAGGAGCTGGATGGGGATGTTATTTGGGCTTTTACCCCCTAAGGAGGAGCGCTTCTGTGCGGTCAGGGGCTCCAATGATAGGCGCCGCTCTGTTAGTTCAATTCCATGCGTGATGCCCTTGCTAAAAATGCATTGAGGGTGCTTACTACCCCACCACCCACTTTGTCCTTTCTGCTTAACCATTCCTCAGATGGGAGCAGTCAGTTATTGGCAAACAAATAATATTAGCACAGTACCTTGCAAGGATCCCAGTTGTTAGAGGGGGGGCCCAGCCCAGCCTCCTCTGGGCTCCGACGGGCATGGACGGACCCGCCCTTGGCCCAGGCTTCACATGGGCGCGTTCTCATGCGGCCCGCGCTGCGGGGCTGCTGGCGCTTAATATGTGCGTATGACGGTGCGAGGGATCCTGGGACTCCGAGTCCCCCAGCGGCAAAGAAAACACAGCTTGCCCTCTGCTACTGCTGCCCGGTGAAAAGATTAGCGTTGGAAGCTACGCCGGCCGCGGGGCTGCTGGCGCTTAATATGCACGTATGGCGGTGTGAGGGATCCTGGGACTCCGAGTCCCCCAGTGGCAAAGAAAATACAGCTTGCCCTCTGCTACTGTTGCCCGGTGAAAGGATTAGCGTTGGCCACTACGCCGGCTGTGGGTCTGCTGGCTCTTAATATGCGCGTATGGCGGTGCGAGGGATCCTGGGACTCCAAGTCCCCCAGTGGCAAAGAAAACACAGCTTGCCCTCTGCTACTGCTGCCCGATGAAAGGATTAGCATTGGCGGCAAATGTTTGCAATATAAATTGAATTAATTCTTCAAAGAAAACCAAAGGTTTGCATTTCTTTACTCTCTTCCGCTAAGATCCATTAATAGGATCATCAATACGTAAATTAACATCATCTGTCTAGTCAATAGGACCATTCTGTTGTTTGTATCAAATTATACCCAGGTCCTGTGACATACCTTGGGTTATCCCATTATTTTGTAATGGAAAATGTTACTGACATAATCCATCACATTTGACAAAAACTTGTATCAACTTTGTGGTTCTAGACACTTATGGGACTACAAGTGTCCAGCACCAGGATGTTATCTCAGGGAAATTCCACAAGTGTAAGCTGCAGTTGCATGTGATGGGGCACTGGGAGCAGGTTAAAAAAGAGTAGTCATAACTTGCCCTAGACCACTCATGCTTGTTTCAAACCTTGGAATGGTGGAGCCACTCTCCAAACCTCCAAGTGGAGTTTTTTTCTACTTGTTTCATCCACATATCAGGGTCACCCCAAACTCGCCAGTGGCAATGGTTCACACAGAAAACACCATGGGATTCTACATTTGAAATGAACATGTTCTTCATAGTGCTGTCAGCTGGCTGTGGCTCTACTGAAGTGGGCTTTTCAACAAGCCCATATACTGCTTGTGTCTCCCACATTGTGGGGATTGAAAATATCAGCAGAAATATCAAGAAAGTGTCTTCACGTGCCAGCATCCTTGAAGCTTGATGTCAACCCACAGAGTCCCTTGCCACTAATCACCAAAACACCCAAAGGAAGAGCTTCACATCTTGCACAGACAGGTGGCCTGTCCTCTGAGTAATGACTTGATTAACTTGAGACTGGTGATGAACTGGACAGGGTTATTTCTATGTATCTTTACATCAACACGTCTAAAGCTGATGGTTCTCCAGAATTTCAGGAAAGGCCTGAATGCTCTGTGATCGTATAGGTTCTAGGTCAGAATCACCAGGTCTGGTAGTTAGATTGGAGTTAGATCTGCTCCACCTCCCACATATTTACCTCCCTCAGAGAAGAGGTTTGCTGTTAAGGGATGGAGAATGGTCCACTCCTGCATTCCATCACTCATCTTGATTGCATAATTCTGAGGAGTACTTGGAAGCGCTGACATCCACCTGAAACTCATCTACCATAACCAAGGACAAAAACAAGTGGCTCAGGTTCTAGACATTGCTGGGGCACTTCATCCTGCTCTCATAGTTGGCAGATGATTAAATGTCTTTTTCATCTCACCTAATGGAAACAGGAAGGTAGTTTGAAACTTGTAAGACCTACCTCGTAGCCGTTGCAGACTATCATAACAGGTCGGTGGAGGCCTTTTTCAAATGATGTGATTCCCAGTTGTTAGACCTGACAGCCTTAGGGTGGTCTTCCCACAAGTGTTTGCCTGCCTCCCTCCTATTTTGACCTTATTTTTACTGGCTTTAGGACTCTGTGCACTTTACCACTGCTAACCAGTGCAAAAGTGCTTGTGCTGTTTCCCCTAAACATGGTAACATTGGCTCATCCCCAATTGGCATATTTAATTTATTATAAGTCCCTAGTAAAGTGCACTACATGTGCCCAGGGCCAGTAAATTAAATGCTACAAGTGGGCCTGCAGCACTCATTGTGCCACCTACTTTAGCAGCGCTCTATTCATGGCTCGGGTCTGCCATTGCAGAGCCTGTATATGCAGTTTACACTGCCACTTCGACCTGGCAAGATAAACCTCTTGCCAGGCATAAACCTTCCCTTTTTAAACATATGTCACCCCTAAGGTAGGCCCTTTATTACCCACAGGGCAGGGTGCAATTTATTTATAAGGCAGGACATGTACTTTTATGTTTTACATGTCTTTGTGGTGAAAAACTCCCAATTTCGTTTTTCACTACTGCAAGGCCTATCTCGCCAATAGGATAACATTGAATTAACTTATTACATCATTTAAGTGTAATTCCCAATTGTGAAGAGATAGACTTTTCAAGTTTGGTGCCACTGGACTAACAATTTAAAATCACAACTAATGGTGAAGTTGGATTTTAATCTACGGCTTAGCGAATGCCACTTTTAGAAAGTTGGCATTTACTTGCTTTAGCCATTTGGTGCCTGCTGCCTGTCTATGTTCAGTCTGGGCTTTGTGTATTCCCTCTATACTGCCACACAGAGGGAGCTGAGTTTTGTCTTAATGGGCCTTCCTCGGAGATGGGGGAAGGGGCTGGCCACAGTCTCACACTTACACCTATATAGGCAGTGTCCTGTCCATACACAAAGGGCTGCATACCCCCCTGTAGTGAGTCTACAGTCAGGGCAGGAAGGGAGGACTTCTGTGCACTTCAAAGCTTTCTTTGAAGTCTCCCCCACTTCAAATGCACAACTGGCTATAAGTAGTGGACCTCTGATACCATGACTTCAGTACACTTCTGGAGCTGTGACCACTCTGCCAGGAAGAAGAACTGCTGTTCTGCTGTAGGGACTGTTGCTCTGCTGGACAGCTGCTTTGCTGTGCTCTTGCCTTACTGAGATGCCCTGCTGCCTGTTGTTCTCCTGCTTGGGATAGAAGGACTAGACCTGCATCACTTGAACCCAGAGTGACCCCAAGGACTTGCTGGCTTGCCTCCTGTTCTAAGTCTCAGGTATATTAAAGACTTCAACTACCTGCATCTGCATCTGGACTCTACAGGCTGTGAGTCTGCCCTGCCAAGTGTTGCCACCCCATGTCTGGACCCTTGGAAGCGAGTACTAAGTTGCTTCTACATCCAGAACCCATGCGCGGACCTGGCGCATCACCTTTGAAACTAGTGCATCACCTTTGGAATTGACGCATCACCTACTGTGGGAGCAGCAGCCACACATCGCATTCAGAGCCAGTGTCTCACGCTCGAAATTGCCGCAGTTGTATGGAAAAAATCGACGCATCTCATCCACTGTGTGGCTCGACACCGACGCATTGCCTCAGCTGCTCCTCGCATCTTCTTAGATGATGACGCATCGCAAATCAAGGTATTTTGGTTCAGCTGGCCCAAGTGGGTCCCTGTACCTGGCCCGCACTCCATCGTGGTCAGCCTGAACTTTTGACTTTTCACCGGTCCAGCACGAGCAAATAACCCATTTAAGCTCTTATTTCTTCTAAGCGCTATTTTACATTTATTCTTTAAAAATTCATATTCTACTTGTTGGATTTTTGTCGTTATGTTCTTGTTTAATTTATAAAAGTATTCTCTAATTTTCTTATATGTTGTGGAGTCTTTTTGTGGTGTTTTTACTGTGTTACTGTTTGAAGTGTTGCACAAATACTTCACACATTGCCTCTTAAGTTAAGCCTGACTGAGCGGTGCCAAGTTATTGGAGGGTGAGCACAGGATAATTTAGGGGACATTGTGACTTACCCTGACTAGGATTGTGGTTCCTGCCTGGAGAGGGTGCAAACCTCTGCCAACCAGATACCCATTTTCTAACATTGGTGATCAGCAGTGAGGATAGGACTTGTGTTGTGAAGTGCCATACAGTAACTAGGTGTACACTACCCATCCACATTCAAGACCATTTTGAATTTTCAGCATTTTTCCCTGATTTGCATTTTTATAATTGTCCTCTACATCATGTCTCTGCCTGCTGGTTCTACATCTGGAGCAATGGGATTTGAGCTGGCTAATTTGGACAACTACACAGTGCCCCACCTTAAACACTTTTGCTCGGAGATGGGAGTTCCTGCCAAGGGTGCCTCCAAGAAGGTGGAATTTCAAAAGGCAGTGAGGACATGGGCAGAAGCCCGCTCCACTAATAGTGATGGAATGGGGGAGCATGAGAATGGCTCTTCTGAGCAGCCACCTGCAGAAGTTGAGGGGGACATCCCTGAATTTGAACTCCCTGTGAGAGCAGGACGCAATGTCTCCTCCTGTGACCTATCCCCAGAGGAACTTAGAGAGAGGAGGGAGGAGAGAGAATTCAAGCTACGGATGGCCAAATTAAAGGTGGAGGTCAAAGAGAAAAAATGCTGAAAGGGAGGCCGAAAGAGCTGAGGCTAAGAGAGCCATGGCAGAGAAGAAACTTCCTCTGGCTCAAGAACTGAGTCTAAAAGAGCTAGATATCAAGGCCGGGCAGTCTGATTTGAATAGTGATGGTGGTAGCATACATGCAGTACCTGATGGAGACAAGAGGGTTCATATACCCAAGGATTTGGTGCACAGTTATGTGGTGAGAGATAACATTGAAAAGGGATTTTCCGCTTACAAGGTTGCACTGAAGGTTCACAGGGTTTCTGAGAAGCACTGGGGGGAGGTCTGTGGAAACACATGCCAAAACTTGGGAGGGACTCACTTCTAGCATCAGAGGATGGGGACCAAACCAAATATACCCTCATAAAGACCATTTTGATCACCAAATTTGGGCTGGCTCCCGAAAAGGATCACCAAAGATTCAGGGAGAGCCAGAAGCTCCCCAAACAATCCTGGGTAGATTTTGTTGATTACTCCAGTAAGGCACTGAATGGCTGCGTGAGAGGTAGCAAAGTTAGTGACAGTAAGCTGACTGACCCCAGGAAGTTTGCTTAGGAGATGGATTTATGGGGTAGAGCCCGAGTATCCAAAAAGGTATTAGCGGGGACACCCATAAAGGTGGTCACGGTTCCCAACAGAAGAAAGAGGGGAGAGAAAAACTTAAAAACAAGGAGTTCTCAAAAGGCCCCAAAAGTAATTCCCAAGTGAATAATGGTAACCAGTCCCAGTCTGATCCTAAGAAGAAAAGGTTATTTGACCATAAGACAGCAAGTTTTGTATCACAATATACAGAGTGCTACAAATATGGGTACACCAAGAGTGACTCCAAATGTCCCAAGAGGGCACAGCCCCCCCACCGGTGGGCAGACAAAAGGGTTGGCAAGTGTAGCGCTTGGGCAGGAGGTAGTCCCAGTTAGTTTAGGGAATAGACAGCGGTGACCCTAGATTCCCTGGGGGATAGAGAAATGTTAAACACAAGGAGATGATGGACGGAGTGCTGAACATTTTCAGACACTCACCCCAGTCACAGATCTGTGTTGAATCCATCATCATTCTTTAGCTCACTTCGCCACCTCAGTTCAGACCCAGCTATATGCAAATCAGTCATGACCCTGTGCCTCATGGGAACAGTCCAGCCCAAACTGCCAAGTCAGGTCTTCCCTGAACCAGAAACAAACATCCTGGGACCAGTTTCTGGGTAACACCCTTCATCAGTCAGGCTAGCTTGAATCAAGTGGCAAAGTGAGCAAGGTCCACTACCTGGTGGGAGGTAGAGCTCAGGTCTCACTTGGAGATGATCGGATTCCTCAGTGGGTCTGTATGACCACACGAGCCATTGCTGCCCGGAAAGGGAGTAAAGGATGTCTGGAGCATGGAGCAATGGCCCAGACAGCTGCCAAGGAAAGGAGTTCAGGAAACCGGTCCCTGAAGTTCCCATGTTGGAGGTTGACGGGGTCCCTGAAAAAGAGGCCACTGAGCCAACCAGGGAAGACATTGCCGACCATGGTGACCTACATGAGCTTGCCAGCTGGCAGGTTGAGGGTGGGTCCACCAGGGAGGAGTCCTGCCAAGCGCAGGAAGAGTGTCCCACTCCTCAGCCCATGCAGCAAGTGAAGCCTCTGGGGATCACCTAATCTACTTGGAGAACAATCTCTTCTTAAGCGAGTCTAAGGTTCCTGGTGCTGGGGCAGCCCATGTGCTGATAGGCCCCCAGTATTACCAGACCTTCTTACTGGGTTTGGCTCATGATATACCCCTGGCAGGACATTTGGGGCAAGACAAGACCTTTGCCAGGCTTGTCTGCCACTTCTATTGGCCCTGAATGAAGACAGCCTCAGATGAATTCTGCAGGTCCTATCCCAACTGGCCAGTGGGAAATCAGGGAAAAAGCACACAGCTACTGCACCTGTTGTGGCTAGAGCTCTGATTGTGATCTTTACCCGTGTTGAGTTCCCCAAGGAGGTAGTGTCTGACATAGGCACTAACTTCATGTCTGCATACATGAAGTCCATGTGGAATGAGTGTGGTGCAACTTACAAGTTCACCAAATCCTATCACCCCCAAACCAATGGTCTTGTGGAGAGATTCAACAAGACTTTGAAGGGCTTTATTATGGGCCTGCCTGACCCCATGAGGCATAAGTGGGACGTCCTCTTGCCATGCCTTCTTTTCACCTATTGTATTCCTATAAGTAGTCCTGAAAACCACGGTGTCCTTGTGAAATGTTGTGGACAGCTGGGCCTGAAGCTTCCTTATGCACCTGGCAAATGTTACAGGCACTAGAAAGTGTGTGTTTCATTAAAAGAACCTCATACTCACTTGATGCCATTGGCTCAAGAGGCTTTTGGATCAGTCTGGTAAGGGCCAATATAAGATATGAGGAGACAGCAGGAAGACGTACCAAAGAGAAGAAGTGAACCATGCCCGTTATTTACAACTTCATTGACTGTAAAGGATTGTATGTCAGAATATTGTTAGGAAAAATATATATATATCTGAGATAAATATGCCCTAATATTGTATAAAAAAATTTCGGTCAATGGGCTGTTGCTTTTCTATTATTAATTACAATTGTGCAATATTTTTTGTAAACAATATTTAGGACACAATATATCTGTCAATCGATATTTTGGCTACAATTTTCTGCTACCATTAGTGCCTAACTTGTAAAAATATAAGTACCAGGGCTGTAAAAATATAAGTGTCAGGACTCAAGGCACTCCACTGCAGCTGGCACAAATTAAAGCTCTTGCCACTGCTACCAAATGCCAGTGCCAGCATTACCTACTAACCATCACATTTAAACAAGTGTGACATTTTGCACTATTGCATGTCACTCAAAGCTGTAGGGATAGGTTGGAAGTGCAAATGTTTTTTATTTTTTTAATACTTTCAATTCCTACACACATATACAGTGCTCAAACAATAAACGGAGAGCGCCACCATGTGGTGGGCACCCTTAACAAGTGACAGTGTTGAGCACCAGCAAACACCGGCACAAATTGAGCACTGGTGTAAGAAACTGGGTTTCTGGTTGGCAGAGTTATGCACCCTGTCCAAGCAGGAACAACAATACTAGGTACAAACACACCCTAAATTAATCTGTGCTCACCCTCTGGTAGCTGGGCACAGAGCAGTCGGGCTTACCTTAAAAGGCAATGTGTAAAGTATTTGTGCAACACTAACAGTAACACAGTGAAAACACCACAAAAAGACAACACACCAGGTTAGAAAAATAAAGAATAGTTTTATAACTAAAACAAGACCAAAATGACAAAAATCCAACAAGTAGAAGTCGATATATGAATTTCTAAAGTATAAATGTAAAATAGCGCTTAGAAGCAATAAGCGATTAAATGGGTTATCTGGTCGCGCTAAACCGGGGCAAAGCCAAAAGTTCAGGCCTACCACAATGGAGCGTGGGCCAGATACTGGAACCCACTTGAGTCCGCAGAATCAAAGTACCTTGATCCGGGATCCATCGTCGTCGTGAAAGAAAGGTTGACACTCTCCACTGACCCATCGTGTTCCTTTGCAGAGAGGAGGTCAGGGAGAGGTTCCCTCTCCTCTTCCACTCCTTCATCCGTCACCAGGAGCATACTCACTTCAGACCGCTCAAAGTGAGGCTTGAGTATGTTTACATGGAGCACCCTTAAGGGGTTTCTAGGGGTCTTGAGTTCCAGTAAGTAGGTGAACTCCTCCTTATGCTCTTGAATTCGTTTGGGCTAGTCCAGCAGTCCCAGAGAGCTCTGGGCTCTACTAGTTCCATGACCCACATTTTCTGGCCAGGCCAAAACTCCACCAGTGTGGCCTTTTGGTCGTACCAGATATTCATGACTTCTTGGCTGGTCTCCAGATTACTGTTCAGTTTTTCCAGAAGTGGTGCATTTGATTGCGGTGGGCCAGCATGTAGCTGACCACATTCTGGGGGGGTTTCCTGGGTGCTTGCGCCCACCCCTCCCTGACAAGGCTCAGAGGTCCCCTAACATGGTATCCATAGAGGAGTTTGCAGGGGCTGAACCCTACTCCTTTCTGTACTAAAGCCACTATTGGAAGATGTGCACAAGTGGGAATCAGTTTTAATTAAAATCTTGATTTACCATCATCCGGCCTGATTCCCGCTGTCACTGAGGCAATGGATCTTTGCTGTTGTTTTAGAGACGGTCAGGAGCTGTATATCACATAAATTATCATCACAATCTGTAATCTATTTTCTGCCAATAATGACAGTTTGGTATGAGGTAAAGGGTTTTATTATTCAACATTTTAATAATTCATCTTTATTAGATCATAAGATATCAATCTTAGTCATTAGAAATCAATAATCAATCAAATAGCAATCAATAAATTGTATTAATGTGCATTAAGCACTTCCTATTCTAGGAATTGAAAGAAAAGGTGTCAGTCAGAACCCATAAAGAGTTCCTGTTTGAGAGAGAGTGAGAAATCATAAATCATAAACCTTCAGCATTAATAATCAGATCAATAATTCAGTAATTGATCAAAGCAGAACCTCCCATAAAGAGAAGTTCAAGAAACTCAGTACAGTTTCAAAGCAGCGTGGACTGGGGATAGGTGTGGGTGAAGTAAAAAAAAAAAAGGTCTGAGCCTACTCTAGGAACACGCACTTTTATAGACAAACAAAATTATTGTTGCAATCGTCATGCTGCTTCTTTTCTCTTCTGCCGTTTGATCAGCTTCCAACGCACTCATGGGAAAAGGATCACTCCCTCTCTTCTCCCAGGAATATAATAGTCCACAGACAACAATGTCGAGTGAAACATTTCTTATCAAATACAGTGTTAACTGTCTTAGACTTTCACACCATTCATTCCCTTTAGGAATGCTGCATCTTCATATGCGAGCTTCTTCATTACCTCACTAAGGGGCACATTACGATACCCGGCGTAAAAAAATCCGCCAGGCATGGAAGCGGCAAAAATCCGCCCGCACACACCGCCTGAACACCGACCACGCCATTATGAGTACACAAACTGAAAACCGCCATCGGCGGAAAAATCATACAAAATACCGCCCGCCATCGTCCGAGTCGGAGTCAAACCGCCCGCCACGGACGGAAACACGCACGACAACACAAAACCGCCCGCCCACACGGCCGACACACCGCACGTGAAATTACGATCGCACCGCCATGAGCGCGGAAAAACAACAAAAATACCGCCCGCCAGAGCAAACAACGCCGATGAGAATCGACACGGCAGAAGCCATGGCGCCCACGTACCTGCACAGAAACCATCCGCACACAAAACCAATAGCACACAACATGGCCAACAAGTCCACACAGCAAGGCACGCACAAATACACAAGCACAGTACACATCCCGAAAACACCCCCGGACAAACAAAAAATACAAAGGCCAGAACCCCAGACACAACACACCTGAAAACAACAGACCATGAGGACACACCCACATAGGTGAGTACAAAAGCAGCACTCCCACAGACCACAACCCCTTGCTACATTGCAAACCAGAGAGGAGAGGAGAGGACACAGTGACACAGCAAGGACAGCAGCACACCACAGAAACGCACACATCACAACCACCACCACCACCACCACCACCAAACACCGGCACCACAAACCCCCTGCACATTACACAACACACACCGCACCAGCACCACAAACACCATGGCACCACAAAGGATGCCCAAGTTCACGCCCATGGAGCTGACGGTCATGGTCGACGAGATCATCAAGGTGTACCCACAAATCTATGGGAACATGGTCCAGCACACACCACTAGCCACCAGAAACAGAATGTGGACCCGGATCGTAGACCAGGTCAATGCAGTCGGGACCCTGCCCAGGAACAGAACCGAGATAAACAAACGTTGGAATGACGTAAAGAGCCTGGTCAAGAAGAAGGAGGGCAAAAACAGAGAGCTGGCTGCCGTCACTGGCGGAGGGAATCCCGCGCTCTTTAAGACCTTCAAAGCGTGGGAGGAGAAGGTGCGAGTCGTAATCCATCCGGAGATCCTCGCCGGATTAGCAGGGGGAGTGGAGGCTGGTAAGTACAAACTAATGTATACCAGCACACCGCTATGTACACACATGCGCAACCACCATGCCACAGCTCCCAGGGACAAACACCCCCATGTCCAGCACACAATACACAACACATCACACGCACATGCAACAGACACTACCACACACAGGCCAAACCGAACAACTGTAAGATGCGTGGGGACATGTGTACACTAAGCCAGCCACGTAACCACCAACAGGTCCACAAATATGCCAGAAGCGCCACAACGAGCACCCACCACACCCATGTGTCCGCCACAGCTGCACCAACTGACAAGTAACAGGTAAGTGGCAGGAACACAAAGTGCAGTGGGTCGGAGGGGGACAGCTGAAGTACAACACCCACCAGGCCCCCACTCCCACAGACCAGCAAGGTGGAGCACTCCCCACACCCATGTGTCAGGCACAGCTGCACCAACCGACAAGTAACAGGTAAGTGGCAGGAACACAAAGTGCAGTGGGTGGGACGGTGGACAGCCCAAGTACAACACACACCAGGCCCCAGTCCCACAGCACAGCAAGGAGGAGCATCCCCCACACCCCACACCCACGTGTCAGCCACCGCAGTGCACAACCACAGCCGAAAGGCAGACATCACGGTCCACAGCAATCGGTGTCAGTGGGTGTACAGCCACCCCCACGACCCACTACACCCCCCACCCCCACAGACCTGCAACATGGAGCACCCCCGCTAAGAGCCATGTGGCATCCAGTACAGTGCATGCACGAACAACTTGCAGGTGGGAAACTGGACAGGGCTGGATTACTGGAGGCATGAGGACCATAACACCACCAACACATGGGACATGTCACGTAGCACACGAACACGCAGCACCGCCCACCGTCACGAACAAGTGAACAATGTGCACACGGACATGAACAGCAGACTCACACCCCACATGACCCATCACAGACATAGCAACACCCAAGGAGCCACGTCTGCATGCACAAGCCACACTGAATATAGTCCCACACGGCAGCCACTGTGCAACTCATCACACACAACCGAAACACCATTGAAGTCCTGTCCATGTAGCCCCTACTGCCTGTCAACCACACACCCCACAACTACGCCTATGTAAGACAAACAACACTAGACGCAACAGAGCGGAACAACAGAAATGCACACGAACACCACTGAACCCATCAAACACACAGACACACCATGCACATACAACATACCATCCATCCCATCCGTCAGCCCCAGTCTCATGAAAGGCATGTCATCCGCACAGCTGCCACACATACAGCAGTCACGCTAAGACACATGCCCATGACCAACCATGTGCCAGAAGTCAATTAAGCGCACGACACACTGTGAGCAACAACACACAACATGGGCCACACCCCCCGAGCACTGCAGTGATGCACATGGCACAGGGCAGCACGCACACCAAGGAGATGGGACAACTGCAATACGTTGGCTGGCACACAACTATCACTCACTCATAACGATGCGTCCAATGCCATGTCCAGTAACCACAACAGACAGCAAATATGCAGGGCATGTCAGGCATGCACACACCTCAGACCATGCACTGTCATGCTGCCACAACACATGTCACGTTCGGCACCCATGGCTCACAGCATGTACCCCAAAAGCATATACCCTCCCAAATGCGAATCTGGGGCATGGCCCCCATGTTGCCATATGCGTTCCTAAGCGTTCCATTTGAACTCCAAAAGCAAAGTACAAACCAGACCCAGGATGGGCCAGGAGCCCGCATACACCAGAGTCACAATGAGTAGGGGCAAAGCAACACACCCATCGGCATGGCCAATCCGTCCCATGCCACATGTGCACAGCACACAGTCCCATTGCCTAGCACACACAACTACAGATGCCACAGCCACACACTCGCCTCCGGGAAACCCATGTACGAGATTGCACGAACTGCCAATGTCAGACGACTAATACATACTTCGCCAGGTGCAACACAATAACAAATCTCATTCTCTCCACAGGTGACGAACTGCTGGACGCTGGGGATGGAGACAGCAGCCAGCACAGCCAGCCTACAAGCCCCCAACGAGGACACACGGATCTGGAGGATCTGTCCACCTCTTCGGACACGGACCACCAAGCTGGCCCATCTGGCGTGGCAGGGCCCAGCCGCTCCCCAGGACCCCTCCTACCCACCAACCCATCATCCAGGGATGCTGAACAGTCCCAGTCCCCTGCTGCCACTGTCGTTGCGGCCACACCCACGGTCATTGCGGCCACTACCACTGCCGCAACCGCCACCATCGCCGCACCGACCACCACCGCCTCCACCACCACCACGTCTTCGCTGGCACCAGCCCCAGCGCAGGTGGTGGCCCGGCCGACTGGATCCACCCTGGGAGCCACAGCGAGGACCGTGGTGAGCAATGTGGCTAGTGGGCAGGCCGGTGGCAGCAGGACTGGTAGGAGGAGCAGGGTCAGGGAAACGCCAGCCTCCCCTGGGAGCCATGTCCCTGCCTCAAATGGCCAGAGTCCTTGGGGCCTATGAAAAGGCCCAAGGACAATGGGCCAGGTCTGCTACTGACACGCGGGAGGTGCTGGGGGTGCTGAGGTCCATGGACGCCCATATGGGCCAATTCGTGTCCCGTATGGACCAACTCGTGGACCTCATGGGCCAGCTGGTGGTGGCGGTGGGGTCACAGGCAAGGCCAGCAACACCACCTCCGCCACCACCTGCTAGGGCGCAGGCTCGGGCAGCAGTGTCCACTTCCCCTGCGTCCACAGCCAGTGAGCACACCTCACCCACCACCAGCAGGTCGCCACCACACACCCCCCTCCCAAACGTGGAAGGGGCCGTCCGAAGAGGAAACAGATCTCCCGGGAGGACTTCGCACGCTCCAGTCGCAAGTGAGGCAGCCAGCCAGCCTTCCGCCAGCCTTCCTTGACCAGCCACTGCATTGACTTGCTCTACGATCCCACTCCACACAGCCATCTGGATGGCAAGTGTGTGTTGGACTATGGACATAGAACCAGTGGGTACACCCTGATCATCACGCAGCCATGACCGACAGCTCATTGTCACTGCACGCACCACTTTTGTCATCACCTTACACACAATCACATGTCACAGTTTGTAATAAATGCACCTTTTTCACTAACTGCTGTTTGTGCCCTGTGTCTTTATTGTACGGAATACAACGGCCACCTTGGGCGGAAAGGCACCTGATGCGTGGCATGGAAATGGAATCCGGAGGGCCTGTAGGGACCTAGGGTGGGAGACAGAACAGGAGCACATTCAATGAGTGTGTCACACACCCATCACACAGTACATGTCAACAACTACAAGCAATGTACACACATCGCACAGAGCAATAGGGCACAATGCCACAGCCACCAACAGTGGCATACTACCCTGGCCATGGAGCGTTGACACACTGCACGCAGTGAACATACGGCCACCCTGACACAGCACACACACACCTGCATAGATACAGACACATCATCCGTCGTACATGGACACTCACCGTCAAGTGAAGTAGCGGGCGATGAGCTGCTGGCGCACATTCCCAGCTTCCTCCTCTCCGCTGTCCACCTCACTCGAGCTGTCCTGGTCTGCGGGCTGGGGCCCTGGTTGATCTCCGTCATCCACAATGAGGGGGATCTGCTTCCGAATGGCCAGATTGTGCAGCATGCAGCACGCCACCACTATCTGGCACACCTTCTGTGGGGAGTACGCCAGTGCACCCTCGGTGCGGTCCAGGCACCTGAACCTGGACTTGAGGAGGCCAAAGGTACGCTCGACCACACGTCTGGTCCTCCCATGTGCCTCATTGTATCGATCGTCTGCTGGGGTGCGAGGATTCCTCAATGGACTGAGCAGCCATGCCCCATTCGGATACGCAGAGTCACCTGGGTGTGAGGGACACAGAGAACCGTTGCTATTCCAACTGGACAGGGGACAGCATCGCACAACCAGCACGCTACACCACTCCACATACTCACCGACAATACAGCCACGATCCTGTTGCAGATTGGCCATCAGTCGTGGCAAGATGCTGTTGCGCATTATGTGTGCGTCATGGGCCGAGCCTGGAAACTTTGCACACACGTGGGTGATCACCATGTCCGCAAGGCACACCACTTGCACATTCAGGGAGTGCGTGTGCTTCCTGTTGCGGTACAGGTGCTCAGTGGCCTGTGGTGGAACAAGGCCAACATGAGTGCAGTCAATGGCTCCCACGACGTGTGGATTCTGCCAAGGGCATAGAATGCACCCTTCACTGCCGCCAATTCACGAGCCCTGGGGAATCTGATGTACCTGTTCCGGTACAGCATCATGGCTGCCAGTACATCCCTCAGCACCTTGCTGAACATGGGCTGGGACATCCCTCCTCCACTGCCCACTGTGTGCTGGAATGACCCAGTGGCGAAGAAATGCATGGCGGCCATCACCTTAGCCGTGGGGGTGACAGCAGTCGGATACACCCTGCGGGGACGGAGATGGGGCTCTAACATGGCACACAGTCGATGCAGAGTTGGCCTGTCCAGCCGAAACTTCCTGATTACCTCTGTATCGTCCATGTCCGCCAGCAATTGGTATGGGCGGTCAATGTTCGGTCTCCGCCTGGGTTAAATGGCAGAGGACACATGTCAAAGCAACACGGCACATAGCAATTTCGCATACACATCACTGACATGACTGAGCAAGCACATGAGCCACAGCCCAGCTGTCAAGCTGGGACGGCACGGCCACAATACACTTACACAGGTCTCCCAACAATGGCAATGGCAAGTGAGACATACCACTGCCATGTGCATGCACATGGGGATCTAGGCCCCAATGACTTGCGGGCGTGCTGATGGGGACTGACTGCATATTCGTCAGCGGCAACGCCACGGCAACATGAGTGTCTGCTGAGCATGGTACTGCTTCCGAGGCTGGATGAGTATGGCACACGACGACCGACGATGTGGGCACGGGCTGAGCGGCCAATACAAGTGGGACCTGTGGCACGAGGGGATATGAGACAGTAGTAGGTGTCAGCACTGCACCCTATGTACAGCACTGTACGGATCACAGCTCCCAAAACATTGACTGGTGTCCACATTGACAGCCCCATGCCAAGACGGCTGTGTGCTTGCAGTCACACGTCACAGGTGAGAGGTTACATTGCACGTGCCAGGTGGCAGTCGTACATAGTGGGAGCTGGCATGTGTGTGCATGTGTCTCCTGTTCAGGATCCACCAGATGGGCGCTGACTCTGTACTGACCATTGGACACAGCATGTTCCGTGGAAGGCTTGTGTGTGTGGGATGGTGGCACTGGATGTGCCTCCGTTGGGTGGGGGGCCATGCACAGGGCGGGTACGTCGATGATTGCGCATTGTTGGTCACGGTGGGTGCACCAGCTAAGATGTGTTGCCCTGTGTTCAATTCCTATGTCCGCATGATGATGGACTGTGGATGTGGGCAGACTACACATTGGTCGATGTGCTGTCCATATGCATGTGCCTTCACACCAGGCACAGCTGCCCCTGCACATGTGACCCCTGCTGGACTCGCTGCTGGGTCTGTGGAGCTGATGCACCTTCTGCGCGTGGGGCGGACAGCTCTCCTCACTTCCCTCATTGCGCATGTCATGTCTTTGCCGCAGGTGACATGGATCATGGAGGGCCCACATGTACGCGTGGGTAGGCTACACATGATTGTTCACTGGTCGCCACCCCCAGTCAGTGTTTCGAATGGGAAGGTTGTCGTGCTGGTGGTATGTTCGATGTGGCGGATGGGCGGGCCTAGGTGCGGGCTTACATTCCGGACATGGGGGTAGTTGGATTGGCGACTAGTTGCAGTACACACGGGACACGTCTCTTCCTTTCCACATCTGGGTCATCCCTTGTACTAACTGACAGTGATACAGTCATCTTCGCCCCAGCCCTCATGTCCTCCCCTCGCCCCCCAATATGCATGCTCACCTGCGAGGCTAGCGCTTGCACAGGCAGCCCCAAGCTTGCACCAGAGAGGGCAAGGAGTGTATGTGTGGGTCCAGTTGCACGAGTGGGCTGTCTCAGGGTATGATGTGTGCGGGACGCCGTCCACCTGCGTGGTGCCCCAAATGGAGACCCGGCCTGCATGGACTATGCATCACAGTCTTCGCTCCGGATCCGCCACCTGCGACACCCAGTGGCTGTGGCTGCCCTTGCGGCCATGCCGCGTCCGTCTGTGGCTGATGGCCCACACATTCACTCTTGGCCTCTCTGGGGAGGGCTCAGGGGTGGTGGCGCACGCGCTTGCACTTAGTCGCAATGGCATGTGGCGTGGTTGGTATGATGGGCAATGGATGGGATGGTGCGAGCCACCTCCCGTGACGTCAGTGCTGCTCGTGCTGTGGTGCGTCCCCCTACACTTCCATTTGACTTTTTGCCATGCTGGACGTTGAGGTTCTATTGCCTGCGTGATATGACCAGGAGGAGCGCGAGGAGACCTCTCACACACCATGCTCCACTGCCATCCTGTGCCCTGTATCGCCTGTGCGGATTGACTATGTTGGGGTTACACCTGGTCGACTGGGGCTGTGTGTGCCTTGTCAAGGGGCATGGCGGGCGCACAACAGGATCCAGCTCGTCCACAGAGGGTGGGATGAGGTGCGCCTGGTACCGCTTTGTACGTGTGCCCGGCTGCTGTGCACACACGTGTTCACTCCCCCCCGACAGGTGTCCTCTCACAATGCCCAGGGAAGCGGTGGTGTACTGTTCATGAGCCCTCCCAACACGGCGTGCTCCAACTTGGCATGTGCGCATCTACCCGTCGCACCCACCCACCTGAGCACTGCGTCCATACGACTTCACACGACACATGTGTGTCTTCCACAGTAGTGCTACTCATTTGCGTTGACATCCAATACCAGTGGACTACATGGTCATGTCACGACTGCCGTGTACTTCACATACTCTCATCCTCTCTCATTCGTACTTGTGAAATGAGTCAGCGGAGACAGTTCTGGTTTCAAACATTATATTGAGTCTTCTGTCCTCTGTGATGCAGTATAGTGGACACTACTGGCAGCGGAATACATATTGAGGATATACTGAGCATGATTACAAATGGGATAGGGTGTGGGGTTACATCTGCTTGGCCAAGGCTGTGCTAATGTACATTTACGTATAGCTGCGGAGCTGCGGACTTTGACACAGACGGTATACATGTAGCCTACCAGACCGCTCGGCATCATGGGCACAGTCCATCTCAGTTCCATGTGACAGGTTTGCTGCGGTTGTTCCTCATGCACGCGTGCATGTGAGATGACATCAGGGCATGTGCTTGCGTGCATGCAGCGGCGTGCCACTTGTTGTTGCACTGTGGTGGTTACTGGACATGTCACAGTCACTGGGGTCGTGTTGTTGTTGTATGCACTTGTCGTCCATGCAAAGGTCCTGGTATGGGATTCCCGGGGCGGGGTGGGAGGGGTGCAGCACCCACAGACTCCAGGCGACCTATTCATGTCCACTGAGCGGTGTGTGTG
Source organism: Calotriton arnoldi (assembly GCA_963921515.1). Taxonomy (NCBI): domain Eukaryota; kingdom Metazoa; phylum Chordata; class Amphibia; order Caudata; family Salamandridae; genus Calotriton; species Calotriton arnoldi. The sequence goes on from CAWUFW010009348.1 coordinate 790,557, forward strand.
TCCATGGGCGCTGGATCCATGTCGTGTCCTGGTTGTTCGTGCAGTTCCGTCCATGTGGGTGCGATGCACAGAGCCCATGCCACTGCCTCCCACGATGCATGCGGTGTTCCTGGATGTGATGGGGAACAGTGTGCATGTCCCGGTCATATCCGATGTCATGGCGATGTCGTTGATGGTGTGGTTACAGTTGCCGGTCGTTTGGTATGGCTGTTGTGGTGGTGACTGGCCAGTCCGTGCGGAAGCTGAGCATGGGTGCGGGGTTGGACTTCATAGGTCACTCGGGGAACCTGCGTTGTGGTCCGACGTATTTACAGGTTGTCAGGTATGCGATGCCGTCCAGCAGGGCTTCCATGTCATTGGTGGTGTACATGTTTGCCAGCCAATGTAGCGGATGGTGGCTGTCAAGGTGTTGTTCGTAAGTTGTCCCTTGGAGGACCATGATGGGGCATGCTGGGTGACATTCGATGTAGCTGTTCTCGATGATCCGTCGTGTGGAGGCACAGTGGTCCCATTTCAGTGCGGGTGCGATGTTGGCCACATACGCCATGCCCCCATAGGCAGAGCAGGCCCTGTCGTGTGCGTCCAGAGGGAGGAGTAGTGGTAGCAGGTCCGCCTTCAGACATGCCGGGTTGGAGAGGCATATCTCCACGGGATGCTGGTAGGGACACCTCCGACAGTAGAAGACGGGCATGACGCAGCTGAACAATGTGATGCGGTAAGTCAGTCGGTAACTTACGTTCAGCAGGGACAGGAGATCGCATCCCAATGTGTGAAACAGGTTGGTTTTGTACAGCTTGAGCTGTTCGGCGTAGTTGGGTAGGTGTGTTGCGGTTGCCATTTCGCAGCGGTGCGTTGTGGTGGCGTGCTCCGGCTGTGTGTGCAGTCTGCAATGTGCACGCTCCGAGGTTGCTGTGAGCTCTGTGTAGTCGTAGTGAGACAGGACTTGTGTTCTGTTGGCTTGTTTGGGGGACACGGGCCCTCTTCCCACATGCTTCTCAGACAGTTCCAAGGTCAGTGCTGTGTGACTCCTTCCAATTAACTTGCATGTGGCCGACATGGGGGAGTGTTTTCTTGTTTCTTCCCCGTCCGTTGTGTGCTTCTGTGATATGCGCTATCTGCCGTGTGGTCGGTCTCCTCGGCATGCCTGTGTTGGTCTATTCTTGGACAATGGCTGTATTCACCGGCTTCTGTCGTAGGGCTGTGGTTTCGGAGTTGGAATGGAAGGTCATTCAGTGCTGTCTGCTCTCCCTTGTGTGGGCGGCAGGCTGCCTTTCCGCTCTGCGTTGGGCCTTGTGTGTGGATGTAATTCTTGGGCCACCTGTTGTCGGTCACCGGGCTCTTTGGTGTTCCGTTTCATGTGTCTTGTTCATATGTGCAGGGTGGTATGGGTTTTTCAGTGTGGTACTGGCGTTCCTCTTCCCGAAGGGGCCCTGCTTCTCCTAGTTGGTGTTGCCGCCGCTGTGTGCTTCGCCATGTTTGTTACACTGGGGTGTGTCCTGCTGTTGCGTGACTTCACTGACATGTGTGCGTCGGTTGTGTGGCGTTGGGTGTTGTCCGTGAATTGGGCGTTGGGGACATGTCTGTGGCCGGCCTGTCACGTGTCATGTGCGTTCGGGGTGGGGCTGGTGTGTGTGCTGCTTGGTTGTGTCCCTGTGTCTGTGTGCGACGCATGCATGGCGCTGCGGTTGGCCTCTGCGTTGTGCGCATGTGTGGCGGCGTCATCGGCGCTTTGGGGCCGTGACGGGGTGGTTGGTTCCTAGTCCCAGGTGGTGTGTACACATGTGTTCCGCGATGTTTGGATTTGGCCTGTGTGTCATATGTGGATGCAATGGTGGATGTGTAGTGTGCACGCGCTGGTGGGGGGTTGTCCGCTTTTTCCGCCCTTGCACTGTGTGCGCTGTTTGCGTGCACTTGTTGTGTGTGTGCCTACCTGCGTCTCCGCGGTACGTTGCGTCCTTGGTGGTGCATCAGCAGAAGCATGGGAAGGGCCTGCAGTGCTGGATTCATGCCCGGGGTGCCGCTTCTTCGTTGTCCGTGCTCTGCGTCCGTGTTTCCGCCTCTCTTTCACGTGCGGTGTCTCTTTGCCGTGGGAGCCGTTTGTTTGCGGCATCGTAATTTATGCGCCGGGCGGGACGTGTTTCGTCGGACGGTGTGTGTCAGTTGTGCTGCGCCGCTACGTGTGCGGGCGCACTTTGATGGCGGACGGTGTTGCTGGCTTGCCGGCGGTGTTTGGTCTGCTTTTCGCATCGTAATTGGGCGGGCGTGTGGACTGCTGCGTGCCGGCGGTAACTGGTGGTTTTTGCATCCGCCAGCACGGCGGTAGTGCTTCCGCCCGCCATCGTAAT
>CAWUFW010009349.1:600000-792890 GCA_963921515.1 Calotriton arnoldi
CGGTGCTTCCATTGGCGCACAGTCCGGTCCTCGCCAAATACACGCAGCATCAGCGCCCGCACACGCTCCCACCTGACCTTCCACACACTGACACCATATCCGGAGAGGATCCGGCCTCCCCTCTCCACCATCAAGGGCAGGTAAAACTTGACGAGCCAGAGGAAGCCCCCCAATGCCCCCTCTGACATCCTGCCCTCCATGCCCACACCCTCCATCTCCCTGCACACACCTAAACCCACTGCCAAAATGTAGGAAACCCAATAGAATAGCCCCAACAACTACAAACAAAGTTAACTACCCCAAGACAAACACCCGACAATATTGAGGACAAGAGACAAAAGAACACGTAAAAACAAGTACACCACACTTCACAGGGACACTATCGACAGGACACAGGACACAGCAACACTCTCCAAATCACCAATCTGCACCACTTAACACCAAACACCTCCAACACTCTCCACAATCACCAGCAATGTGCTCAAAGAGAAAGTGAAAGTGCACAGCACTCCTCCTGTAAACAGGAAGCATGCAGACACCACTTCCTGTGTGTTTGCGGCCCATTTTTTGACAAAGCGGTGAAAATTTGCACGCTAATAGGCTTTGGGGTAATATTTCGTATTGTCCAAGGGGTTTAGCGATGGATTTTCCATCGCAAGTATGAAAAAAACATTGCGTTGACGTTAATGCGGGCAGATTTTGCACGCTACGTGCAGGTTCTTACACAGATGAACAGTCTTAGATATAATTTCATTCCAGACCCCAAAAAACACCATGAAGAGCTTGTTTTCACCCCAAATGACACGCTAAAATTCATATTTTACCCCAAATGACACCCTAAAATTCATAATTTACCCCATATGACACCCTAATATTCATAATTTACTCCATATGACACCCTAATATTCATATTTAACCCCAAATGACACCCTAAAATTCATATTTTACCCCAAATGACACCCTAAAATTCATATTTAATCCCAAATGACACCCTAAAATTCATAATTTACCCTGCCTTGGATTGTTTATGTACAGTCACCCTTCCTGTACACAAACAATCTTTGTCATGCACGCAGTATTGCGCAAGGGTGCCAGCCTTAGCACTACAGTGCTAAGTGTTGCGCCAGTACAGTGGGTAACACAAACCTGCACCCTATGCTTGTCGATATGAAGCAGCGTTGTGTTGCTGATGTGCCAACGTTAGGCGTGAAAGCATGACGTCTCCCGCCTCACTATGCCACATTTTTACACTTGGACAACAGTGTGTCCCACACGGCATTTATGCGTTGCGTTACAGTGTTAATATTTAGATTTAGAGGTATAACTTACCACACTGTAGGCCAACGATGACTCCCAGATGGTCCAACAGGTCACCCTCACGGCCCAGGCAATCCTGCCAGCGGTGCTTCCATTGGCGCACAGTCCGGTCCACGCCAAATACACGCAGCATCTGCGCCTGCACACGCTCCCACCTGACCTTCCACACACTGACACCATATCCGGAGAAGATCCGGCCTCCCCTCTCCACCATCAAGGGCAGGTAAAACTTGACGAGCCAGAGGAAGCCCCCCAATGCCCCCTCTGACATCCTGCCCTCCCTGCCCACACCCACCATCTCCCTGCACACACCTAAACCCACTGCCAAAATGTAAGAAACCCAATAGAATAGCCCCAACAACTACAAAGAAAGTTAACAACCCCAAGACAAACACCCGACAATATTGAGGACAAGAGACAAAAGAACACGTAAAAACAAGTACACCATACTTCACAGGGACACTATCGACAGGACACAGGACACAGCAACACTCTCCAAATCACCAATCTGCACCACTTAACACCAAACACCTCCAACACTCTCCACAATCACCAGCAATGTGCTCAAAGAGAAAGTGAAAGTGCACAGCACTCCTCCTGTAAACAGGAAGCATGCAGACACCACTTCCTGTGTGTTTGCGACCCGTTTTTTGACAAAGCAGTGAAAATTTGCACGCTAATAGGCTTTGGGGTAATATTTCGTATTGTCCAAGGGGTTTAGCGATGGATTTTCCATCGCAAGTATGAAAAAAACATCGCGTTGACGTTAATGCGGGCAGATTTTGCACGCTACGTGCAGGTTCTTACACAGATGAACAGTCTTAGATATAATTTCATTCCAGACCCCAAAAAACACCATGAAGAGCTTGTTTTCACCCCAAATGACACCCTAAAATTCATATTTTACCCCAAATGACACCCTAAAATTCATAATTTACCCCATATGACACCCTAATATTCATAATTTACTCCATATGACACCCTAATATTCATATTTAACCCCAAATGACACCCTAAAATTCATATTTTACCCCAAATGACACCCTAAAATTCATATTTAATCCCAAATGACACACTAAAATTCATAATTTACCCTGCCTTGGATTGTTTATGTACAGTCACCCTTCCTGTACACAAACAATCTTTGTCATGCACGCAGTATTGCGCAAGGGTGCCAGCCTTGGCACTACAGTGCTAAGTGTTGCGCCAGTGCAGTGGGTAACACAAACCTGCACCCTATGCTTGTCGATATGAAGCAGCGTTGTGTTGCTGATGTGCCAACGTTAGGCGTGAATGCATGACGTCTCCCGACTCACTATGCCACATTTTTACACTTGGACAACAGTGTGTCCCACACGGCATTTATGGGCTTGCGTTACAGTGTTAATATTTAAATTTAGAGGTATAACTTACCACACTGTAGGCCAACGATGACTCCCAGATGGTCCAACAGGTCACCCTCACGGCCCAGGCAATCCTGTCAGCGGTGCTTCCATTGGCGCACAGTCCGGTTCACGCCAAATACACGCAGCATCTGCGCCCGCACACGCTCCCACCTGACCTTCCACACACTGACACCATATCCGGAGAGGATCCGGCCTCCCCTCTCCACCATCAAGGGCAGGTAAAACTTGACGAGCCAGAGGAAGCCCCCCAATGCCCCCTCTGACATCCTGCCCTCCCTGCCCACACCCACCATCTCCCTGCACACACCTAAACCCACTGCCAAAATGAAAGAAACCCAATAGAATAGCCCCAACAACTACAAAGAAAGTTAACTACCCCAAGACAAATACCCGACAATATTGAGGACAAGAGACAAAAGAACACGTAAAAACAAGTACACCACACTTCACAGGGACACAATCGACAGGACACAGGGCACAGCAACACTCTCAAAATCACCAATCTGCACCACACAACACCAAACACCTCCAACACTCGCCACAATCACCAGCAATGTGCTGAAAGAGAAAGTGAAAGTGCACAGCACTCCTCCTGTAAACAGGAAGCATGCAGACACCACTTCCTGTGTGTTTGCGGCCCGTTTTTTGACAAAGCGGTGAAAATTTGCACGCTAATAGGCTTTGGGGTAATATTTCGTATTGTCCAAGGTGTTTAGCAATGGATTTTCCATCGCAAGTATGAAAAAACATCGCATTGACGTTAATGCGGGCAGATTTTGCACGCTACGTACACGTTCTTACACAGATGAACAGTCTTAGATATAATTTCATTCCAGACCCCAAAAAACACCATGAAGAGCTTGTTTTAACCCCAAATGACACCCTAAAATTCATATTTTACCCCAAATGACACCCTAAAATTCATAATTTACCCCATATGACACCCTAATATTCATAATTTACTCCATATGACACCCTAATATTCATATTTAACCCCAAATGACACCCTAAAATTCATATTTTACCCCAAATGACACCCTAAAATTCATATTTAATCCCAAATGACACACTAAAATTCATAATTTACCCTGCCTTGGATTGTTTATGTACAGTCACCCTTCCTGTACACAAACAATCTTTGTCATGCACGCAGTATTGCGCAAGGGTGCCAGCCTTGGCACTACAGTGCTAAGTGTTGCGCCAGTGCAGTGGGTAACACAAACCTGCACCCTATGCTTGTCGATATGAAGCAGCGTTGTGTTGCTGATGTGCCAACGTTAGGCGTGAACGCATGACGTCTCCCGCCTCACTATGCCACATTTTTACACTTGGACAACATTGTGTCCCACACGGCATTTATGGGCTTGCGTTACAGTGTTAATATTTAAATTTAGAGGTATAACTTACCACACTGTAGGCCAACGATGACTCCCAGATGGTCCAACAGGTCACCCCAACGGCCCAGGCAATCCTGTCAGCGGTGCTTCCATTGGCGCACAGTCCGGTCCACGCCAAATACACGCAGCATCTGCGCCCGCACACGCTCCCACCTGACCTTCCACACACTGACACCATATCCGGAGAGGATCCGGCCTCCCCTCTCCAACATCAAGGGCAGGTAAAACTTGATGAGCCAGAGGAAGCCCCCCAATGCCCCCTCTGACATCCTGCCCTCCCTGCCCACACCCACCATCTCCCTGCACACACCTAAACCCACTGCCAAAATGAAAGAAACCCAATAGAATAGCCCCAACAACTACAAAGAAAGTTAACTACCCCAAGACAAATACCCGACAATATTGAGGGCAAGAGACAAAAGAACACGTAAAAACAAGTACACCACACTTCACAGGGACACTATCGACAGGACACAGGGCACAGCAACACTCTTAAAATCACCAATCTGCACCACACAACACCAAACACCTCCAACACTCTCCACAATCACCAGCAATGTGCTCAAAGAGAAAGTGAAAGTGCACAGCACTCCTCCTGTAAACAGGAAGCATGCAGACACCACTTCCTGTGTGTTTGCGGCCCGTTTTTTGACAAAGCGGTGAAAATTTGCACGCTAATAGGCTTTGGGGTAATATTTCGTATTGTCCAAGGTGTTTAGCGATGGATTTTCCATCGCAAGTATGAAAAAACATCGCGTTGACGTTAATGCAGGCAGATTTTGCACGCTACGTGCACGTTCTTACACAGATGAACAGTCTTAGATATAATTTCATTCCAGACCCCAAAAAACACCATGAAGAGCTTGTTTTTACCCCAAATGACACCCTAAAATTCATATTTTACCCCAAATGACACCATAAAATTCAAACTTTATCCCATATGACACCCTAATATTCATAATTTAATCCATATGACACCCTAATATTCATATTTAACCCCAAATGACACCCTAAAATTCATATTTTACCCCAAATGACACCCTAAAATTCATATTTAATCCCAAATGACACCCTAAAATTCATAATTTACCCCATATGACACCCTAATATTCATATTCTACCCCAAATGACACCCTAAAATTAATATTTAACCACAAATGATACCCTAAATGTCATATTTAACCTCAAATGACACACTAAAATTCATAGTTAACCACAAATGACACCCTAAATGTCATATTTTGGCCCATATGACACGCTAAAAAGTAGATTTTAGTACCAGAATTGACACCCGACAAAGTCTAGTGTTGCACAAATGACACCCTAAAAAGCAACTCTCTGTACAGAGGAGACATACCCACTATCAAATTACAATTGTGATATTATTACCACTTTATGTTAAACTTACACTTGTCAGAGTGATGTACTTATGCAGAGGAGAAACATGCACACAGAGTATGTGGGTGGTGTTTTTTATTTGCACATACTGGGCTTTGGGTCATTTTGGACAGATATATGATTGCTAAGGACAGTTACGATGTGCCGTGCTCAGGTGAAGAAATTGTTTATGATTCGGCTCCTTCGGGCAGTTCCTGCTGCAGAAGCTGTGGGGTGTGCTCCACCTGCCTCATCTTCCTCACATTCCTGAGCATCAGCCGGTGCATCGGGCACTTGGATCCATGGGGCATTGGTGCGTACACATATATTGTGCAATACACAACATGCTATGATTATCTTGCACACTATTTCTGGGCTGTACAACAGTCTGCCACCTGTGATGTCAAGGCACCGGAAACGTGACTTTAGCACGCCAAATGTGCGCTCCACAATGCCCCTGGTGCATCCGAGGGCCAAATTATACTGCCTCTGGGCCTGGGTGTTAGTTGCTCGGAGGGATGTCATCATCCATGGAGTGAGTGCATATCCTTGATCACCTGTGACATGTAATGGAGAGATGTGTCCATTAGTAGTTATGCATGCTGGGTTGGCAGTGTACATAGTTTTGTGGTGTGTGATTTGTGCTACTTTGGAATTCATGTTTGCCATGTGTATCTTCTGACAAATGACCAGCATCAATGCAAATTACATTGCCTCACAGCTGCTCGTCCCTCCCCGAGCCTATTTAATTGTGTGCGCTGCGCTTTTGCATCACTAGCACTCCAACAGCGCACCAATGTCAAGCCTGTCTGCGCATGTCCGCAAGCCTAACACCAACACCAGCAGGGACCCTGGCTCTCCTAACGTCTAGCGCTACCACTCATCCGCCCTCCTCGCAGCCAACGCCAGGAGAACATTTAAATATTAAATGCCATTGGGCCACACCAGACACGGCTCAGGTTCAGGTCTGCTGCTGCCGCCAGACCTTCCCCACCACCCAACACCTGCACTTTCCGATCCAGACCTGCTACAAAATGACAGTCAGCAACACCCTCACCTGCAGGGCCCACAGAGGGCGTGAACGCTTCACCGACACCATCAACATCATCACACACCACGCCATCTACTACATGGACTACGTACTCATTCCTGAGCGGAGCCTCCACCTCACATACCACAACAACTCCAAATCCATTACCCTCTGGCAGATGCTTGCTAACATCGAACTGAGCCAACTGTTCACCACATTGAGCCACAAGGCAGGGCATGCCTTTGACCACATCTTCGCATTTGGAAACTGTGTCCACTTCATCAACACCACTCAACGCCCATGGAGTGACCAGCACTGCATACACTTCCTCGTCGAGAATCCCCATGACACCCAAACCCACAGCAGACACCACACAAAGTTACTGGAGCTGAGTCACTGAGGAGCTGGTACACTCCACCATCAATAGCAACACACACACTGCTGCAGCCAACACCAACAGGGGCGCCCGGGATTTCCACACATGTATCTCCAACTGTGCATACACACTTGCCCCAATATGCTACTCCAACTTACAACGTGCAATGAATGCCACCTCGGTCACCAACAACATCCAAGATGACAGATGCATCTGCAGACGCCTGGAGAAGAACTGGAGCTACATGAAGGGAACCCTTAGACATCACCACCTACAAGGACACCAAGCTCATACTCTCCCTCACCAAGGTGACCACACACACCAGACTGGGCTTCCGGGGAGGATTGCAGCAAGTTGCAACATGGATGATCAACCGCTGGGGGGTGCTCTACAAAGAGGAGACATTAGTCCTCATCCTCGTGACCAGCCCATCAGCATGTGGCAACACCTGTTGGGCCGCCGCCTTTGGCAGCCCACCCCCGACAACTCTAGGTACCTAGGCATCGTACTCGACTCCTCCCTCTCCATGAACAAACAGGTCTTCGCAGTGGCCTGCAGCTGCTTCGACAGCCTCTGCATCCTCAATGCGACCTTCACATGGTTCCAGCCCCGTCAGGTAGGACAGTCACCAACGCAGTCATTGCCTTCAGGCTGGACAACTGAAACCCAATATATGCCCACATGGACATGTCTGTGCTCTGCAAACTCAAAACTGTCCAGCACACCACCGCCACACTCGGCCTTGTGTATATACTTTCTTCATAGGTCGAGTAACTCCATCGCACATACTTGGTTCCCACCTCTCCCCACATTTGAAAATGTATGGCGGAGGGGCTAAGCCTTTGGGGATGATTTGTCTACATGGCTAGCCCCAGTGACCACAGGTACTTGTGTTGTCGTGTCTGGTAGGTGGGCATGTTGATTGACCTGTTGTATGTGAGTTTGGAACATGTGCATTCTCACATTTGTGAGTTCCATGATTGTGGAGTTGAGCTGTGTAGTGTGTTCAGTTAGTACTTACCAACAAGCAGTGCATTTCCATATGTGCCATCTTGAAAGCGCTGGTTGATGATGGACTGGCGGAAGATGTAGGAATCATGCACACTCCCTGGGAACTTGGCTACGACATTGGTGAACAGGCCCCGGTGGTCCACTATTGCCTGCACATTGATGGAATGTGTGTGCTTTCTGTTGCGGTATATGTGTGCAGTGTCCGCAGGTGGCACAAGTAGGACATGTGTGCAGTCAATTGCCGCCAACACCTGCGGGAAGCCAGCTATGGCATAAAAGCCTTGCTTGGTCTCAAGCTGTTCCTGCGCAGTGTTGGGGAAGCGTAGGTGCTGGGGTATCAGGCTGATGATGGTATCCAAGACAGTTGGGAGGAACTTTGATAGGGCTGGCTGTGAGACCCCTCCAACTCTGGCAGTTGTTGGTTGGAAGGTACCAGAGGTCAACATGTGGAGCACAGCCAGCAGCTTTGTTTGCGGAGGGATGTTGGATATCCGCTGTGTTGGTGCCGTCAGCCTGTGGGCTATCTGGGTCAGAATGCGGAGGATGGATGTCCTTTTGAGCCTGTAGTGGGCAATGACATCATCTGGTGTTAGGTCTGTGAGGCTGAGGCATCGGCAATGGACCCGCTGTCTTATTCGGCGCTGCCTCGGTGGTGGTCCTGGGGGAGGTGGCAGTGGCAGTGGTTGTTGTGGCCTTCTTGGTGCTCCGAGCTTCATGAGTTGTACCTCCATGGCATCCGTGGGTCTTCAGATGGGGCTCTGGGCTAGTCTCCCTTATGTACTACTCTTTATCACCATTTTTAAGACCTCCTTTTTTCTGGTCTTAAGTCCCATCCGCTAACGGGCCTTAGCGGCAGTTTTTTCATCGCATCGCTGGTCCGGGCGTGCGTTGTGAATATAGTGAAGTGGGGTTAGCGTGCGTTTTTGCACGGGAACGCCTACATTGCATGTCATTAGCGATAGTGATCGCTAACATCGTTGGCGATGCTGGATGCGGCCGCTATCGCCAGAAAGCTGTCGCTAACGGCTGTTAGCGACAGCTTGGTAATACTGCGATAAAAATATCGCCGCATTAGCGGCAGAAAAGTGCTGCTAACACGGCAATAGCTCCTTGTGAATATGCCCCTGAGATATTTAGGGGTTTGCCTAGAAGCACGGGATAATCAACCGAGGCCAGAATTCAAACCTGGTTCTCCATTTTCAAAGTCGACGTCACTATCCCTTAGGCCAAATCTTCGCCTAATTTTACTTACAAAACCATAGAGCTTGCCCTAGAATGAGTCATAAGAGTAAGATAGGAACTGAGCTATCTCCAAGGAGTGAGAGAAGGGGTGTGGCTATCTGTAAAATGTTGTGGCACTGTATGATGGAAGGTGCTCCTTCCCTCTACTAGCTTGCAACTCCTCTGCAAAGATGTTTGGAATCACTTATGAGAGAGTTTGTCATTGTAGACTGTAAAGGTTGAGAAACGTGTTAAAGGAGATTTCATGACTACGTGTAATGTTGAAAGCACACGCAATCAGCTGTGCACATTAGACCTGTGCATGTTTGATATTCAGATTCAGATGCACTCTATTTAAGGAATTCAGTCTGTAGTGTGTATGTATGTATGAATGTATGTAGTATTTGTAAAGCGTGAACATAGCTAAAGGCAGAGGAGCACTGTACAGGGTCAAAAGTGATATAAGTTACATGATCCCGGAGGACTGCACAGGGATAAATGTGATATAAGTTACATGATCCTGGCTTTTGTTGAACTGTGATAGTAGGTGCCATTTTGATAATAACCGATTCAACGAGGTTATCAGGGATCATAAATGATTCAGAATGACAAGATCTGGTAATAATCTTTTAGTCTATTTTTCATATAGGACTGTGATGTTTCATGATCACAGCATCTGTATGCTTTAGAAGGATACCGTTCATAGACCTAACAAATGTATGCAAATGTATGAATATACATTGAGGCCCTTGAAGTACATCATAGGCAGTAGGATGGTTCAGTGACTTGAGCACTCACCGCTGAGATGTGTGGTGATCTGTAGGCCACAAGTTGAAATCCTAGAAAGGCAGTGCTTAATTTGAGCCAGTGGATTCCGGTGTTCAGCACCAGCACCTAATTTCCAGCACCAGGGCTTATGACAGTCTGCCACATGGTGGCACTGTTTGGCTAATTTAGGTATGAGCACAACAGCAGTTGTTTATTAGTCCAATTTACATTTATAATGACGAATACCTGCCTCCCAAGCCCTTCTTATGACTTTGGGGGCCTGGAATAGTATGAATTGTCACACTTGTAAGAGTGTGATGGTTAGTAGCTGTGTTTGTACTGTCATTGATGGTTAGTAACTGTGTTTGTACTGTCATTGGCAGCGCTGGCAGGGACAATGTGTTGTGCAAGCTGCAGTGACCTCCCGACGACAGCCCCAGCACCTATTCTTTTACAAATTAAGCACTGTACAAGGGTCAACTCAGCCTTTCATCCATTCTAGGTCATAAAAGTGCTACTATAGTAATTCTATTTTTACATTTGCTAATAGTAATATCTGTCATTTGTGTCACCTAGAAATTGCAGAAATTAAGCTATATATAAAAAAGTTATTAGGATTATCATAAAACAGCTCTGTTTTGTCTCTGGTACAGCTATCTTCATAATGTGTTCTAAGTATTAAGTAGAAGAAATATCTTTGGTAGGAAAAACACGCTTTATATTGAAATAACTAGTAACTATACACTTGAATGCTTCTTTGAGTTAAATCCTGGGTTGCAGCAACAAAGAGCAATATTATTCTTGTACAAAAACAGTAACCATCAATAATTGTGGAGCGAGGGCCACAGACACATAGCTTTATGGGATACAAAAGCCTAAAGAGAGGAATATTTAACAAAAAAGATTGTTTCAATTCATACTGACATTTATGACAATTTGTTTTCTAAAAAAACGAGCATAATAATAACAATGGCCTTCTTTGATGGAAGTGTCTTAAAACGTATATGTGCACATGAGGCTGAGAACTTAAATGCCTCCTTTGCATCTCTGAAAAAACACTAAGGACCTCATTTACTATAATTTGACGCACGGCAGTGCAGCATGCCTTTCCTGGGAGGCATAGGATTCTGAAGGATTCCCATCTTTACAAAACGTTGTAAATCGGGGAATGTGTCAGGTTCCATGGTTGTTGCGTGGGAGCACCTACAGCAACACCCATGGAACAACCCTTTCACGTAGAGTAATGCATGAAAGGGGCCCATATTCACAAGGCCATGAAAAGTCACGCAGGGTGACTTTATGTGCCTTGCATATATGGGCAAGCCCATTGCGCTAACGGTGCATCAAAAAAAAGTGACACACCAGCAGCACAGTGGATTGTAAATGAGGCCCTAAGGGAGCATGTGTATGAATAATGAAGACCTGTAAGATACCATAAGCAAACGATGCTTGACTTTAAGCAAAAAGGCCCAAACGAGATTTAGATGCTGATGCTGAGTACTCATCCACAAAGATACCATCCATTGTGCACAAAATGGAAGACATCACCCTGCATGCTTAACTTGCCATTGCTAAAATTCAGCAACCTTTCCAGGTCTTCTCAACTCAGTGTTGATCCCTGTGCATGTTAAATGGTTTTGCAAAACTGACAAGTTAGTTACACTGTTAAATCATACATTTTCAAAACAGGTGATAATAACTGCATAAATAAAAACTTTACTTCAATAGTTTACAAATATTATTCATTGTTTTTTTCAAGTTTTAGAAATTATCAACTGCACCAGATTTGACCACAGCTTTACTTCAGTGTCACACATCTTTTAATGTTGCTCCATCATTCATGAAAATGTACCCTACAGTCTATACTTGACATTCAAACATGCTGGTTTTTATCAAAACGTACTACTAAGTGCAGTTACTAATGAGGCCCAACATGTTTCTCCCACAACATCTAATATTATCCACTCAGCTCTGCAACCTTGAATGTATCAAACTAGCAGGCTCACACTTAACTCTGGGAATCAGATTGCACTGAGCTAGCAGAACCCATGCCACCAAAACCAGAAGATGTACACCATCCTCATCTTCCCCACATCAAAGAAAGCATTACATTCTTCCATCTATCCGTCAACACATACTATACCTTCCCCATGACTATATTGACACAGAGAAGCTCTGCTTTGGTTCCAAACTCTACAATCCACCACCTTGACAGCAAAGCTCACAACTTATTTTAACTTCTGTGGATTTGACCTCCATGGAAAGCCCTTTCCAGCTAAATCAGGATTCTTAATTCTAACTTGTTGACCAATAGTAACCTTCGGACCTGCTTCTACAATTGTCTCTCCTCTGATTTATGTGCTCTTTCATTTTCCTTTGATGCTCTCGGATCAGTGACACAATGTTCTGGCAAACGATAGCGTTGAAAAAAATATTGTGTCAAAATTGTGTCAAAAATATTATTTGCCACAATATTGTGTTCCTATACTGATAGCGCAAACAACACAAATATCTGAAACTAAATATTGTGGACAGTAATATCATCCAAAACCAAACAAAAAAATCGATTTTCTATTATGTAAACAGTTTAAAGTAGTAATGACCTCATTTCGATGCCATCGTTTCGGATTTGGGACCGGCCGCCTATGTTATGTTATGTTATGTTATTTATTCTTATAAGGCGCAACAGCTACCCGAAGGTTTCTCGGCGCCGCCTGATAGAAGCAAAAGAAAGATAAAAGTCTATTGATTAAACAGCCAAGTTTTTAAGCCCTTTAGAAAATTACCATAGACTGTTTCATTTCGAAGTGTCAGGGGAAGAGAGTTCCACATTGAGGGGCCCAGGCAAGAGAAGGACCGACCACCTACTCGCGACAATCTGGTCCTAGGGACAGAGAATTTGGCCTGAGTGGTCGATCGAAGAAGGCGAGGTGGTACATAGGGACAAGCTAAGGCATTCAGGTATTGGGGTGCCTTGCCCAATTTAATCTTAAACATGTAGCTCAGGGCTTTGAATTTAATTCAATTTTCCACCCTGAGCCAATGGAGGTCACGAAGATAGCCTGAGATGGAAGTCATCCTGGGAACATGGCACAGCAGCCTAGCAGCCGCATTCTGCACCACCTGTAGTTTGCGTATCACATCCTTATTGGCTCCTAGATACAAGATGTTACCATAATCCAACCTAGAAGTAACAAGAGCATGAACCACCGTTCTTTGAGTGGAATCAGGCAGCATCCAGAGAATGTTTTTGAGCCATCTCAGGATAGTAAAACAAGTTGAGGCCACCTTCACAGCTTGTTGCTTCATCGATAATTGTTCATCAATGATGAAGCCTAGATTGCGGACCTGGTGTTTAGGCTGCGGTAGAGCACCCATTTCAGAAGGCCAGTGTTGAGGACCCCATAGTTCTTTATTATTCCCCAAGATTAGCACCTCAGTTTTTTCGCCATTAAGCTTAAGCAAGTTGGCTTGCATCCAACTTGCAATATTCCGCAATCCACTCTGCAGGGAAGATGGCTTTAACACCTGTTCAGCAGAAAGGGAGAAGATTATTTGGGTGTCATCCGCATAGGAGAAAATAGACAACCCAGCATCTACTGCAATGGCAGCCAGAGGTCTAACGTAGACATTAAACAACAGGGGGCTAAGAATGGAGCCCTGTGGTACCCCATAAGGTGAAACATGGGATCTGGAACTGGCCATGGAAGAGAATACCTGGAAAGTACGATCTGTCAGAAAATCTGCAAGCCAGTTGAGTGCGGAGCCAGTGACACCTATAGATTGTAAAGCTTTCAATAACACGGTATGAGATACCGTGTCGAAAGCGGCACTCAAATCAAGCAATATGAGTGCCACAGTTTCTCCTGCATCTAAATGGCTTCGCATCATCTCTGTTACTCCCAAAAGAGTGGTTTCCGTTGAAAAACCCGCTCTGAAACCGGACTGTGAAGGATGAAACACTTTTTAACATCAATGAAGTGAGACAGTTGTAAATTGATGTGTTTTTCCAAAATTTTGGAAAAGATCAGGAGTAGTGAAATTGGCCGAAAATTAGATAGTTGACTTGGGTCAGCATTAGCTTTTTTTAAAAGTGGAAGAACCATTGCGTGCTTCCATACAGGTGGGACAATTGCTTCCTGTAAGGAAGCGTTAAGTAACTCCATGATTAACTTTTGGGATGGCAGCTCCAACTTCTGCAGAACAGCTACAGGAAGGGAGTCTCTAGGAGAGCCAGATTTAAGGCTATCAAGAATCAATCAATCTGAATTACAATGCGACCACAACCACGGCGGTCGCATCACCTATATTTTGCATTGTGGCAGGGATGCGGTCAGCAGCCCCCGCCGCAATACAAAATATAGGGTGCAGACGCATCCCTGCACTACGTGGCAGGCGCCATGCGGGATTAAGGGGGGCCAGCTATGGGCCCCCAAATCCGTTTCCGCCAGTCGTTTTGTGGGGGGTCGACCGCCACAGTACGACCGGAGGAAAGGGATATCATAATCCCTACGGCGGTGCCTGGCAGGCACCGCCGCAATTTTGGGCTGTGCATTTGGTCCGAAGGGCAGATGGATTTGATCCGCCCGTCTGGACAGTGGCGGTCGGTCTGTCCGACTGCCACGCTTCCCCCCACGCTTCTCCCCGCCATCATAAAATGGTGGGGGGAAAATCCCATTGCGATGGCTGAGGGACCACCACGACACCCTGTCGGTGGCGGTCCCTCGGCCATCGTAATGAGGCCCTAAATGTTCAATTTTATAATACATAAAAATAATATAATATGAAGTAAATAAATTCCAGTAATTATTTAATACTATGGGCCAGATTACAATGCCGGTTGGATGAGCATCTGACTGGCATCATTGCGGTAAAGGAACCGGCGGGCAGGTAGTCAGCGGTCCCAAATTAGGATCCGACCGCTGTGGAGGCAGTCAGAAACATGCTGCTTTACAGTGAGGCTTGTGCTGGGGCCCGAAAAAGGTCGGAAGCTGTCGGTCGGTCCCTGAAGCAATGCGGTCTGACCGACCACATCATGATGCGGCAGTCTGACCGCAGACATAGATGTCGGTGGGACCGACGGCACGTCAGTGTCGGTTCCTACCGACATCGTGATGAAGCCCTAAATACACATATATATTTATATTCACTGAAAAAACCATAGGTTTCAGGCACGTTATAGTTAGAAATTAGCATTTAAAAAACCTTTGAAATTCACTGAAAAAACCATAGGTTTTAGGGACAGTTATAGTTACTTGGACATTGCACTCGTACAAAACCCGTGAAATTCCCCCGTTATAGTTAGTTCAGCTAACTATAACTCGCGCCCCGCAATGCACTGCTGATGACGTCACATATTACATCACTCATGACATGGTCAGTGACATCACTGATGACATCACTGATGACATCTCAAATGACATCACTGATGACATCACTGATGACATCATCCAGTGACTGTGTGTTTCTGTAAAGTTTAAATATGTTTAATATATATAGGGAAAGGCGTATTGAAGAGTGAGTGGGTGTATAAGTGTCTGAATGGATGATTTAGTAGGTGCGTGACTAACTGTATAAGTGAGTGATTAAACTTATCTTACTGAATGCATGGGTTAGTGACTAAACTGGGTGAATGTCTGTATCCGTCTGTCTGTTGCTGTGTAAGTGGCTGCATGGGTTTGTGAATAGCTACATGAGTGTCTATATGAGTTATTTATTGGTTGTCTGAGTATCTGTATGGGTGCCTGAGTGTTTGTGTGGGTGGGGTGTGTGCGACTCTGTACATAGATGTGTGAGTGGGTGATTCACTGGGTGCATGATTTGAAGAGTGCGTCTGTGATGGACTGCTTGGGTGGGTGAGTGTGTGTATGGGTGTGTTAGTGAGTGAATGTAATATCTCAGTGGTACATGTGCGAGTAACTACATATGTAAAAGGAAGTATATATGTGTGTTAGAGTATTTAAAAGGCTATACGTGAGAGTGTGTGATTGTGAGAGTGGCTGTATGGATGCGTGTGTGCTTGTATCAGTTATTGTATAAGAGCGTAAGAATGTGCTAGTATTTGTATGAGTAAGTGAGCTGGTGTGTGTATAACTGTATAGGTGAGTAAATGGGTGTGTGATTAAATTTTTGCATGACTGACTAGGTGTGTGAGTACCTCTATGGATGAGTGGCGGTGTGTCAGTGTTTATATAGGTGTATGAGTGCATATGATAGTCCTGTACTGAGTGACCGTAAGTATGAGTGACTGTACGGGTGAGTGAGTGGATGTGTGTGTAGACCTAAGAATCAGTGAGTGGGTATGTAGTTATTGGTGTTGGAGTGTCTTTGTTTTTGAGAATGGCAGTCTGTAATTTAGAGTGGGTGTATCAAAAGTTATATTAGGGTGTGAGAAGATGCATGAAATTATCACATGGTTGATGTCATCAGTGATGTCATTTGAGATGTCATCAGTGATGCCATCAGTGATGTCACTGACCATGTCATGAGTGATGTAATATGTGACGTCATCAGCAGTGCATTGCGAGGGCGCGAGTTATAGTTAGCTGAACTAACTATAACGGGGGAATTTCACGGGTTTTGTACGAGTGCAATGTCCAAGTAACTATAACTGTCCCTAAAACCTATGGTTTTTTCAGTGAATTTCAAAGGTTTTTTAAATGCTAATTTCTAACTATAACGTGCCTGAAACCTATGGTTTTTTCAGTGAATTTCAAAGGTTTTTTAAATGCTAATTTCTAACTATAACATGTCTGAAACCTATGGTTTTTTCAGTGAATTTCAAAGGCTTTGTAAATGCCAATTTTTAAATGTATTAATTGTTATTTTTATTTTTTTCATACTGATTTACTACATTTTTTTAAACTATTTATTTTTAGATATTTTATTTTTAAATTACATTGTAATTACATTATACATTACATTACAAAATATACTTTCTCAGAATGAATTAATTTACTTTAAATACTTTGCAAATAGGCAATAGACTTTTAAGTACAGTAGTTACAGTTGTTGCAATGGGCAACACAATTTCAAACACAATGCAACATTGAGCTCAATGTGAATTTCTAGCTAAATGCAATTAGTTACTTTATGGATTACTTTTCTAACCACAGGACTGGATCCTAGATTCAGTCCTGGGACATCTCCTGTAAACAGTTGAGTAAAAGCGTTTTGGTTACAGTAGTGATTTTTAAGGAATATTATTGTATTTTAAAAGTTGACACTTAGAAACTTTTTCACATAGAATCACCAATGTTATCCTATGGGAGGAAATTCACTTAGCAGGTAAGTAGTGTTATCGTGACTTTTTCTCACTCAGTGGTGGATCCTGGATCCAGCACTTGTGCATCTCCTGTAAACAGTTGAAAGAATGCGTTTAAGTCATACAGGCGATTTTTAAGGAATATTTGTAGTTTGTGAAAATCGACACTTTAAAACCTTTCTGCTGAAAACCAGACAATGGATTCCTATGGAAGGAAATACAAGTTACTGGTAAGTACGGTTAAAATTACTTTTCAGGGTCAGTGCTGGGCTAAAGATGCAGCACTGGGTTCTCTCCTGATAACAGGTGAGTAAATCGGAATTCGTATTTCGGCTGATTTTAGAGGAATATTTGTATGTTTCAAAAATCGACACTTAGAAACCTTTTCAGCAAAAAGCAGGCAATGATATCCTATGGAAGGAAATTCAAGTTACTGGTAAGTACGGTTAAAATTACTTTTCAGGATCAGTACTGGGCTGAAAGATGCAGCACTGAGGTCTCTCCTGATAACAGGTGAGTAAATCGGAATTCGTATTTCGGCTGATTTTAGCGGAATATTTGCACAATGGTGAAGGGAGGGGACGGGGCCTGAGGTGACATCTGTGCAAACGCGCCCGTGGCGCGTTTTAAGTTGGGGATTAAGTCCCCTTTAATCATGAGGGTCCCTGAGGGCCAACTAGCCCACCAGGAACCTCCAGTATGCGCCAGGGGCTGCGTTGCAGAGACGTGTACAGAGGCCACACCCCTTTTACACCTCTCTGCAAGGCAGCTCTGTGGCACTTTTGGAAGTACATGGTGGGCTAGTTGGACTCCAGGGACCCTCAGGATTCAAGGGGACTTAATCCCCATCTTAAAACACGCCACGGGGCCTGTTTGCACACATGTCACCTGAAGCCCCGCCCTCCCTTCACCACTGTGCAAACGCGCCCCGTGGCACGTTTTAAGTCGGGGGATTAACTCCCCTTGAATCCTGAGGGTCCCTGGGGGCCAACTAGCCCAACAGGTATATCCAAAAAGCGCCACAGAGCTGCGTTGCAGAGAGGTGTAAAAAGGGCGTGGCCTCTTTACACCTCTCTGCAACGCAGCCCCTGACGCATACTGGAGGTTCCTGGTGGGCTAGTTGGCCCCCAGGGACCCCCAGTATTGAAGGGGAATTACTTCCCATCTGCAAACGCGCCAGGGGATGCGTTTGCAGAGTGGTGAAGGAAGGGGCGGGGCCTGCGGCCCGATCGTTTTTTTTTTTTTTTTCCTGAAGGGGGCTGTGTGGCCCCCTTTCCTTTTCCTATTTTTGGGCCCTGGAACCCCATCCCCAGGGCCTTATCCCCTTTTTTTTTTTTTTAATTATACGGGAAGGGGGCCGCGTGGCCCCCTCCCCTGGCCAAATCCTACCCCGGGGACCCCATCCCCCGGGGCATGGCCACACTTTTTCATTAATTTTTAAGGAGGGGGCTGCGTGGCCCCCTCCTCAGGCCTCCTTTTGCCCCAGGGACCCCATCCCCCGGGGCAGGCCTTTTTTATTTATTTTTTTAATTATTTCTGGGGAGGGGGCCGCGTGGCCCTCCTCCCGGGCTACTACTTGCCCCGGGGATCCCATCCCCCGGGGCCTGGCCTCTGGTTGGGGACTGTGGGGGGTCCCCAAACCCCCACAGTCCCGCCGGCTCCCCGCCTCCTGCGCGAGCCGGCATTGCTTTTCCACATGGGGAGCAGCTAACATGCTGCTCCCCATGTGGAAAAGCAATTGTCTTTGGATATTGGAAGCGAGAGCAGGTTTCCCTGCTCTCTCTTCCAATATCCAAAGCAGTTGTATTTCCAAAGCAAAGAGCCCTCCCGCTACTTTTTCAAATAAAGCCCCGGGGGGTGGCGGTCCCCGGGGCTTGGGGGGCCCTTAGAGGCATAAAATAAACCCCCCCCAGCATGCCCCCGGGACTTGGCCCACCCGGGGGCAAATTTACATCGAAGCGCGGGAGACCGCGCTCGATTTTTTTTTTGCAGGATCCGCGCACCCTGAGCGCATCCTGCCGATTTTAAAAAAAAAAATGCTTTTTGCCCAGGGGTCCTTGTGGGACCCCTGAGCAGGCCTAGGGGTTAGGGTGTTTCTACCCTGCCCCCTTTGTGCGTTTTGCGCACTTGTTTCTTTTTTTTCTCGGCGGGATCCGCGCATCCCGCCGATTTAAAAAAAAATGCTTTTTCTGCCCAGGGGGTCCTTGTGGGACCCCTGAGCAGACCTAGGGGTCAGGGTGTTTCTACCCTGCCCCCTTTTGCGCTTTGCGCACTTGTTTCTGTCCCTCGGTTCTACCGAGGATAAAATGGCTGCCAACACTTCTTGATTTGGAGTGTTGACAGCCAATTAGCATGCAGCTCGTGATCGGGAGGGTACGCGGATCCGACGCGCCCATAGATATATATGTGATTTTAATTGTGAATTTCTCAGGAACTACTGAACGGATTTACACCATTTTAGCAAAAGGCACCAGTCTGAACCAAGGGCTACCTCTTTGCCAAATTTGGGGTAATTCCGTTCAGCAGTTCGGGCTGTAGCTGCGACTAAAGGTTCCTATGGAAAAATGAATGGGGAAAACGCGTTTTGGGACCCCCTTTTTCTCGGCCCCCGCTTGACATATCACCCCGAGACTTTCAGGGTAGGAGCGGACCGGAGCGCCCCAACAAGTTGGAAGCTTTCGCGAAGATTCGTCAACCGGCGCCAACGTTATTGCAAATAGAATGTCGCGGATTTCCTATGGATAATAGGTCCTAACTATAACTATCTACTGGCGACCGCCAGTAGATAATAAACACACATATGTGTGTGTATTTATATATATGTATATATAGTGTAACATAATTAATAACAATATTTAATGCACATTATATTAAATTTTAATTTTTTAATATATTACATTTGCTACTATAAACGTTATATTTAATATATATATATATGATACACAAATAAACAAACATAACAAATATAAACAATTATTTAATCAAATGTTAATTAATTTAGCCAATATTTAAAATATTGTTTTTAAAAACCTGATTTTCAAAAAATACTATAAACATTTAAAAATGTAAAATTAGAAACAAATAATGTAAAATGAAAAATAAACAAATATTAATATACATTTTATTTCACCAGTATTAAGAAAAGGGATAGGCTCTGAAAATATTAGACATACCATTCCCACTCCAGTTTATGCAACAATAGGGAAAGAACTGGACTTCAGAGGAGTTACATTTACTCTTCCCACTCTGATCAAAACAACAGTATGGAAACTGGTTAAATTTACTATTCCTACTCCAGTCTAGGCAACAGTGGGAAAAGAGTTGTACTTTGGAGGGGTTAAAATTACTATTTTCACTCCAGGTTAAGCAACAGTAGGGAAAACATTGGACTTCAGAGGGGTTAGATTTAATATTCCTACTCCAGTCTACGCAACAGTAGGGAAAGTATTGGACTTCAGAGGGGTTAAATTTACTATTCTATCTCCAGTCTAAGCATAAGAAGGGAAAATGTTTGACTTAAAAAAGATTGCAAACATGAGTACAAATTCTATTAATTTAGTATAAATGTTTGAACACTTAATACAAAACATTATTAAAACATTATTATATTAATAAATGTATTTATTTACCAAAGTAAAAAAGAGTTAACGTATAAGTTAAAAAATAAATATAGAAAAAATAAAATTACGTATAATGTCACAGTCACAAAAAAATAACACACATATAAAATCTTAATTTTTTTATTTAATGTCAATTAATACATAAAAACAAAGTAAATTTAAATAACAAATATCATCGCAGAATCAACATTTCACAAACACTTACCATTAAAAAAATTATTCTTTTAATGAAAATATTAAATATGAAAACATTATACAAAATTAACAGTTAATAAAGTACACAGAAATATCAATTAATATAAAAAACATTTAAAGGCCCTAATTACGATGTTGGCCAGACTTGAGCAAAGCATATTGCGGCCTCACAACTGCTGCACCACCGATAGGGATCTCGGATCCCTGGAGGTGGTCCCAGGGTGGCCCGACCGCCCTGGTCATAATAGGGCGGTCGGAAGACCCTCACCACACGCCCCCGCGAGTTTGGTGGTCCGTGGACCGCCAGGCTCGTAATAATCCTCTAAGGCATTAAAGAATGGGAAAGCTGCGGGCCCAGTTGAGATACCAGTGGATTACTATAAACTATTGGCACCAACCCCTTGGTTATGTTTATCATTTATTCAGATCATTTTAGATAATCATCGTCTGCCATCTTCCTGGGCAGAGGCAACAGTTGTAATGATTCTAAATCCAGAAAACCACCTAGCCTTATATAGGCCCATACTGCTTTTGAATAATGAGTACAAAATGTTTGGAAAAATAGTGGCTGGAAGGATACCTAACCATGTATAGTCATTAATACACAGTGACAAAAAAGGGGTTTATTCCAGGCCGGCAATTGAATGAACTAACCCATCTTTTAATAGGAGCCATAGATATGGCCACAACATTTGAGTATCCATTGACGATTGCTACCTTAGATGCATCCAAAGCTTGGTCCTATTTGTGGGAGGTTCTTAGAAGGTTTAATTTCCCTGAAATTATAATTAAAGCGATCCAAAAGTTATAGTATTCACCAAGTGCCAAAGTTTTAGTAAACGGAGAACTATCCCAAGCAATCACTATAAATAGGGGAACAAGGCAGGGTTGCCCACTTTCACCTCTGTTGTTTGCCTTATATATTGAACCATTTTCACAGACCATCCACTCAGATCTAGTAATCTTTCCCTTTACTGCACAGTTCCTTACTATAAAGCTGGCCCTCTACATGGATTATATCTTTATATGTACACCACAAACCCACACATCGATATCCCCAGGCTGTATGTTCTAGCTTATGAGCTTGGCCAGCTCTCGGGCTATCAAATCAACCAGGACAAAACGGAGATCATGCCATGCTCTTAAAGCTTCAGCGCTCCATCTATCATCTCCTTGTGTTTGCTTTGTTCACCCTAAGTTGGCAGGGTATGCCCAGACGTAGGTTCCTTGCTCACTTTGCCACTGGATTCAAGCTAGATTGGCTGAAGAGGGGTGTTATCCTGAAACCGGTCCCAGGATGCTTGCTTCCGATCCAGGGAAGACCTGGCTTTGGCAGTTCGGGCTGGACTGTTTCCATGAGGAACAGGGTCAAGACTGATTTGCATATGGCTGGGTCTGAACTGGGGTGGCGAAGTGAGCAAAAGAACGATGATGGATTTAACCCAGATCTGTGACTGGGGGTGAGTGTCTGAAAAGTTTCAGCACTCCGTCCATCATCTCCTTGTGTTTGCATGGTCTTAAAGCTGTCATATACATAACTTGAAGCACCAAATTAGATGTTTAGTTGTTACAATAACCGAGAACCAGGAAGACTTAGTCACATCCAATACAACTAGAATAGTTAAGGAAATTGACCTACTGCTGAGGAAGTGAAGGAACCTCCCTCTAAACTTATATGGAAGAACAAACCTGAAAAAATTATGATTCTTCCAAAACTGACCTTTTAGTTTAACTGTATGCCATTAACTTTCCCTAAGAAAGAGATTGAGAGACTTCAAGGTGAAGTGAGTTCCTTTATTTGGGGGTACAAATTGCCTAGACTTTCATTGAAAAGGCTTCGGAATAAGCTGAAGAATGGCGGTTTAGTATCACCAGACTTCGAAATATATGCTTATGCTTTCTAGTTTAAGAGCTTTCTAGTGCTGGGTTCAGCTCCTAAGCAGTCTACCATAGGATATCTTTTGTCAGCGATGTTTGAAGAGCATGGGCAGGAAGAGTTCCTGCAGAAGTTTGGGAATACAAAGTTCTTTAAAAGTATTAGATTAAAGATACTGAAAGTCATCCGAGTATGGACTGCTTTAAGGAAAATCTTTGGAATACCTTACTATTTGAATACTTCTTCAATCTGGGGCTCCCCCAGAGCACCTGAATGTATTAAGGATAGTCTTAGCATCCCTCCTAGAGAGTCTGGCTTTCGAACCTGCGGAGATCTCAGAAGAGGATTCCAATGAATGCCATGGCAGGAGGCTCTCGAAAGAACAAAGTGCACACTTTCCAGGTTCAAGTACTTAGAAATAACTGCCTGGTGGTCAGCTAAACCATGGAGAGATCAGAAGAGTGAGAATACTCTGTAGTTCTAAACCTAGGAAAGAAGTTGCAATCTGGTACTGGGAATTAATCGAAGCTGAGAATGTCAACGGTAGCCAGCTCTGTCAAATATGACACAGTGCCACTTCATGTTCTTGAATTTATCCGGCAAAAATCATTGAAACTATTATATGGCACAATAAAACCTGCCCCTCTATAGCATAACCATTTTTTCACATTGCATAGATTATACTGATCACCCAAAAAATGGCTACAATTTCGAAGCAAGAACGAGTATGTTTAAAGTGTAGTGTGCCCAGGGCGGATACACGTATCTCTTCAGTATATGTCCAAAACTTTCTCTGTTCCGGCAGTATGTGAGTAATCTCCTGTCTGAGGTTTTTATACAGGATTTTAAGTTAAGTGATACCTTAATAGCATTTGGTACTGATCCTACACTTATCGGGAATTAAATAAAACAGAGGAGCAGTTGCTCTTCTACTTGATATTGCTGGTATGTAGGGAATTTGCAAAAAATGCACATCTGTAGATTTTCTGTGTGGACTCCTCTGGGTTAGAGCAGTAAATCAGGTCTTTCAGAAGGATGTGGAGGCCAATCAAAGGAGACCTAAAACTATTTGTGCGAACTTCTTGACTTGGAAATCTGGTTACAATCCAATGCTTACACTAATGTAACACTGAGGGTAGTAACATCCATTCAGTAATACTTATATCAGTCTGGTGGGGTGCATCCAGTCAGACAACATAGCCAAGACAGGCTATATGACTGATGGAGAAAATGAAAATTATTATTTTTTAAATAGAGGTAAAAAACAGTAAATTAAAAACATTTTTTAATTTAAAAACCTTCCCACCCAATCCTCCTACAAACCCAACAACCCCCTAAGACATTATAAATTACTAATAACATAAAAAATGTATACTAAGGGGCCGATTCCGATTCGGGCCGGAAATCTCTCCGACCGAGCCGGACCCGGAGAGATTTCCGACCGAATCGGACCCGTGCAGCACGACCGAACGAGTACGATGCGTCCATATGCTATCGGACTCGAGTCGGTCGGACTCCCATTGAAGTCAATGGGAGCCGGTCGTACAACGCGTACGCGGGCTCCCATTGCCTCAATGGGTGCGAGGCGAACAAGGGCGCCCCCTACAGCGGGTACGCGGCGAAGCGACTCGCGCCGTACACGCACAGGTAGGGGGGACCCATGGGTCCCCCCTGTGTGCGACTCGCGCGGCTACGTGTACAGGGGGGTCCGACACGGACCCCCCGAAATACGGCTCCGACTGCTCTTTCGAGCCGGACGGCGCGTGTCGGTCGGACTGCTCGCGTCGCGCATCGTACTTACCCGGCCGGGGAACGTCTCCATTGCGCGGTGCGAGTCGTGTCCGAGCGAGTCGGTCGGTGCGGTTAGACCCGGGAACGAGTCGGTCGGAGCGGTTGGGCCGCCCGAACAAGTCGGTCGGCGATTTCGCATCGTGCTCGCTCGTCCGGGCGCGCGTACGAATCGGTCGGGAAATAGGGCTCCGAATCGGATCCGGTTATGCCGAATCCGATTCGGAGCCCTACCGGCCAAGATCGGAATCGGCCCCTAAATCACTTAACATTTCTAACTACATTTAATAAAATTAAGAACAATAATACCAACAATACTAACACCTAAAATTAATACAGTAACTAAAACACTTTAAAGTAATTAAAAATATATATTTTTAAAACAATATTACTGATAACTATACTATAAGCAACAATAGTTTTAAAAACTATATTAGTTACCCCCAAAAAAACAATATTCTTGACAATGATATTCTAGGCCTCAATATTTTGCATCACACTATTTATTTCCAGAAATTAATGTATTGCAATATTTTGAACTCAATATTTTGTCTAAACACCTCAACATCATTACCCCGTGAGTCCTTTTTCTTCTGCCTCTGATTAACTTACATGGGACCAACATTGTGGCAGGTTTCCACCACCTCAGCAGTTCAAATATTATCTTCCCTTGCACAGCATTGAGAGGAATTCTGTATGGCAACAATGAAGTCTAAAGGAACTTCCTCCAGCAAATCCTTGACTGAGGAGCAAGCTGGAAAGACTCCTTCACCTCCCTATTAAAACTTTCTGCCTGACCATTGCTTCACAGTGATATAATGCTACACAAGAATGTTTGATTCCACAACTTTTTTTTAATTATTTAATTTTCTGGGATGCAATTCCATTCCATTATCCAAAACAATCTTTCCTGGTATGACTTCTGTATAGAGAACATCATCCTGGAAACCAATAACAATCCCAGTGGTAATACATCAACCATACGCACTTCTGGCCACTTAGAACAGTACTCCATAAAAAAACAGCGTACAATTCCTTCGTGGACAAACCCATCCAATCAATCTCTATTTTTGTCCCGACCTTCTGACAATTTCTCAGAACCTAATGCAACACTGCATGCCTTAGCTGACTTACCACTCCTGCAGCAAATCTCACAATCCCATACCCAGCTATCAGCTAGGGCATCAATACCAGGCCACCAAAAATATTTTTCTTGCCTTTTACTACTTGATATTCCACTATGACCTTCATGTAATAACCCAGTGATCTCCCTGTGAAGTCCTACAAGAGGTATACTTTTATCTACCTTAATAACAACCCTGTCATTCACTATCAGCTCATTCCTAACCTTACAAGATACTGCACAAACTCTCGTTAAGTCCTTCTCTCTAAGTTAAATACTTTTCAGTTTTCTTCCACCCAACATCCTTCATACACCTACTCTACTACAATCGGTTGAGGCACCCGTACCAAACTCTACGACACTTTCCCACTCATTGATGTAAGTGAATGAGACCTCACACTGCTCATCTCCCCTATCTTTCACAGCATCAGTGCTCAAAGGCATCCTAGATAAACCATCCACCTGTCAATTAATTCTACCTAGCACATGCTCAATGGCACAGTGATAAGCTTACAACTTTGAAGCTAGTCTTGCTCGCCATGCTGTCAAATTCTTACCATCCCCCAGAGGGCAGTATGTTCATGAACGGTTTGTGGTCAGGCCCAATTACAAACTTCATTCACACACTTACATTTTGAAATGTCCATTTCCGAAATGCATGCCAGAAACTAAGATTCTATTAAAGAATAATGACTTTCCACTAGAGGAAATGTCCTTAATGCATATCACACCACTTAATCCTCATCTTTCGCACTCCGTATCAAAACTGCACCAAATCTATCACTGTTTGCACCAATTGTTATCATACACTCTTCCCCCTCACAAAAAGCTTGAAAGCACAGTACCTGTATGATTTCTATTTTGATCAATTCAAAACATTTATTTTGTTCCTAGTCCCAAACAAACTTTGCTTTTTAGCACCTTCCATAGCTGCTTCATCTTACTTGCATAACTGTCTATGAATCTGGAGTAAAACTCCGTGATCCCCAAGAATGACAACAACTGTTCTTTCAATACTGGTTCCAGTGCCTTGAGAACTGCATCAATGTGTTCATTCTTGGCCTGTGCATTTTCTTGGAAATTTTAGGTCCCAGATAATCCAGCCTGTGCTGAACAAACTGTATTTGTTGCTTCTAATTGTAAAACCCGGTGAGAAATTGGTTTGTTGAATGAGTGGGGTGTTAACCCTGCTCAAGCGACAGCCACAATTGCTGTCAGGGTGAACCACAAAAGTCACTAAATTAACCTGTGCTTAACCCTCTGGTGGCTTGGCACAAAAACAGTTAGGCTTACCTTAGAGGTAATGTGTACAGTATGTATGCAGTACACAGTAATAAAGTGGAAACACAACATGAGAAAAATCCCACGCCAATTTAGAAAAATAGAGTACATTTTAATCAATTATTTGACACCAGAACAACAAAAAATCCAATCTGTGGAACTGGAGTTATGAATCTTTAAAATTTATGGGCAAAATAGTGCCTAAAAGATCAAAGCCCCAACCGCGGACTTCTAGTCTTGCGAGACTGCGTCAAAGTCGAAAAATGAGTCAGACTCCCATGGAGCATGGGTCGGATACAAAATGTGGGTTTGGTTCAGTCGGCACTTATCTTCTGACTTAGAAGAAATTACAGCAAAAATTGGACTTCGTAGGTAAAGTTCAGCAGAACAAGGCTGCAGGAGGAGGCATTGTTATCGGGGAACCACTGGTTGAACTCGCATTGAAGATTTCTACATTCTGATTTAGTCTCTTTTTTTGAAAGTCAAAAATCTCTAGCGGGACAAGGCTGTGGCAAAAGAGAGTTCCACAAGGCCGGATACCCGTTTGGTGAAGGACCACTGAACAGGATGTTCTGCTGTGAAGAAGAACATAGTGGGAGCTGCTGCGATTTCAGGAAGACCGCCGATGCACCTTGGGCGGATGGATGAGCAGGTTGGTCCAGGTTTCTTTTTGGTTCTCAGAACAGTTTTTTAACAAAAAATGTCTAAGTCACAAGTTTTGGATTTTGGCTATCTGGACACCTTTAACGCCACCACCATGGTCCAAGACTGAAGGTGCACTACTTGGGGGTTAGGACTTACTCAGGCTGGGTCCAGGTGTGGATTCAAGATTGTTGGAGCCTTTTCTATACCTGAGGCTCTGATCAGGAGGCCAGCCAACTAACCCTTGGAGTCTCACTGGTAGTCCTGGGTTCAGGAGTAGAACAGGACTCAAACAGCAGGGCAGGCCTCTGAGGATTCAAGCCAGGCTCCAGGCAGCAGAGCAGTTCTTACAGGTGCATCAAAGCTGTCAGTCAATCAATCAAAAGATACTTTATTCAGCCACTAAAAGCCATAAAAGCAAACATTTAAAAAAGAGAACATTTGATCAGGGATACAATAATAAAAAATAGAGTCCGGCATATACAACTTAAAATCAGAGTCACGCAGGTAAATAAGCTAAAACCAACTGTACAGACAGGTAAAAATAAACGATCATTATTAAAACCAACACTAAATGATGTGAGCAACATAAAATGCAGCAGAAAAAGTGCAAGAGAGCTAAAGCATTCACTCGGTAGATATACTAGAGGCTTGACGTAGCGGGCGCGGGGTAACACATAATGTTCCCTGAACACAGTTTACAGAGACACCCTGGCTACTGCAAAGACAGCCTCTTCCTGTGTCTTATGGCTCCTGTTAAAAAGCTCGCAACCCCAAAACAGAACATGAGAGAAGATAGCATTTGAAGATGTAATAATGCAGGCCTTACTTGGGCAAATTGACAATTTCTGAGCAGCGGAAGTATAAACTTTTTACGCAGGGGGTCATAAAAATCACCCAAAAAATTAAAATCTAAAGTGTCCTGCTCCAAAAAATTGTCCCATGGACAGAGCTTTAGTGTGCCAGGTTGCGTATAGCCTTTAGGAAAGGCTAGCAGCCAGGGTACCAGGTTCAATCGGAATCTGGTTAACACAAAGCGGTGGTATGTGTTGGTGACTGGAAGCAGGTACGGCTGTACCTGTGGGCTCAGACTCAGTGTAACGAACCTTCTCACAGTGGGCTTAGCTAGCTCCATCCCTTCCCTAAGCCCCTGCCGTTTGGCTAGAAACTGCTGTTTAATGTCTCTAATGGATACTGGGCCTAGAGGCCTGGGATTCAGATACAAATCGGGGAAGCCTAGCCATTTAATTTGTTCCATGATATACTTTAGCCAGGGAATGCGTAAGGCCCCCTCGTGTGCAGTGCAGTCCGCAATAATAAGTTGATTTAAGGTGGGGGTGGGACAGGCCCAAATTCTCAGCCAGCGCAACAACGGGGCAACAGCAATCAGATCTGAAATGTACCCCGTGCCCAGCTCCTCGTGTAGGATGAACGCCGGAGTGGATGGCGGAACTGCGAGAAGCTTGCGCATAAATTTGTTTTCAGCCCCCTGGATGTCCCTCACGTCTTTATAACCCCAGATGTCACACCCATATGTGGCCATAGGGGTAAATTTTTCTCTATAAATCTTGAGCAGGGAGGGGATTGGCTTTGACCCCAGCCTTTTTGCAAAGTCCAAAGTGGCCCCAGCCGCTCTTGCCAAGACATTCTTTTTATCTATTCTTTGGGCAGACCAGGACCCTCGATCATCAAACAGCACCCCCAAGTATGGTAAGGTTGGTACTTTTGTTAATTCTGCCCCTTACAGAAAAACTTAACCTTAGCGGCCTTCTGGGCGCCTAGTGACATAGTATGGGATTTCAAAAAGTTAGTGGCTAAATCAAGTGAATCCATAAAATCTATAAAACCATTTAAAAGTTTTTGAAGGCCCACAGCAGTTCTGGCAAACAGGATCGCGTCATCTGCATACAGGAGTGCAGGGATCATCTTGGATCCAGCTCTTGGGATGTCTTTGCAGCCAGATGATAAAAAGTTCCCTAACTTGTTGATATACAGCGTAAACAACAGGGGAGCCAAGATGCACCCCTGCCGAACCCCTCTCTTAATCGTACAGGAATCCGTCAAGCCGTCATCCTCATTAAAGCTTACTGCTGCTGTTGTGTTATAATGAGCAGCATGTAGGAAGGCCACCAGTTCTGTAAACCCAGATCCCGGAGAGTCAGCCATAGTTTAGACCTATGTACACGATCGAATGCTGATGTTAGGTCCACAATGGCCATGTGTAAAATTCCCTTCTTGGCGATTGTATATTTCACGATCACCAAATGCAGGTTAAGGCATTGATAGAGAGGCCTTTTACCTTGCCTGAAGCCATACTGCAGGTCCGAAATAACATTAAAATGATCAAGCCACAATGTTAAATGATCCAGTATCACTTTCCCCATAATTTTGGCACCCGAATCCAGAAGCGAGATGGGTCGGTAACAGGCGGAGTCATCCCTTGAACCGCGTTGAAGACCTGTGCCAGTATCTTTGCCGAAACGGCAGGGTCGGCCTTGTACAGATCTGCTGGGACTCCATCCGGGCCCGGTACTTTTCCACCAGATGTCAAGCTAATGGCTTTATGGACCTCGCGTACGCTAAAGTGAAGTGAAATGCTAGCTAAACCGGTCTCGCCATGTGCCTCAGGCTCTTCTAGATTGTCTCCGCTGTACATGCCTTCGAAATGCTGCACCCAGCGCTCAGCAGATATAGTACAGTCTGTGTTAGAATTGACTGTATCAGAGGAAAAAAGACTATTAACCACAGCCCATAACTTTGAGCTAACAGACAGAACACTTACTTGTCCAAGAGCTTCCCAGGCCTGTTCTCTAATCGACTTCTTCGTCTGATAAACTACAGACTTGTAAACCTTCCTACAACTCCTAACCACAGCCTCCTCCCTCGGAACTTGTTTGAGAGCCTGCAATAACTTCCTATGAGCAGTGGTACAGGTGCCGTCAAACCACCTCTTGATCTTGGGGCATTTAACACTGCTCTTAGTAGTTAGAGTAGATGCTATCTGCTTAGTTATTTTATCAAAGGCATCCAAAACAGCTCTATCCTGCGTGTTGGTGTCCATACATGCTAGAATCGCTGAGGCTCAGACAGCATACAGATTATCCAAGAAACTTTCCGGGATCACCTTCTCCCACTTTAACCTACGTGCTTGGTCTTTGGTACCAATGTCCGCATTTGGAATACTCCTGCCCTCTATTTCTTGCAGGGTAGAAGGGTAAAGCAACTCAAGCGTGAGGGGGTTATGTTCACTGTAGCTGCTCCAGGTAATGCTCAAATTGTCCACTGCCGGGACTAAAGGTGCTGAGAGCATAATATAGTCAATAGTACTAGTGCTGCCCCTGCCTGTATAGTTAGGAACCGGCGTGGTCACCTCTGTTTGCTCTAGGCAATAAAGGTTATTAGCTGAAAGAAGCCCTTCTATAAAAATGCCTCATGGCGAGTGCTTGAATTGTGTGGCCAAAGGTAAAATGCCCCCCTGATCCTTTGTGGCAGTACAATTAAGATACCATTGATGGGTATTAAAGTCACCTAGAATTATTATCTCATAAAAGGTGTGTTTGCCTCACCGTAATGTTCCAAGAATTCCTCTAGAGCTACCAGATGTTCTATCTCGAAGCTTCTAGTAAAGGAATTGTAAAAATTAACAACTAACAGGGTGGGATGATTCTTAAAGGTCAGCTCCACATCTAGCAGATGGGATGATTGCAATTCTATCAATCTAGTTTTGCAGGAAAGTTCAAGTGAGAGCAATAAAAGAAGACCCCCCCCTTGCTCTTCCCATTGTTGAAGAAATTGCATGCTTACAAAACGAGATAAAACCATCCAGAAAAAAACTGTCGCTAGTCTCCCAGGTTTCTTGTAGGGCAATAATATGATAAGATAAGAGGAGGCTTTGCCATGTTACATTGCCTCTTTTTGACCTTAAGCCCGCTATGTTCCACGAAAGTATCTTCATATAGGAGAGACCAGGGGTCATCTAAAGTATACAGCAGGTCACAATAGCAGGTAGTCCTCTAAGAGTTCCTCCGCAGGTCCAGAAAGTGAACTGAAGAGGGATTCTGGGAGTCCTATTTTTATACATGGTGCCTCCTTTGAAGGACGAGACGTTTCTGGAGTATTCCCTTTGAAGAGATTGAAGTTTCCTGCTTCCCCTGCCCTGGCTCCAAGCTGGCTGCATGAACAATGCAGTGGTGATGAGTACTTTGTGTGAGGGTAGGGCACAGCCTATTAAGTGCAAGTGGGGCTATGCCCAGCTCTACCCCCTATCCTGCCAGTTGATTGCCCATCCAGGCACTCCTAATCCCTCTATTGTGTGACTGTCTGGGAGAAATAAACAAAGTGCAACTGCCAACTATACCCAGTCATGTGACCCGGGAACAGGCTTCAGGCACCACAAATAACTAGGGCAAGAAAATGACAACTTTCTGAAAATGGCAATTTTTGAAATTGTAACTTAAAATCCAACTTTACCATTAAAGAGGGTTTTAAATTACAATATCTCAGACAGCAAACACAAAATATTTACCTGTTCCCAATCAAATGTTAGCACTTATGATGTTATCCTATGGGAGAGGTAGGCCTCACAGTAGTGAAAAATTAATTTAGGGGGGTTTCACTGCCAGGACATGTAAAACCTAAAAGTATATGTCCAACCTTTTAATGACAATGCACCCTGGCCTATGGGCTACCTAGTGCCTTCCTTGGGGATGACTTATATGTAATAAAAGGGGAGTTTAAGGCTTGGCATGGGGTTTATTTTGCCAAGTTGAATTGGCAGTTTCCAACGGCCTTAAGGCTATAGGTAAATGAAATATGCCAATCAGTGTAAACCAATTTTATCATGTTTTAGGAAGTGAGCACAAGCACTTTAGCACTGGTTAGCAGTGGCAAAGTGCACAGCATCCTAATGCCAGCAAAAAGGAACTCAGAACACTAGGAGGGTAAAGGCAAAGAGTTTGGGGGAAGACCACCCTAAGGCTGACAGCTCTAACAAGCCCATTTTATGTAACACTGCCAAGGCTTCCTGTGCTGAGCATTATTCTCTGCTCTGCCCATTACACATACTAAAATGTCATCCTGCCATGTCGTATACTCAGCAGAAGCACTCCACAAAACAAATGGCATTCTCTTGTATTGGCAGGCATTGGTGTTATCTTACTTCCTTTCTTTATTTTATTTCATCATTATTGACCTCCACTGAGGTCCACGATCAACATCTTAAAAGACATTAATAAAACACAACCCACCAAATAAAACCACCATTATACAAATATTCAACATAGGCTCATAAAAACCCTTCATCAAAAACATTTGAAAAATGTACTCACTTTAAAACAAGTGAATTCGTTTGGTGGGTTTTGTAACAACTCCATTACATCTTGATGTGTGTTCAAATTATAACTCTTTAATGGAGATATTGAATGTTTAGCTCTAGCTTCATTTAATGCTGGACACAAGTGTAAAACATGATACCTATCTTAAATTGCTGCATAGAATAAATCACAGGCAATGGGTTTTTGGAAGCTCTTGGAGCATTTCCCCAATACATTATTTCAAGGAACTCTTCCAAAGCGTATATTCATAATAAGACGTCTAATGCTATGCGGAATTTGAAAGGATGAATATAGCAGGACTAATCCTAATTAAATGTTATTACATAAAGTATTATATGATTTCAAAGAATCACAGTAATCTTCATGCAACTTAAAGCTAAGACGCAGAGATTGAGATCTTAGAAAGAGTTGAAGGTGACCCGGCGACCTTCCCTTTAATAGAAGTATATTGCACTCAAAATATTCTAAAGCTCTAAAGAAGTTTCCCCAAACAATTGTGTAAGCTGCAGTATTATACAAAATCTCTGTTCTAAGCAGAGATCTCAGAGATGTGCTTTGGGCATGGAGTATTTTATATCCCCATTGAATAATGTTGGCTAAAGACTACACAAATGCACCCACTATTCCAAGTTCTAGCCTTAACCATTGGCCCAGGATGGCTAAACTCCAATAGGAGTGTGGTCTAGTGCTTAGGATAATGTGGGGGGAATGTTTGTTTTGGATATTTGTATTAGGTGATAGAAATTTCTTCTTCCCATTGAACAGTAAAATATTTGCAGAGAGCTTTATTACATACATTTGTTGTATGCACCTCATCCTTAAGATTTTCACAAAACGTTTTACCAAGATATATATATATGATTACCTCTCCGATTTTTCGTGTAATAAATACCTGTTGTATTTTGGGAATTTTCTCTTCCTCCTAAAAACTAAGATTTTTCTTTTTTCTATATTCACTTTTAGAAAGTGCATCAGTGCAAAATAATACAAACCGTTCAGACTTGCCTAAAGACAAAAGGGAGTCTGATCAATTAAGAATATGTTGTCAGCATACAGAAGAGTGAGCAAACATTTAGAACCCATTTTTGAGGGATGATTTTTCTCTTCATGCAAATAGGAAGGGAGATTGTAGAGGTACAAAGAAATCAATAAGGGTGCCAACATACAACCCTGCTTCAAACCATTTAATGTGGGGCTAGAATTAGACAGACCTTGAGCACCCCCCAACAGCATTTTACACCAGGTAGAAGAATAAATGGACACCAACAGGTGCAATAGACCACTCATTACCCCTCGGGCAGATGATTTCTGCCATAAAGTCCGTCTTTCCACAGAATCAAATGCAGTAGAGAAGTCTATATAAGCTGTATATAAATATGTGTTATTTTGTACAAAAAAATACTTATCTAATAAAAATTGTAGAACTGCTATATTGTCAATGACCAACTGGTTTTCTCTAAAACCTGACTGTCCAAGGGGAATGATGTTTGTTTCTGTGACCAGTTCTGCACATGTTCTAAAATGCTCATTGCAAAGACCTACCCCATCGCCTCCAGCAACAAGATCTTCCGGTAATTCCCTGGCAACATTTTACTTCCTTTCTTATGTATAGGGACAATGACTCTCCCCCTACAGGATTCTGGCAAATAGTCAGTACAATAACAAAATTTACA
The DNA here is from genome assembly GCA_963921515.1 of Calotriton arnoldi. NCBI lineage: Eukaryota > Metazoa > Chordata > Amphibia > Caudata > Salamandridae > Calotriton > Calotriton arnoldi. Next base: position 634,699 of record CAWUFW010009349.1, read on the forward strand.
TAAAGGAGCAAGACAGTTGGCCCACAATTCTGGATTATTTTTAACACCAAAATAGGAACTCCATCTGGGCCCATTGCTGTTGATGGTCTTGCTTTCTTAATGTAACCTATTATCTGATCATAAGTGTGTGACTGAATAACTTGTGGGCTTTGCGTAGAAATTTCAAGAGAGCCTGTGTCGTTATTTGATTTGAATAACACTGTGATGTAATCATACCAGGCTGTGAATGGAATCACATTTTCTGCCAAGTCCCTTTTGTGCCAGAATTCTGAGCAATTATGCACCAGAAAGCTTGTTTATTAATTTCCTGAAGCTGCTTGCTGTAGAGAGATCCAGAGCAGGTCTTGTTGCTTTGTCTTTACTGCTTTTCTGTACTGTTACCTTTTTTCCTTCAAGGTCTTTAGTAACTTTTTACGCTCTATGGTGGAAAATTGATTTTGTTTCATAATTAAGGGCCACATTACAATACCGGTGGGACCGCCACCATCCCACCAACAGACAGAATGCAGGCGGTCTGACCCTGGTCTGAAGGGGGACAGGCTGCCGCCTCCGCCAGGATCTACTGATCCCGACGGGGCGACGGTAGGAATAGTGATCCTGAATGGAGGCAGTGCCTGCTCAGGCACCTCCGTCAGGATCACAATGTCCATTTCCCGCAGCCTTTTCATGGCGGTCCCACTGCCATGTAAAGACTGTCGGAAAGGGACTTTGGGGGCCCCAAGCAGGGCCCTCGTGGGCCACTTCTAAGTGGCCGGGGGACACATGTGGTGCCCCGCAAACATCCATGCACCGTGTGTCAGGTACCACATTGTGCCTGGCACACTGTGCATGGATGTGTGAAAAAGGCCTTTTTCTACTGTGGTTTGTGCTGCAGCCCTTTTCCGCAGCACAAGCCACAGTAGAAGAAGGCAGTTTCCAACCGCCTACACGGCGATCTAATCAAAATATGATGGGTGGGACTGCCGACTCCTTGTCGGGCGGTTTCAATCCTGCTTTAATGGTGGTCGGACATCGCAATGAGCCCCTAAGTTATTTATTGCTTTAAATAGTTGCCTTTCCATTATCTCTTTAGATGATCTTTTAATTCTTTGCTTAATTTTCCTCTTTTTTTAAAAACCGTTGATTGTTTCAACCATTAGATGTTCATACTGTGAAACTGGGTTGTTTATCTGCTGTTCCTCCAGACTTCCCAGGAAAGCCTAACCTTTTTATATTAAACATAGCCACATTGCACGGATTTGCATTGTCGTTTACCTCTTCCTGTGTGAATCTCCACCATCCCAGAATAGGTGCACAGTGACCAGTCCTTCACGATATTGGTGTTATGAATGCAGTTCAATGTTTGGAACTCTCTTTGTATTCAATTTGATGATATGCCCTAGAGAGGTCTATGGTGGAAAATAGTTAGACTAATGGCACAGAGGCAACCATTTTGTGTACATTAGGGAGCAAAAGGTATCAACCCAGATGGCATCATTCAAACATCCAAAGTCTATGCTCACCATTAAATCACCTGTGACTTTTGATGGCCTCTGTTACATCTTTTCTGTATAAGTGACTTAAAAGATTCTTTGGTTGTTTATATAATTAAAAGGTACATTTCTCATATGTTGCCCAATTGGAACAGCATCCTCCTTGAGTTTAATCTTGCGGCTGAAGCCACTTAGATTCTGTAGTTCACTCTTAAACACTTCTGTAAATAATTTTTCCAAATTAATGTACCTATCATTCTAATCACCCCCTTTACTAGGTTTACCAATGACATACACATGAGGATTTGCCCTTGGATGCAATCTTATGCCTAACTCCTTTTGATGTGGCAACACAAAAATTGTTTCACCTCTCGCGGCAACATAAACTTTTTCCATTGTCCTTCTCAGTTCCAAGTTTGCCAAAAAAAACTTTCATCACAATTGTATGGCCTGTGTAACCACCTGGACACATATCATTGGGCAATAATTTCCCAAACGGCCTAAATTTCCCAAACAATTTCTTTCCTATGGTGGTATACAAAGCATATCAATTTACCACAGTCTTCACAAGCACCTCACCCATAATCAGATCACCGTGTCCTCACCACATATCCTCTTTTTTTTACTATCACTTTCACTTAACCCCAAAACATCCTAATTCCTGCAGCATATCATACTCTACTTCATCAGGCACACATTTCTCATGTTTGGTGGCACTTTTACATTCTTCCAAAATGACCCTTGTGTTTGCAATTATTGCATACCTGATCCACAACTGGACAATTCTTTGAAATAGCAATTATACCCCCTTTTCCCCTGAATGCTTCCACCATTCCTCATCTAATTTTGCTTACTTTATCTTTATCATCATACCCATTACTAATAATGGCTTTTACTATCCCTGTCGATTTAGATTCCTTCCTTACTTCCTGCACCTATTTCCCAGACAACTGGATGCTTCTCCTGAGGTAGACTGCTGCCTTAACTTAAGCATCATTCCCGAGCAAGACAATAACCTCTTCAACACTTTTTCGACTCAGTTTTCATTAAAATATGGGCCAGTAAAACCTTATCATACATAATGTGCTTGAAGGCACGTGTGACAGGTACTGCTCCCGAGACTGCAACATACTGATCAATGGTCTCTCCCTCCCGTTGACCAATTAAATAAAATCTATACCTCTCCAGAGCAGTGTGCAATTTCTTCCCATACCATTCATGCATCTCTTTCACTGCTATTTGAATCAAGTCTATATTGTCTGCTTTTTCTACGGGTGGCATGTTACAAATGCTTTTAGCATCATGGCATTTAAACAATGTTTCAGAAGCAACAACTGTCTTTGTAGAATGTCCCTCTTCAAAAAACCTCAACATATCACTGGTAACAAACCAAGCCACATTTTGCTCCTATTCGACGGTTCTTTGGCCAGGCTCGGCAAGGAATGGAAGTGGTGGCCGAATGCTCGACATGCTGTAAAGAAAGATTAAAAGTTTTTCCATAGTCACAATTCCCACAAAGAATGCTTGATCCATCCCCATGAAAAAATAAACTAACATAATTAAAGCAGTCACTTGCAGAGACAGGATAATGTCCTAAAAGGAATAACCAATGACCCCATATTTAATATCAATGTACAGTAGTTCCGTTTTTGGTTGTTCTAAGTTTATTAGAAACAATAACAAAGAAGGTTATTCTTTCTCTTTTCAAGATAAACTGCACTCCTCTTTTAACTCAAAATTTCTTTACCAAGCAAAGTCAATGTGATTGACAATCCTTTTCATAATTAATATGTCAGTTTGTTATACAAACGGTCTTTTAGAAGACACCAGTTATGTCAACTCACAGGTAATAATGCAAAATTACTTCAATCAATAACACTAATTCACTTTACATTTTATTTACGGTTCTAGATCGAATTTAGTTCCAGAAGAAAACCATGGCAAATCATCCAGCGAGTCCATTAGTCATTAAAAACAAAGCCTTTGTTGTGCAATACAAGTCCCAGAAGCATAGAAGGTGTCAACTATGTTCTTGATTCCTTGTTAGAAAGCAGAGGACGGCTAACAAGTTAATGCACATTTCAGTTGAACTCTTCTTTCCACCTGTATTTAATTACATGGGGTAAACTGGGTGGCGGAAGCCTAAAGCAAACCTGCTTTAAATGCTATTATATTCATTGGCACCACTTTGCCTTGTTTAAATGTGCCACTGACAAATACACAAATACCAACTTCAAACACTGAAATGCTGTTACATATGATTCATAACCCCATGACTCCTCTTCAAACTACATACAAATAACATCTAGCATTTAATGCTGTGTGCCCCCATATTCTCCATAACTTCCCACTATTCGACTCTTCTGCGCACTCGAGCCATACAAACCGTCATGACTATACAACTTCACAGCCCTGCATTTTCCTCTTGCCAATCCTCTAACAATGATCAGATGAGCTTAACTAATACTTACCTGGTAACTAAGTACGCCCTCCGCCGGGTCTACAAGAACACATACTCCTGAACTGCTTATGCACTGGAGTCCTGCTCCTCTGGCCGGTCTCCAACATTGTCTCCCCATGTACCTCATATCGCACAGACTTCCTCAACTGGGAAGAGAGGCAAGGCCCCCTGTTGGCGGTCCTACTGTCTCCAAGCGCGATTTCTCCCTAAGTTTAGTTTGCCTTTCCATTTCTTTTTGTCGGCTCTGGCTTCTGCTCTGCCAGTTAGTTAACCCTTCTCTCCTTGCAATGCAGTGAATCACCCTCCCTGCCTCTAACTTATTGACAGCCCCTCATAGGCCCTCCAAAACCGAATCTACACCAAGATTTCACTACAAGCACCAATTGCATCACTAAACATAATCTCTCTCAACACCAAAGGATTAAATCACCCTGTCAAAAGGACCAAAATATCAAACTATTGCAACAACTTTGAAGGCGACATAGCTTTCTTACAGGAGCCTACAGAGAATCCCTATCCTTGAGAAAGGGATGGGTTGCCGATGTGACCTGCTCTGAAGCCTGTCGGAAAAAGAATGGGGTTATTACTTTGATCTCCAGAAGCTAAGGCTATCTATCATCTCCTCTGAACATTACATTGAGCGTAGACAGTTGCTCACCAGACATAAGACTGGGAACAACGAGCTCTACACAATGAACATATATGCCCCTAACGCGGACGAGCCGCAATTCTGGTGCACTCTGAACAAGAAATTATTGTCTATACTGTGTGACTCCCAATTAATCATTGGTGGCAACTTCAACCTTCCAATGGAAATTATACTTGGCCGTCACTCTTCATTTAAATTTAGACCCCCCTCCCAAAGCACATAAACAAATGCCCAACCTAGGCTCCACACATGGCCTTTCGGACATATGGAGAATTTAAAACCCTACGGGTAGTGACTTCACTTTCTTCTCCCCTCCCCACTCAAGTTATTCGCTCATTGACTACCTATTAGTGACCAATTCCCTACTACAGGCCACCACAGATGCTACTATTCACCCTATAGTCATCTCCGACCATGCTCCTATATCTATCTCTAGCCTTAATTCACCCACTAAGGAGACAAGATCTCTGTGGCATATGAACACTGAAAGTTTAGATAAAGAATCAGATGATGTTCAGGAGTTAGAGAAAGAAATTGAACTAGTCTTCAAGGAGAATAATAACTCTGTCATCCCCCCAGTAATCTTATGGGATGCATTAAAATGCTCTGTAATACGTCAAATCATGAAACACATGGCTAAAAAAAACAGGGACATTAAAGACTCCCAACAGCACTTAGCCTCTGCAATGAAGAGTAAGGAGGTCACCTTCAGACACTCCAAAGGGACTCACATTTTAAACAAAATTAAACAACTGTAATACAACTACAACACCATAATCAGCAAAAGGGCATATCTATGGGTGCATGCACAGAAATTCAAGAAGATACCGTACCTTAACCGAGCTAGGAAAACTCTGGTAGCCACCCTCAGATTTAAGAAACTCAGTAACATAATTTCCCACATCAGCGCCACAGACAGATCACAAAAAAACAAAACAGCAGACATTCTAGCTAGAAGTCTTTAAGTACTTTTACACAGCCCTTTATTGCCTTCAAGCAGATATCGACAAAGCAGACTGTTGAACACTCCTAAATAGCATAAAGATAAAAACAGTTTTGGAGACCAAGAACTTAAACAAACCCCTAGAAAAGGAAGAAATTTTAAAAGCAACAAACTCAATCCGCTTGGGTAAAGCTCTGGGCCCAGACAGCTTCTCCATAATATTCTATAAAAATTGATAAACTCCATTATAAAACCCCTTAAGGATACCCTGGATCATTTCGCACTTCAGGTAATGTCTCTGGGACGGCAGTGGAGGCCACAATTGTAGTAGTCCCAAAGAAGATAAGGATCCCACTGACTCCAAAAATTACTCGACAATATCTATGCCAAGATCCTTGCCGAGAGATTAGAACCACTCATCCCCAAACTCATACTCAACTCCCAAACAGGGTTTGTTGAAGGGAGATTAGCCACAGACAACATGCATACCTTCTGTCACATTCTGGAAAAAGCTCAATTATCCTCACACCCAGCATCTGTGATTGTCCTAGATGCCGAAAAGGCCTTTGATTAGGTCTCATGGACATTCCTTTAATCGGATCTGGAAACACATAACCGAGGAGAGGCCTTTATAAGAATGACTATGGCATTATGCACCAACCCCAGGGCAAACATTTTAATTAATGGCACACTCTCTGTGCCCTTCAGTCTACATTAAGGTACTTGGCAAGGTTGCCCCCTATCTCCCTTACTCTTTTTGCTCTCCATCGGCCCACTATTACAAATGCTAATCAACTCTTCGGAAATTAAAGGTTTTCAATATGGAAAAACACCATATAAAACTCTTGCAATGTGCATGATATCCTTATCATTTCCGATGAAATAGTTGAAGTCATACCCAAGATCACCAGTATAAATCATAAATTCTCCTTGGTATCTGGGTACACCTTAAACAAAGACAAAACTGAGGTCTTACCTCTTAACACACATTGCCTACCAACCCACCTTGGCGAATCCGGACTTAAATGAAAACACAAATTTATCAAATATCTGGGTATCTGGTTTACCAGTGATTTAACAGAATCTCTACAACATAACAAATCCCTAACTATATCCAAGATCAAAGACCTCCTTTCCAACTGGTCCCCAAAACTCATAACATGGTGGGGGAGACTAGAAACTTTCAAAATGATGATTATCCTGGTGATCAACATTGTCTCATCCAAGATTCCCCTGAGACTCTCACCCTCCATCTTTACATCCATTGACAGATGAACCTCAACATTCCAATGGAACGGCAAAAAAGGAAGGTTAGCTTATAAAGCCCTTCAATTAGATTTCTCGGTGGGTGGCTGCAAACTACCGAATTGGAACCAATATCAAATTGCCTTTTTAACGGCACAAGGTGCCCACTGGCTGCTACCTGACACATTTACTCTCTCTCGTTCGATAGATGCAGAATGCACATTATGCGCTCCCTACCATGTTGCCTCCACCATCACCATGTAGAAACATCCAATATCTCACTCTCTACAAATATTTATAGATACTGCTAAAGCACTAAAACCAGTGGATAAATGCATGCCAAACTCCATTGATAACTCAACCTTTGCTTCCACATGGCACAATCCAAAAATCAAACCAGAAGTGATTACTAAATTTGGTGCAACATGGACCAGCAAAGGTCTAAGGTTAATCAAAGACTTATATAACGACAACGCCACACTCCGCTCCTTTATAGAACTACCAGTCCAACCTAGACTTTTACACGTTTCTAAAACTTAAAGCTTAACTATCTAAATTAGGTCCATTAGCACTGCTGGAAACAAAATGTTCCTAAAAATAGCGCATTATTGGTATTATACCCCTGCCAGAATTGCACTGTGGAAACCTGGGGGGGATGACCTTTGCTGGCGCAGATTTGGACAGCCTGGCACCCTCACACATATTCTCTGGCAATGCCCGAAGATACAGGCCTATTGGGACTCAATTATGCAAGACATAGACACCATCTACCACACTGAAATACCCAGATTTCCCAGTTACATTCTAGTAGGACTCCCCAATTCTCTTACATATCCTCTCAAGTCTTGCCGCGGAAGAGCGATCACTTTTGCGCTGGTGCACCGCTAAGCAGGTGCTGTTGTCTAGATGGGGAACAGAGGAGGTCCCGACTAAACTGGACTGGTTACATAGGGTTTGGGAGGTAGTGGGCATGGAAAAGATCACGGCAGGCCTTGGCCGCACACTACCCAGATTTGATCAAATCTGGGGCACCACCATTGAATTCCTATCTTCGGAATTTATGGAGCTCACGTGTCCGAGATATCTCCGGGTCCTCCGACTCTCTAATGCAAATCCCTCCTCGGAGGACCACACCCACACAGGATAGAACACTCCCCCTGTGGACAGACGCTCACACTACTGGGATATAGACCACCTCTAGATACGTTAACCCTGTCTTTTCTATTTTCTACATTTTATCTCTCCTCACCCCATCTACGAAGTCAAGTATTCTCTATTGTTCCCCACCGGCCAATGGATGTAGGTGTGGCTATTGTTAACTTTGCACTCTTAAAACTAATAAAAGATTTAAATCATAAATTGAGTCCATTCGGTCACCCTCACATCGTATCTTACCTAGAAGCATGGAACTCATCCGGTCATATAGCAAAAAAAATGTATATGCCTCAAGCCCTCCTTCTAGAACACTGTCAGTCGAGGGAAAGCCTACCACATGTGCATTTCATTTCCTTACTTCCCACAATTTCTTCAGCATTTACCAGAGTCATCTGCATACATCTGTTTCAATTTCAAGGGGGTAATATTCCATGACATCATGTGTTTATACAGAAACTCCTTATTTTGAACTCTTTTACATAATCTAGGTATGTCATCCTACAAACTCTTTCATTGACCAGAAGTAATTTCAAAATATAATGGCCATTGCCACTGCTTCATATAAGGCCATTGGATGTTCGCACCCATATCTACAAGGGTGGTATAAATATTTGTGAGCAACCCTTTCTGCACAGCATAAGTGGTGAATAACTTTTCCCACTGGGTGAGGGGTTTACATTCTGCCTCTCTGTTCCCTGTCTCAGTTGGAATTATTGAAGACAGCCCCCCTCTTGAATTCATTTTTACACGTTTCAGAGGATTTGATCACTGCATTACCAAACAGGTCTCAAAGCATTCTACAGTCCCCTCCAACCATTTCCTAAATTCTCGACCCTGCCACCCTTGAGAAAAAGTCCAGATTCCCAAAAAGGGGTATGGTAAAGATGTAAATGTTTGCCCCTTTGTGACCATATCCTATATTTTCAGAGTGGAACACAGTATCTCTGAGACATAGCCTACCGCGTGTATCACTTGTTTCTGCATCTAGTAGACAGCTCATGGGGCTTGGCCCATAACGGCTGCATCCATGTGGATCTAATGTATTTCTTTCTCATGAAGAGACCATTCAAAGAGCATTCTAATTTGGATGAGATGAAAATCATTTTTATGTCTGGCAGACATGGTACACCCGACTTCCTGTTGAGTCTCAGTACTCTCCGTGACACATGTGCAGGTTTGCCTGTGATTGAGCGTGAAAGTTTAATGACGGTGGCCTCTATCAATTCTCACCATAAAATGAGTTTTACAACAATAATTTTTGATAGAAACGTGTAGAATGGTTGAAGACGAAAAGCATGAGATTTTCTACTTCATCGTAAAAGCATGCAGAAGAGTTTTGAAATGTGAAAATGTGAAAGACGTAAATAAAATGCAATGCAATGCAATTGCGTGTTTAAGAATCTAAACATAGTCAACCTAGAAAATGTGCTGCTGATGAATACTAAATGTGACGAATGAAACTAATGCTTACGTAATGAAACACTTGAAAACGATTAAAATGTTTAATTTAAAGATGTTTGACAATATGAAGATTCGCAGTTTTATTTTTAGTATTGTGTGTTACAAATGTGTATATCAAAAGTGACACATATATTAATCTGTTTTGAAAATAAAAACATGCAAAACATTTTTTAGTAGTACCTAATATATTGACATGTAACTTCTGAAGAAAAGAATGATGAGTGAATTAACTAAGAAAATTGATTATTATTAATAATGTGTGTTTTATATTAATCATAACATGATAATGATTCAGCAAGTTTTCATGAAGGCCTCAAATGCTTCTTTTCCTTGTTCGAAAAGCAGAATCTAGCTGAAGTAGTCATTTTGGACGCTGTGAGATCTTTTCATGAAGTTTCTTTCTTATGCTTGTAAACAATAGACTCTCTCTTGATTCAGCAACACTATTGACTGAAATGTATCAATATAATTGCAAACCTAGAGAGAGCGTCTGGGAACGGACAGAAAGTGAATACAGTGAATTTTCTTACTTCCGAGGAAAGGATGGAATTATAAAGTTATTGAAATTGATGAATTTGCAAAAGGATTACTTAATTCTTCTGGATTTCTTAGTGAGGTATTGATCACACCACGAGCAGCCCACTGTGGACAACAAATGGAAACCATATCGTATGATGGAAAGGATACTTTGTGGGCGTAAACTGAGAACGTTTGGAAGTACAATTGCCCTCTTGGAGGAGGAGTCAGGGGCTGGTTGTCATTTCAATTTCCCTGCCTGGCATGCTGCCGGACGGAACTCTGATTTTCTTACCTATGCCAAACCCATTTGAACTGAACTTTCTGAACTGACTCAAACCTGTACTTTGCCGGCTGGTAAAGTGCGCAGGTATAACTTTTCGGCTGAAGAGTTTATGGACTGGTTTGTATAACCTAATGCTGAAACTTGACTTTTCCCATGTTCTCTCTCTCTTCTTTCCCTAGATAACCATCAAATGTTTATCTTATTGAATCTGTATGACATTGTGTGACTAATTGTACTAAATGAATACTATTAAATTGAATCATAAATGTGATTCATGTTCTTGACCATTCAAATTGAGGCTTAGATAAATGGTTTATATGAGAAGACGTACCGTATTTGAGTCATTTTTAGGGTGAACTTTTTGTCACTTATCACTAGTAAGATCTTAAATGAATGGTTATATGTTGTTAGCATGAATTTGGCATTTTCTTATTCCAGGTCCTCATAAGGATTTGCCTCACGTTCTCTAAATATCCTAGTCCCTGTTAGCTCACATAAAAGATCCACTCGAGGTCCAATGGCAGTTTAGTATTGTGTTATGGGTCCAGAGAGGAAATAGATTGAAACATGATATATATGATGTATGTATAAGGAGAAATATTTTGCACAGCTTTCCGCTGCATTAATTTTCTGGTAGCTTGTAAAATGCAGATGTCATTAGAGAGAGGATATCACACTTGTACTTGGTTAGAAAACTGGGTAAAATACACCAAGAAAGATGGCCCCTTAGCGTTTCCACAGCATGGACATTTAATGTTAGAATTTTAGAAAATTTGAGAAGACAGATGAATGATTTGAAACCTAGCTCTAGGCCCCTACATTATGAAGCCCTTGAAGAGTGGGAGCACGAAGCACATCGGAGAGAAAAAGAGAAATGTCAGGGAAGATATAGAAATACAATAAATCGATATGAACAGGCAAAATGGGAATCCCAGAAAAAGATATGGAGACAAGATGTTGCTTCGGGAGCCCGAATGTATCAGATACTGGTAGCAGAACAAAAGTAAGGAGAAAAACGTAAGGGAAAGAGGAAACATGTAGAGGAGCAAAAGGTTCAAGTACTCCCTGGAGCAGATGAGAATCTAGAAGAATACAGAGACCAATCCATTTGTAGGTTTACGACCAGAAGCCCCGCTTGCAGATTTGAATTCAGCTTATAAAAGAATTTTTCTAGATGAAAATCAGACCCCGAGAAAACAGGATTTTCCAATGTAGTCATTACAAATAATCCTGATGCATTATCTGTTCCTGTAACAATTGGTCCGGTTGTTCCCCTTTATCATACTAGGCGAGGAGTCTCACAGATCCATGCAATAGCAGTTCCAAGTGAAACTGTAGGAGGAATACATACTTTACCTAGAGCGAGAGAGATCGTAAGAGATCAGGGAACAGTAAGAGTAGAAACTCACGAGAATAGTGCAGAAAGGTTTAATAGAATGAATTCCACCATGGAACGGGGAATAGAGCCATTAATAAATGTTTCAGAGAAGGCTCTTGAAACGCCAAGTAGAGGACAGCGAATGATTACTGGGAGAGTTGTGCAAATGGGTAGTCAGAAAACAGATTCACGAGTATTGTTGAAGCCAGGAGAGATTAGTGTAGACTCACAGAGATCAGAAACAAGTTCCTCAATAGGGCCATCCCCAGAAGAACTTAATGATTGGATTAGAGACATAGCCTCTACTAGAAATGCACTGACTAATGCAAATCGAACCACAAATATTGATGTGAGCAAATTAAAAGTGGAATTAGAAGAAATGATATTGGGAACCATTAGCCCAGAGAGACTATCAAAATATTGTGATGAAGAATTATTATTTATGTGTAAAGATTTAGGGCCAGATGTGCGATGTGATTTTGCATGCGCAAACGGGTTTGCGAACCCATTTGCGCATGCAAAATCACTGTTGGCCATGTACAATTCCTAAATAGCGAGTCGCAATTAATTTGCGACTCGCTATTTAGGAATTGCGAGTCACAATTAGGAAGGGGCGCTCCCTTCCTAATTGCGTCTGCAATGCTATGTGTGAATGTTTTGTGACCGCAATTGCTGTCACAAAACTCTCGCAAATTACCACCCTCTTCAAGAGGGTGGTAATGTAGTCGCAATTTGGAAGGGGGTCCCCAGGGGACCCCTTCCACTTTGTGACTGTCTCTAAAAATATTTTTTAAGCGCAGGCAGTGGTCCCAGGGACCACTGCCTGCCCTTAAAAAATGAAACAAAAACGTTTCCTTTTTTTTTTTTTTAAATGCATCCCATTTTCCTTTAAGGAAAACGGGCTGCATTTTAAAAAAAGCTGCTTTATTAAAAAGCAGTCCCAGACATAGTGGTCTGCTGAGCCCAGAAGGCCACCATCCCTGGGAGGGCTGGCATTCCCAATGGGCTCACAAATTGTGAGAGGCTCATTAATATCAATGAGCGTCGCAATTTGCGACCCCATTGGGAATCGCAAAACAGTGTAATAACACTGTTGTACATTTCATTTAGCGCCTCGCAATTTGCGACTCGCAACGAGTCGCAAATTGCGAGACGCTAAATGAAAGGGTCGTACATCTGGCCCATTGACCTTTACAAATGATTTCCCGAGGTTGAGAGAGAAACCAGTCGAGTGGTATAAGCAAGTGGAAAGATTTGTGAAGGTTTCAAAGGTCCTGTTAAAGGATTTGGATGCTTTGTTCGATATTGTGGTTCCTACAGATTTGTGGGTGGAATGTAAGATTGCAGTTGATTGGCCAGAAACAGAATATGCTAGAGATCCAAAAACAGGTGCGCCGTCAGCAGAGGTGATGAAAAAATACAATCAGGTCATTACGTATTTGAAAGGAAAGATTTTGCTGAAAGAGACAGATTGGGTAAAAATAGATAGGACTTCCCAAGAACTAAAGGAAACAGTACATGCCTATTATGAGAGACTTCTGCAGGCATTCAAACAGTACAGTGGAATTTAAAATGTGTCGGAGAAAGATATGGGACATTTTGTGTATCGATTTGTCTATGGTTTGAGGCCTGAGATTAGTGCTATGATTCAGCAGCATTTGATTTGTTGGCAGAGCTAGTCAATAGAAGAAATACTGCGTTATGCCAAGGATTGTGGAGATGACATCGAGATGCGACATAAGAAGTTGAAAGAGAAGTAAGGGTAAGCAGTAAACTCCGCTCAGCTGGCGGAGCTTGCAAAGTTTTTTTAACTCCGCACTCCACTTGGAACGCAGAGTTCAGGCAAAAACCCTGCCTCCCACGTAGCATAGCAGAGTTTACCGGCACCGGCCCACCCCTACATTTAAATTTGAAAAAAAGTGTTGAAAAGATTGTTTAATAGCTGTAGTATAGTATTTAGCAGAATGTTGCTTGTAGTAAATTGAATGTAAGAATATTGTCGTTTCATTCTGTAAAAAACTTTTATGAAAATGTTTTTGTAGCTCTTTTAAAAGCATGCTTATGTGCAAGATTGTGAGTTTAGAAACAGTGGCTGTGTGTAATGTTCAGCTAATAGTCCACAGCTGTTAATGGCCATCAGTGGTAAAATGATGTAATTGCAATGAATTCTGCAAAAAAATTAATAAATCACATATATTGTGAAAGAGCCAAGAAGTAAAGCATTGCGCTTAGAGTCCTGAATATATAACATGTGATCCTTGAGTCCTCGGACATCGCAAATAGCGCTAAACCAGCTATAGTCATTCACAGGCTAATCTAAAAATGTTTTTGTGCCGCACATTCGTTAATGACCTGCTAAAGAAGCAGAAAACTATAAAGAATTGTTACTATTACCCCCCTTCAAACGTGCAGATTTATCGACATCACAAGCATGATGAGCTGTGCGGCCCTCCCTGGGTTCATACCTGAGGGCAGCTGGTGACAGATCTTGAAGGCAGTGCAGCGAGCGCCTCCGGTCCTTCTCTATCAACCTGTGTTTTTTATTCATGTTACTGAGCGAGCGGCCACAGCTGCAAAGATGCTTTTTACCTCTTAAGTGAACGCTGCTTAACTAGCGACAGAGATTCTCTGTGTGAGATAAGACTGCTTCCCCGTGAAGCCCTGGAGCTGAAACGTGATCATTAACAAGGTAAGGACACCCTCTAGGTCAGAGCTCCAAGCCTGTTCCTTTGTCATCGCCATCACTAGCTCTCGCTGAAGAGAGGGGTCGAATTAGGCATGCCCTGGGGAATCTGCCCCCGGGTAACTTGGGAGCAAAGCTGTGCCCACCTGTCCAACTCTTTGGCCCGAGGATAGTGTTCCATTGGGCTACTAAAGATCATGGTAGCCTTGGACCTTCTAAATGAGCCACCTCTACCCATGCTTCAATGGCTGCCGACCACATTCGGGCAGCCCGACTACTGACGGCACTTGTGATTCACGAAGATGCGAGCTGTTGACTTACCTCGCCACCCCTAGGAACCAGCTCGATTGGGATTCAGGAACCAACTGCTCAGCGCAGGCAACACAGAACAGCTGCTACGTCATCCGGAAGGCGACAGGTCCAGGCACATTCCCAATCAGCCATAGGGCAAGCTCAAGTCCCACCTATGTATGAGGCTCCCGCAGGGTGGGTCGCTTGAGGAAGGAGGTGTGAGGGAGTTCAGCTGTGGGTGCAAGGGGAGGATCCCCCGGACTGCACGCCGGCGTGTTCCAAGCACCTCCAGTCCAGAGAGCGGAAGGAGTTGCAGTTCTTGCCGGGCAGGGACAGAGATGTACTACAGTTTCTCCCCGGGCAGAGACAGAGGTGTACCACCTCACTGTCAGCAACACTCCTGTCTACAACATCCGTTCACTGCCAACACCTCCAGATGCTCCTTGCGGATTCACTTGGCTGTGCCCCCTCCTGCCCCCACAGCCACTCCCTCAGGCCACTGCTGCAGTCGCTGCAGCTCCCCCACCTCGGGCCCTGCTTCGGATGCAGAGAGAGTAGTCCAGCTGGATTTGCAAGATAGGCTGACGGCAGAGTTTCTGCTGCTTCTGTGGTACTCCAGTGCTTACTCGAGTCTACACATATCACAGTGCTTAGGGGCAGAACCTGCACCGACCACAATACCCAGGTGAGTTTCGCCGTCTATATACAACCCCGTGCACGTGAATGGAAAGGGCTGCATAGGTGCAGGGGACACTTGCTGCAAGCATGTATTGCAGAGCAGAGAATAAGTTGCGTATTGAAAATTTGCATAGCAGCATTACATAGTGCTCAAAAAGTGCACAACTTTCTTTGGTATGCATGTTTATGTGGTGGATGCAGCTCCTCAGCGGTGGTCCTCAGTGTTTTCCGATCTCCTCCATTTTCTCGGTAGGGTTGAGCGGAACTCCGCGGAATTCAAAAGAGTTTTTAAGCAACTCTGCGGAATTCTGCGTAGTGCCACTCCGCAAACTCCGCGTTGATGTTGGCACAGATGAGGGCAGCCAAGAAAGGATCTGTGGGTTTCAATTCAGATTTTACTGGCATGATACTGGGAATTGATCAGACTACCACTGGAATGAAGGGTGCGATGGTTAATCCCTTGCCAAATTTGATGCCTCAAGGAAGGGGACGTGGATCAAACACAAAGTCATTGAAAAAGACTTTCCCTTGTCACATTTGTGGCAAGTTTGGGCATTGGAAGCGCAAGTGTAAGTCCAATTTGGATAATCAGGTGAATGGACAAGCAATTGTGACAGGTACGGATGGATTGATACAATCACAGGTGACCAGCGATATGTTAAATCAGTCAACGTTAAATGTAAGGGGTCAGAATTAGAATATGCCTCAAGTTCCTATGCAAAATTTGAATGGACAGGTACAGAAATACAATGTGAATATGGGTTTTCATACCAATGATCAAGTAAATCCAAATGTACAAGTGGCATCACAATATTAATTACAGATGGATGACAGTGACTCAGTGTGGTCACCTGGTCATATAGAACACTGAGTCAGGAGTGAGGTTTGTTGGGGACTTTTAATGGTCAGTCCAAAAAGCAAATGGGGATGAATCAAACAGAGGTAAAATTCAGTAACAAAAACTGGAGGGCTCCTTTTCTTTCTAGTTCAGTCACTATACACTTGGGGGAGTCTCTCCCTCCCAGTCTCTCGTCGGGTTGTGGGAGACGTCTTTTTGGTTCTCTTCTTCTTTTTCCCACGATGCAGGAAGAGGGGAAAGTGGACAGGACCCTCGGAGGAAAAATAAACAAGAATCAGGTATCGAGGGTTTATGTCAGTATGTCTACCGCCACCTTCACCCAAGACCAGGACTGTGCAGTGTTTAAAGGGGCAAGTGGAGGGAATACGGGTCCCAGTGCACACAAATAGGCTTGTGCCTTTTACCGCCCCAACCTCCACCAGCCCGCTGTGAAATAACTTCAGAAAGTTGCTTGCCTGTGGCCACGACCCTCCTGGGTCATGGCAGGGGGAGTCTCACCGCCCTCCTCCTCTCCGGGTCAATTGGACTCTCAGGCCTTGCCTCTAGGCGGTTCCTCGTTTTGCGTGTCACTTTCGTCCTCTCCTCCTTGTGGCAGCACTGGGGCTCCTTGCTTGCTTCGGGGATCCAGCTCCTCGGGAAACTCTCACCGCTTTCCTCCATCCTCCTTGGTGTTTTCTTCCTTCGTTCCTTGCCCCTCCTCTTGACGTGTTGGTGCTCCCCCGCATGTAGGGGCTGGACCGCCTACTTCCTTTTCCTGGCGTCCGATCGCGGGCGCCATGTTGAAGTTCCCGCCCGCGAGAGGTGCCAGATTGCACTCAGATACTTCCCAATGATGGTGCTTGAGAGGGGAGGCAGAATGCATACTTGGCGCATTCTTGGAGGTAGATCAGAACTGTCCCTATGTGGACGGCAAGGTAAATGGAACACCTATTCACTCCTTGTAGATACTGGTGCTACCCGATCCACTGTGAGAACTGTGGAAATTCCCAACCTACCCCTCTCAGGAGAAACAATCCAAGTAGTGGGAGTATTGAATCAATTAATTCCAACCCCAGTGACAGAACCAGTGCAAGTACAGATTGGAACATTTGAGGATATGCATATGTTTATGGTGTGTGACACTAGTCCCGTGAATCTGTTGAGATGAGATTTATTGTGCAAAATGAATTGCTCCATTTATTGTACACCTGAAGGAATAGAATTTCATACTAAAGATGAGGATCTAGGGGCATATTAGCAAGGGCACTATCGCCGCTTTAGCGGCACTTTTTGCCGCTAAAGCGGCGATATTCATATCGCCCTATCAGCAAACTGTCTCTAACAGCAGTTAGCGACAGTTTGCGGGCATTAGCGCCCGTTTTTTTACCGCTTTGCATGTCAGCGATATTTATCGCTAATGACATGCAAAGTGGGCGTTCCCGATGAACAAACCTGGGAAACACCCGCTAACAGGCCTATCGCCTATTAGCAAGGTGGCCATGGCCCCAGTTAGCGACGTGAAAAGTCGCGCTAACCGGGGTCATCGCCATTTATTTAACACCTGCAATTAGCAGGTGTTAGCCATACCTAACATGGGGGGGGTGGATTATGCTGATACGACCACAGGGTCGTATCAGCAAGGTGTTCTCCTTTCTCCATGCAACATCGCTGGTTTTTCAGCGATGTTGGCCCATTTCCCCCGCTATCGCTGGAATATTCAACGCCATAGCGCTAATCGTTGCTAATACAGCGTTAGCGTGGCGATATATTCCAGCGATAGCCGGCGATAAAAAAAATCACGCTAAGCAGGGTTAGCGATGATTATCGCCTCTTCTTGCTAATATGCCCCTTAGTGTTTAAAATGGCTAGACAAAAAAACAGAAGTAAAGAGTTTGCATCCCTTACTTACTGAAAATGACTTA
This sequence comes from Calotriton arnoldi, assembly GCA_963921515.1. Taxonomy (NCBI): domain Eukaryota; kingdom Metazoa; phylum Chordata; class Amphibia; order Caudata; family Salamandridae; genus Calotriton; species Calotriton arnoldi. Next base: position 652,677 of record CAWUFW010009349.1, read on the forward strand.
CCTCCTGTGTTGAGGGAGATGGTCCTGCCTGAAGTATGGGATTTTTCAGGAAAAGATATTGGATTGATGAAAGGAGTAGCTCCAATTCGAATCACAGTGAAACCAAATGCAGAATACCCGAGAACTCCAGCATATAATCTTAGTCCTGAAATTATTGCTGGGATAACCCCATTGGTTGAGACTCTGACTGAACAAAGAATTTTGAGAGAAATTTTGGGAAGCTCATGAAATTCACCTATCATGGGCATACGAAAACCAAATCGAAAATATAGAATAGTTCAGGATTTGAGAAAAATTAATCAGATTGTGATACCCTGTTTTCCAATAGTACCAAATCCTGCTGTAATTCTATATCAGATTCCATATGAAGCTGAATGGTTTACGGTGATTGACTTCCGTCAAGCGTTCTTCTGCATTCCCTTGCATCCGGATAGCCAATATTTATTTGCATTCCAGTTCGGAAACCATGTCTTGGCATGGTGCCAAGTTCCACAAGTGTATACGGAAAGCCCCTCAATTTTCAATCAGATTTTGAAAAGAAATTTGGAGTCACTAGAAATGCCGAATCACTCTGTGCTAGTGCAGTACATTGATGATTTATTAGTGGGATCTGGAACTAAAGAAGCATGTGTTTCAGATACTGTGGCCCTACTGAATCACTTGGCAGTGAGTGGGAATAAGGTGTTCTCTATTTAGGACATCACATTGAAAAAGGAGTCAGAAAAGTGTCACAAGAGCGAATCATTGCTATATTGCAGATGAATCCACCGAGTACGCAAAAAGGAAGTTTGAATGTTTTTGGGAATGGTTGGCTATTGCAGGTAGTGGATACCGAATTTTTCTTTGATCGCCAAGCTACTTCAGAGAGTGACCCCAGAGACATGTCAGATTCTGTCCCATGGGATGAGGAATGCATGCGCTCTTTTCTTGAACTGCGAGACAGTTTGTGTCAAGCTCCAGCATTGAGAATGCCCGACTTTAACAAAAGTTTGAACCTGTTTTGCAGTGAGCGCGAAGGTTGTGCACTATCAGTTCTAACACAAATGCATGGAACTGCACGCAGACCTGTTGCATATTTTTCAGCTACATTGGATCCTGTGGCTGCTGCTTTACCTGGGTGTTTGAAAGCTGGTGCTGCAACATGCGTGACTTTGGAACAGTGTGAGAACATTGTGATGGGACATCCGTTGAAAGTGTATGTGCCACATTCAGTTGAGATTTTGTTAACACAAATTCGAACACAGCATCTCACGAGTAGTCGGTTAACAAAATATGAGCAGGTGATTTTGGGTGCAGAGAATGTGACTGTGACGAGATGTACGAGTTTGAATCCAGCTACCTTGATGCCGTTACCAGGACATGAAGTTGTGATGGAAGAAGTTGATCATGATCACCTTGACATGACTGAGATGTGTACCAAACCGCGTCCTGACATACAAGATACTCCATTGCCAGAGTCATGTACTGTTTGTGGATGGATCATGCTTGAGAGATTCAGGAGGTACCTTGCGAGCTGCATATGCGATTTGTACTGTAGTGGGTGTGGTGGAAGCATTGTGGTTGAAAGGAGTGTATTCAGCACAGGTGGCTGAATTGATCGCACTTACCAGGGCTTGTAGCATTACCGAACAAACGAGAGTAACCATATTCACAGATAGTCAATATGGTTTCGGGGTGGTGCATGATTTTGGGCAGTTGTGTCTCAACATGGGTTTATGATCTCTTTGGGTTCACCTATCCGAAACGGAGAGTGTGTAAAAAACCTATTGATTGCACTACAACTGCCAGCTCAGATTGCGGTGGTGAGGGCTCCTCCCACCAAACTGGACATGATTATGTCACAGTTGGCAATCAATATGCTGATGAGACTGCACGTTATTGCGCCCTAAAGTCTTACTCATTAAATGTAGAATCTTTGAAGGAACAGTCTGATGACACGGAATACAGATTAATGTTTTCAGTTGTTGAAACTTGGGAATAAAAGAGAGAATTACAAGATTCAGTACCACAGGCAGAAAGAGAAGGGTGGATTAAAACAGGATGTAATCACAGACAGGAAGATAGGGGAGAGGATGTAGCCTTGCGGCTAGAGCGGTCGACCTCGAAGCTGGGGAACCGGGTTTGAGTCTCGGCAGGGACGCTAAACATCCTGTGATTCTGGGCAAATCACTTAATCTCCCCGTGCCTAACAAAAATGAATGTGTCCAGCTGTAACGAAACTGGTGCTCATGTAAAGCGCTCTGATACCAGATATCTCCGGGTCGAGTTCGCGCTATGTAAAACTCTTAAGAAAAAAAAAGATGAGGTTTGGGTTTACACAGATGGGAGACCTGTGTTGCCGGATAGCCTACTGTCACCAATGGCAAGGATTTGCCATGGACCTGCACATGTAGGTAGAGATGCTATGCTACGGCTCTTTCATCAAACTTGGTACAACCCAAGATTTAGAGCCATTGCAGAGAGTCTGTGTCAAAGATGTGTGATCTGCCAACAACAAAATGCAGGAAGAAAGACAGTGATCAGTACGAGTCACATTGGAAAATCAGGAGGTCCCTTTACCCGCATGCAGCTTGATTTCATTGAGATGCCCCCTTGTAATGGATTGAAATATGTCCTTGTGATTGTGTGTTTGTTTTCTCGCTGGGTTGAGGCTTACCCCACAATGCACAATGACAGCTTAACTGTGGCTAAACTGCTTCTTAGAGAATTGATACCTAGATTTGGTTTTCCAGTGTCATTGGAATCGGATAGAGGAATTCACTTTAATAATGAAGTGATACGAAGGCTTTGTGCTGCATTACTAATTGAGCAAAGGCTACACTGTGCATACCACCCAGAGGCATCCGGTGTGGTTGAACAGGTGAAAGGAACGATTAAGTCCAGACTAGCAAAGGTGTGTGCGTCCACATCCCTGAAATGGCCTGATGCGTTACCTTTGGTGTTGAAGACTTTGCGAAGTATCCCAGACAGAAGAACTGGACTGACCCCTCACGAGATAATTATGGGGAAGGCTATGAGGCAGCCTACAGTCCCAGTAAATCAGCTTGTGAATATTTCTGATGACTTGGTACTCTAATATTGTAAAGGATTGGCTGATGTGGTACGTTCTGTGTCTCACCAGGTTGGAGAAGTCTCAACTACCGTTCAACAGGAGCAGTGCCACGATTTGTGCACAGGCAACTGGGCACTCGTTAAGAAGCACGTGCGAAAATTCTGTTTGGAACCTCGTTGGCTTGGGCCTTATCAAGTGATTCTTGTGACCACAACTGCTGTTAAATGTGTTGGTCTACCTAATTGGGTGCATGCAGCCCACACTCCTCGAGCCCCATGTCCTCCTGAAAGTGTAGGGTCTGTGTTGGACGAACCGGTGGTAACAGAGAAACGTCCTGTTCAGACTGAGCACAGAGTAGAGAGGGCGCCTGCTACTGGGTCTCGAGACACTGTTGTAAATGAGAGTCAAAGAGAGTTGATCCCAGTTGGTATCGAGGGTCAAAGTGAAAGGGATCCAACTAAAAGAAATGTCGACTCAAATGATGTGAACAGTGTATCAGAAAAACGAGTGCGAAAAGAAGACAGTTGGCCCAGAAAATCTGAAAGATTGAGACACATACTGACTGCAGGAAGAATATTTTCCACTGTGACTGAAGTCTCTAGTCAAGCTGAGCAAAGTGACACAGACGGAGAAGAGCCTACAGTCCACAGAACAAAAAGAGCATGGACACCAAGTCAAAGATATGCATCTCCAAAGTGGACATTTTTAGCTGCCACAAACGACTGGGAAAAGGAGTTCTACACCTTTTGCTCTAAAAATTGCTACTCATACAAACCTCCATGAAAGAACTGTTGTGAAAATAAAGGAGAAAGAAAGAACAAAAAAGGTCAGAAGAGAAACAAAATAATAAAGGTGTGACCAGACGCTAACCAAAAGCTAATGCACAAAGCCTTTTGTTATAGATTAAGTTTATAAAAAAATTAATAAAAATATGAATGCCTCTAATCTTGAGATGGAAAATTGAAATCTAGTTTCACTAAAAGGTAAGCGTATGTGTGCTTGCTTCTTAACTGCTTTAGTTCTAATTCCTGTCCTGTTGTTGATAATACTAAATCTACCTCATCATGTTTATTTAAGTAAAAATACTAATTTGCATGTGCCCACAACTACTGAAGTGACTAAAATGCAGGAAGGAGTAGTAATAACTAAGGATCTAACAAGTGATGATTTACATCATGATCATTCAATTAACGATTTTTATTTAAATGTGTTTACTAAATTGCTTTATGAATACATAAATACTATGGATGGGAGAGATTGTTATGTGTGCATGCAATTACCAACTTCTGTGTCTGAAGGGGTGACATACCATAACATTCCTTTAACATATAGTATATCTTGTAGTGTACTAACAAGTTTGTTTTATGGTAAAGGACAGTTTCAATATTATTATTCTAATACGACTTAATTTTCTCAGAAGTCCCGGTAAAGAAGAATTTGAATCTACTGCTTGGTGCACGGGGTGCTGAGATAATGGGAGAATTATTTCATCCTACATCACCTATAGAAACTGTATATGCGCATCGACATAATTTAACCTGTGCTTTACATAGTGTGGAAAACAAGTTTATAAATTCAGTAGAAAATCGTGGGGAGGTAATAAAAAAGAAATCTGAAAAACAAATGAAAACACCTCTATGGCTCATAGAGAGGGAAATTATAAAAAAGGAGAGTCATACGCTGCAATGACTCTAGATTGGCAACACAAAAACAGAGCATAATAATAAATTCATTGGTTCCAGTGAATGTGAACATACCTTCCTACTCAAGGGAGGATTGGGACTATTTTTGGCAGGATTAGGTCCAGTATTTCCTGGAGTGTATTTTGGGTGTGAGAAAAATGCTTATAACAAATTGCCAAAGCATTACATTGGTATGGGTGTTGCTACATGGGAATAGTTTTTCCAAAGATTTACCATGTTGATGAACACAATGGAATCAATGAAAGAAAACCTGTACTCTTTAGAGGAGGATTAAGAGCTGCTGAAATTATTGGGGATATCTTTGGAGCTATAATACCCTCAGTTAGAGTAATATTAAATTCACACAAAATTTGAAAACTTTCAACAGTAGTAGATTGATTGTCAACAGATACTGCAGGTGGATTTCTAGTAATTGATACAGAAATGGTTGCTGTTAGATCTATGGTTTTACAAAACAGACTTGCTTTAGACGTACTCCTAGCAAAAGAAGGCGAAGTCTGTCACATGCTGAAAGTTCAACAATGTTACACTTATATCCTGGACAAAAGTAAAGATTTGAAGGGATATATAAACAATATTACTAATTTAGGAAAAGAACTAACAGAATTAAAAGCAGATGGTGCGTGGGAGAAAATTGGGAAAGGATTTTCCTTTGTGGGAAATTGGTTTGCAGCACTGGGAAAAAGGTTTGTAGGGAAAATACTAACTCCATTAATAACAATTGCTATCGACTTACTGATAATAATACTAATGTATCAATATTGCAAAAATAATAGAAGGTCTAAAGAAACTAGAGGGCGAAAAAGAAATAGAACAGAAATTGAATTAGAAGATAGAAAGAGTGGTTTTTATGATGAGATGAAAAATTTGGAACAAATGAGACTGAAACAAATGAAGACAACTCCATTCTAATGTGACTCCAGCATAAGATAAAAGATAAGATAAGATTGTGTGATGGCTTGATTCACCATCAAAGAGGGAATTGATGGAGCGTGAAAGTTTAATGACGTTGGCCCCTATCAATTCTCACCATAAAATGAGATTTACGACAATAATTTTTGATAAATAACGTGTAAAATGGTTGAAGACGAAAAACATGAGATTTTCTACTGCATTGTAGAAGCATGCAGAAGAGTTTTGAAACGTGAAAATGTGAAAAACATAAATAAAGAGAGGGAAAAAGTTATTTGATTACGCAATGCAATCATGTGTTTAAGAATCTAAACAAAGTTAACCTAGAAAAGGTGCTGCTGATGCATACTAAATGTGACAAATGAAACTAATGCTTACGTAATGAAACACTTGAAAACGATTAAAATGCTTAGTTTAAAGATGTTTGACAATATGAAGATTCGCAGTTTTACTTTTAGTATTGTGTGGTACAAACGTGTATATCAAAAGTGACATGTATATTAATCTATTTTGAAAATAAAAACGTGCGAAACATTTTTTTAGTAGTACCTAATATTTGCATGTAACTTCTGAAGAAAAGAATAAAGAGTGAATTAACTAAGAAAACTGAATTATTCATAATAATGTGTGTTTTATATTAATCATAACGTGATTATGATTCAGCAAGTTTTCATGAAGGCCTCAAATGCTTCTTTTCCTCGTTCAAAATGCAGAATCTAGCTGCAGTAGTAATTTTGGACGCTGTGAGAACTTTTCATGAAGTTTCTTTCTTATGCTTACAAACAATAGACTCTCTCTTGATTCAGCAACACTTTTGACAGAAATGTATCATTACAATTGGAAACCTAGAGAGAGCGTCTGGGAACAGACAGACAGTGAACAAAGTGAATTTTCTTACTACTGAGGAAAGGATGGAATTATAAAGTTATTGAAATTGATGAATTTGCAAAAGGATTACTTAATGCTTCCGGATTTCTTAGTGAGGTATTGATCACACCATGAGCAGCCCATTGTGGATAACCACTGGAAACCATATCGTATGATGGAAAGGATACTTTGTGGGCGTAAACTGAGAACTTTTGAAAGTATAATTGCCCCTTTGGAGGAGGAGTTGGGGGCTGTTTGGCATTTCAATTTCCCTGCCTGGCATGCTGTCAGATGGAACTCTGATTTTCTTACCTATGCCAAACCCATTTGAACTGAACTTTCTAAACTGACTCAAGCCTGTACTTTGCCGGCTGGTTAAGTGTGCAGGTATAACTCTTCGGCTGAAAAGTTTATGGACTCTTACCTGTGACTCATTGCGCTTCAACTCTTCATATTTGGTTTGTATAACCTAAATGCTGAAACTTGACTTTTCCCATGTTCTCTCTTTCTTCTTTCCCTAGGTAACCAGCACATGTTTATCTTATAGAATCTGTATGACATTGTGTGACTAATTGTACTAAATTAATACTATTAAATTGAATCATGAATGTGATTTATGTTCTTGACCATTCAAACTGAGGCTGAAATAAATGGTTTATATGAGAAGACATATCGTATTTGAGTCATTTTTGGGGTGAACCTTTTGTTGCAAATCTTATCACTAGTAAGATCTTAAATGAATGGTTCTATGTTGTTAGCATGAATTTGGCATTTTCTTGTTACAGGTCCTCATAAGGATTTGCCTCACATTCTCTAAATATCCTAGTCCCTGTTAGTTCACATAAAAGATCCATTGGAGGACCAATGGCAGTTTAGTGTTGTGTTATGGGCCCAGAGAGGAAATAGATTGAAACATGATGTATATGATGGTTGTATAAGAAGAAAGATTTTGCCCAGCTTTCCGCTGCATCACCTGCATAAATTAAAGTATCAGCAGGTATCTGCAGAGACTTTAAATCTTTGTCTGGGGTTTTAACTGATGGTGCCTGGAAAATGTACAGTAGTCTGGGTATGATATTTAATCAAACTGCTGCCACTCTACGCAACCACAAGATATAGAATTGTTTCCAGCAATATAGTTTCTAGGTGAGGGTGTGAAAGAGTTTAACGTTATTCACCTGGTAAAGTTTGTGTATTTTGAGGATGATGTAGATTCCATGATATTTCATTCCTCTTTGGCCCTCCGAAAAGGTGACCCCCTATAGAATGGTCCACACTTAATAGTTTCCGATTTTCCAGGTTGATCTTAAAACCTGAGCATTGGCCACGTAAATCAATACTCTTCAGGGCATTGGCAATGGAAGTTACAGAGTCTATTAATGATTAAGCACTACCTCTACCACACTCACAAAGGAAGCTCCATTGTATAAAAGGTTCCCCATAACAGAGTCAGGAATTTTTCCTTTGAGATGGCTACCAAAAGTATAGCAGGGCACAGCTCACAGAGAATAAACTCTGTGACAGGAGTCTGATTAGGCCTCTGTGACATTAAACATACCCCTAAAATGTTTATTTCTTGTCCCAACATTAGAAGTGACCCTGACCTGCTGGGAGTGTTATTCCAAAATACCAGGGATAAGTTTTGAGCAGTTCCCAGCAAGTTCACCATGGTCTACAACCACAGTGGTTTTGCATAGAAATGGCACCAAACATGGCAGTGGACTGGCAAGCTAATATCAGCGAGCCACTCCAATTCAGTTTCTGGAATGCCATGACTACATAATACTGTTTAAAAGGGCAAAGCCGGTAGGGCTTTACCATCAGGAATGTTGCCCTTCCCTGCCCTCATAAGGGTGCAGGGAAGGCGAAAAGGGCATACAGGACTCCCAATGCATGTCATTCTAATTCCTGTTTGTATGTCATGAGCGACATTTGTGCTTTAGTAGCATTTCAATGTTTAAAACATTGTCCAGAACCATTTATTTAACATACATTTGTTTAATTTTTAGGCCAGGTGTTGTTAGGCCCGATGCTAAGTTTAGTTCAACTATGAATTTTAAACTCCGTCATTTAAAGTGTACAACTGTTTTCCCACTTCGTCCAGATGTTAACAGATATGTAGGCAAATTTAGATTTACCCTGTAATTGTTTTCACCTTTTACTATGGTTAGGTATAATCATACTGGGGCAAAGAGGTAGAATATAATGTAGTCAGTTGGTAATTTGCGCGGTTATCAGCTGAGCCAGGCATAAGGACTTTAGAAATGTACACTTGAAGCAAATTCAATCTTAGTACTCTGAAAGCTGAAGCAGTCTGCACTTCACAAGAAATCATATGAACTATGAGACCTTGGGCTAGGGAACCTATGTTCTCTTCTCTGTAAAAATGTCCAGTTGTTCATAGCTTAATTTGGGGGGCTACTTGGCCCAACACCCATTTTTTGCAGAAAGACCGACAACATCCTTTGATTGTGAGGGGAGCTGACCAATTGTGGGGAATGGACCAAGGGTGATTTTGGATCATCCCACAAAAACCTAGGGGCATATTAGCAAGAACCTCGTTAAAATTATCGCCGTTTTAGCGGCAGGAAACTGCCGCTAAAACGGCGATAATGGGCTTGGTAATATGCGCTATAGAATTCCAATAGAAGCCCAGGTTAGATGTGCAGGACATATAACCTGGGCTTCTATTGGAATTCTATAACGCATATTAGCAAGCCCATTATCACCGTTTTAGCGGCAGTTTCCTGCCGCTAAAACGGCGATAATTTTAACGAGGTTCTTGCTAATATGCCCCCTAGTTTTCCTGGTGAAATACTGGATTATGGAGCATGGGATGAGAGACCTTAAAACACTAGGCACCACTACCCAGGGTTATGTAGCAGTGACTAGAGCCCCGTGGGGTCTCAACTCCAATACCCAGGGATCTTACTTCATCACTGAATCTCAGCAAATTTAGAGTTAGACGTGTGTTCCACTGAACAATGCCATCATGTGGTACGCTAGCAAAGTCTTCAAATGGAATTGGGGCTGGACCTATCACTTCTATGGGGTAGTTGGATCTTGGGTGGTTGGCAAAATAAATGGTTTACCAAGGCTCAGCTGCGTACTACCCTAATGGTAGATTTAGGATAAAGTGTGGAATCTTTAGAATGGTGGTCTTTCAGCAGAGTACAACCTCCTCAAAAAGCAATGCATGGGTGGGCGGTCTACATTTAAATTTATGAGGATATAAATATTCAGTCCCAGGAGCTTAAATCGATCGAGTGGTGTATTAGACTTGTGAAATCAGAAAAGTAGTATTTCTCCAGTGTTCTGAATGGCAATGGAAAGCTTTATACCCAAAACTGGAAGGCGGTTACCTCCCAGTGTCAAGCCGCTACAGCTTAGTAAGCAATTAGTTGCAAAATTTTTAAAAGTTCAATAAATGAAACCAAGTTGACCAATTAATCCATTGTAATCCATTTATTCCAGATATTATTCAATGTTCATGGGACAATAGTTCCATTCCATACTATTTCTACAGAAATGCCAATCCAGGCCTTATACTGTAGCTCGTCAGAATCCACTATATATCCATGGAAGCCGTGTGGATAATAACCCAATGCATTTCGGGCATTTGTGCCCTTCGTCAGGGGTCTAAAACATAAATAAATCAATAAAGCTCATCAAATGACAGAAATACTTGAGAATGTGCACATGAACATCAACATTTTTTTTAAAAATAAATAAAAGACACCAATGCAATATTCTACCTCCTTTTGCACCCCACGATACCATGTGCATTCATTTTGTGAATGCAACGTCAGTTTCACTAATTTCCTCATTTCCACGCTCCAATGTTAAAAGCTGCCCGATACAAGAAAGTGTCACCCTGATTACGATAATATTGAAACTACGAAGGTGTCTCCCCTTTATTTTAAAAACAACCGAAAAGAATTTGTGATCCACTCACACTGTTATCCGTATGTCAATACAATCTCTGATATTCCGCGCCGAAACCGGCAACGTGACCGTGCGCTTTAATCTCCCTCCCCGGTTGTGCCAAAAATACGCTCTTCTAAAGCAGACTTTTTATACCCTCTCAGGTGTGACCTGTTCTAAAACTGACCCGTTCAAACAGCCCATGTGGTTACTGTCGTTGACTTTACTATAGAACCATGTCTCAATAAAGAAATCAACGTGCAAATAAAACGTACAAAAAACACGAACAAAACTCAGAGATTAAAAAAACATGCCTACCCTCCACCCAATGAAGCTGGGGTGCAATTAAAACTGTAATGACCCTTGATAAACAAAAATAAGCAAATGTAGTGTTTATGCTACATGTCCAAGATTTAAATCATAATTCTTTTGATGCACTTTCAATGTCCACGCGATTCCCAGATGTACTGCATATTTCATTCTTCACTTTTTCTTCTTTCAGTGCAGGGTGCAATCCTCTGTTTAGGACAGTTAGTTACTTCAATAGACTGAATAGTGGGATGCACACCGTTGTTTTCTTCCTTTTATAATTTCCTGTTTAAACTGCTGCTCAATGGCGATAGTTTAGCGTGCTGGCTTGAATTGTGCTACGTCCTAGTAGCACTGATACAACATACCCAAAACTGGAAGGCGGTTACCTCCCAGTGTGAAGCCGCTACAGCTTAGTAAGCATTTAGTTTCAATTTTTTTTAAAGTTCAATAAACTTAAACCAAGTTGACCAATTAATCCATTGTAATCCATTTATTCCAGATATTATTCAATGTTCATGGGACAATAGTTTCATTCCATACTTATATTTCTACAGAAATGCCAATCCAGGCCTTACACTGTAGCTCGTCAGATTCCACTATATATCCATGGAAACCGTGTGGATAATAACCCAATGCATTTCGGGCATTTGTGCCCTTCGTCAGAGGTCTAAAACATAAATAAATCAATACAGCTCATCAATTGACAGAAATACTTGAGAATGTGCACATAAACATCAACATTTTTGTAAAACAATAAATAAAAGACACCAATGCAATATTCTACCTCCTTTTGCACCCCACGATACCATGTGTATTCATTTTGTGAATGCAACGTCAGTTTCACTAATTTCCTCATTTCCACGCTCCAATGTTAAAAGCTGCCCGATACAAGAAAGTGTCACCCTGATTACGATAATCCTGAAACTACGAAGGTGTCTCCCCTTTATTTTAAAAACAACCGAAAAGAATTTGTGATCCACTCACCCTGTTATCCGTATGTCAATACAATCACTGATATTCCGCGCCGAAAGCGGCAGCATGACCGCGCGTTTTAATCTCCCTCCCCGGTTGTGCCAAAAATACGCTCTTCTAAAGCAGACTTTTTATACCCTCTCAGGTGCGACCTGTTCTAAAACTGACCCGTTCAAACAGCCCACGTGGTTACTGTCGTTGACTTTACTATAGAACCATGTCTCAATAAAGAAATCAACGTGCAAACAAAACGTACAAAAAACACGAACAAAACTCAGAGATTAAAAAAACATGCCTACCCTCCACCCAATGAAGCTGGGGTGCAATTAAAACTGTAATGACCCTTGATAAACAAAAAATAAGCAAATGTAGGGGCATATTTACAAGCCCCTTGCGCCACTTTTGCGCCGCCGTTGCGTCACGCATGTGACGCAGCGGCGACGCAAACAATGCGCCGCGTTGCACTATATTTACAACGTGACACATCTAGGGAGATGCGTCACGTAGTAAACCCCTGCGCCACATGAAACCTGCGTCAGGTTTCATGTGGGCGTACCGGCGCAGGGGGGGGCGTTCCGGCGCAGGAACGCCTCGGAAAAGTGACGTAGTGAAATCTACAAGATTTCACGCAGTCACTTTTCCGACGCTAGTGCGTCAAATCCTTACGCCTGCTTCAAGCAGGCGTAAGGATTGACGCACCATGTTAGGGATAGGGAAGGTTGGAACAGTGCTGGAGTTGCGTCGCGCTTGCGACACAACTTCAGCACTGCGCCAACCTTCCGCCAGCAGATGCGTCACGCATCTGCTTATCCTTGCGCCACGATGCGCCGCATTGTAAATGCGGCGCATCGGACGTGGCGCAAGGATAAACTTGCGTGACGCATTTTTCCTGGCGCATCCCTGCTGATATGCAGGGATGCGCCAGGGAACGTAAATATGCCCCGTAGTGTTTATACTACATGTCCAAGATTTAAATTGTTATTCTTTTGATGCACTTTCAATGTCCACGCGATTCCCAGATGTACTGCATATTTCATTCTTCACTTTTTCTTCTTTCAGTGCCGGGTGCAATCCTCTGTTTAGGACAGTTAGTTACTTCAATAGACTGAATAGTGGGATGCACACCGTTGTTTTCTTCCTTTTATAATTTCCTGATTAAACTGCTGCTCAATGGCGATAGTTTAGTGTGCTGGCTTGAATTGTGCTCTGTCCTAGTAGCACTGATACAACATACCCAAAACTGTAAGGCGGTTACCTCCCAGTGTCAAGCCGCTACAGCTTAGTAAGCATTTAGTTGCAAAATGTTTTAAAGTTCAATAAACTTAAACCAAGTTGACCAATTAATCCATTGCAATCCATTTATTCCAGACATTATTCAATGTTCATGGGACAATAGTTTCATTCCATACTTATATTTCTACAGAAATGCCAATCCAGGCCTTACACTGTAGCTTGTCAGAATCCACTATATATCCATGGAAACTGTGTGGATAATAACCCAATGCATTTCGGGCATTTGTACCCTTCGTCAGGGGTCTAAAACATAAATAAATCAATATTCTACCTCCTTTTGCACCTAAGCTAAACTATCGCCATTGAGCAGCAGTTTAATCAGGAAATTATAAAAGGAAGAAAACAACGGTGTGCATCCCACCATTCAGTCAATGGAAAGCTTTAGCCACGCGACCCGACTTGGGCACTGTGTCAAAAAACGTCTTTGGTAATTTAAATGTGTCACAGGTGACATTACACTACCCAGTCTTTTTCTGGCGAATTTGCCCCCTCTAAGCTCTGATCTTTCTCTGTCTTTTTCCCTCTGGTATCAATGTTATTGGCAGCGCCTCCTGCTCCTATCTCGGGGGTAACTGTAGGGCTCTCCACGAGGGGGTTATTGATGCACACGTCATTCTCAAGGAGAGAGAAGTGGTTATTAATATGTAGGACCTGAGATGTTTACTGAGATGGCATTGATGGCTCCATCTCAGTGGGAACTATGGGGGCTCAGTTGTCTGAGTACTGGTACGATTAGACTGTGACCCTTCTATGCTCTTAATCTTAAAGTATGACCTCAGTGAAGGGGTGATTTATACTCTGTCTCCCGAAACGCATATAGAGGGTACCACGGGTTTTACGCCCCTTTTAGAAGTCTTACGAGTAACTACTTGTGGAGGGTTTTGGTTCTGGGCACCTTCCAGACTGACCTCAGGAGAAATAATTATGCTGAGGGGTTTCTGATTAACCCTACTGTACGGTGGCTCCTCCCCCCCAAACTTTGCATTCCTTAAGGTGTGCCTGTTTTTACCTGTTTTATGGGTGGATTTAGAGGTGCAGGAGTCAGCTGGACGCCCTTCTACAGCAGTTGTTGTCTCCTCCTTACTAGATGTACAAGCTGCCAGGTCAGATACCTTAGTGGAGGAGGAAGGCTTTATTTTCCCGGAAGAGCGAGGTTTTAATCCTTTTTTGGGGGTCATAGATGTGGAAAACGGTCCCCTTTTTGACCCCTATATCTTTGTGCTGTATGGGAGGGCGCTGGAAGGAAAGTGCTGACTCTTCCCCTGGTGCCCTGGAAACAGAACCGAGCTGCCGCTCGACGGTGCCGTCGGAGCTCTGAGGCGGCATGCAGGCACTGGGAACCCGTGCCGCAGCTGTTCTTCCCCCCTGAAAAACTGCTGGGAGAGGCACCAACTGTAGCCACTGTAGCAGCGAAGGGAGACACGGGCAGAGACTCAAGAAAGCAGGCGGAGGCAGCACTAGAAAAAACTGCAGGACCCCATGAACAAAGTGCGACTCAACGTGACGGAGGTACAAAGACTCGCGGCCGGCGAGTTAGCAAGCCGCCATGTTCGCCAGAAAAAGAAACTTTAAATGTGGACATCACTCAGATTCTGCTCTCCCTTTCAAACGACATCAAAAGGATATTCGCTATCTCAGAGCAGAATCAAGTCAAAATTCAAGAAGCATTTGAGGGTTTAGAGGAAAAGTTGGTCGGCATTACGGATAGACTTCTTACTATGGAAACCTCCCTGGGGACCCTGCAAGAGGAAGTAAAGAGTAACCAGAAGGAGATATTAGCATTAAAGGCAGGAGAAAAGGAGCTGAGAGACAAACTTGAAGTGTTGGTAAACAACTCTAGAAGAAATAATCTAAGGATCCTGAGTATTCCTGAAGGCACTGAGGTCGGAAATCTAAAGGGCTTTGTAGTAGATTTACTTAAAGAATACTTTTCAGAAGTGGCAAAACTAGATTTAGAAAATGACATTCAGAGGGTGCATCGGGATCCTTTTAGAAGAATTCCAGAAAAAGGAAAGCAGAGGAAAGTTCTAATAAACTTTCGAACTTACACAGTCAAAGAACTAATCCTCACAGCCGCCCTCAGGGGTAAACATTTTAAAAAACAGGATTGGTCCTTTATGATAAGATCAGATATTTCCAAAGCAACTCAAATCCGCCAATGGGAATTAGAAAGGCACATTCAGGATTTGAAGGCTCTAGGGGCAACAGCACAGTTGAAATTCCCGGCGACCCTCAGAATAATGTGGAATAACAAAATGTATAATTTAAGAGAGGTACCCGAGGTTGAAAATCTTATCGCTCAGATTAAATCTCACAAAGACTCATAAAAACTTTTAGCTTACTATACAGGTTGGAGGTACGAAGCTCTAATAGGGTATGTTGGAATACCCAGTTTGGATAAAGGGAGGGTTCCCCAATGGGATACAGAAAATTTTACACGTTGTAGTTTATTTGAGCACAGGGTGGGGAGCATTCAGGGAAAAAATCTAAAAAATATGGTCCTCATTGGTGCAAACGAAAAGAATACTAGCATGGAGAGGGTGGTCTGAAGACTATCACAGAAGAGACAATGGTTTAGAATGGTCTGTAGCATAAAAACACTCTCTTGCAATGTCAACGGCCTAAGGGTAAATTCTAGATGAAGGAAGATTTTGGATTTCTCAGACTCTCCGATAACGATGTCATAATACTACAGGAGACACATTTACGACGAGAAGAGTGGCAGGGAGTGCTAGAGAGGCATAGATGGATTACCCACCTTGTATGCACAAATCAGTCTTGTAATGTGAAGGGGATGGCAGTTCTATACAAGAAATCTGCTCAAGCCAGGGTGGGGGGCTTCGTGGCCGATTCAAGGGGTAGATGGTTAATAAGCTATGCTAAAATTCATAATATAGGTTATGCATTTGTGGCTTAATATGGCCCAAATACAGATGACCCCTCTCCACTTAGGGAAATATACCAACAGCTTCTTGAAACAAAATATCACATCATTATGGGAGGAGATTTCAATACATTGCTGGATCCAATCTTGGATAAATCTACAGCCAGACTGGCAGTGAATTCTCCTAAAATGAGGGATTACGTTCACTATTTGATAAAAAATGTAACTTTGGTAGATATTTGGAGATTGAGAGCAGGACAGGAGAGAGGGTATACCTTTCAGAATAAAAAGTTGGCTCACTCTTCTAGAATTGATTTCTTCCTTATTGAGCAGAAATTTAACAACAATATTATTAGTGTAGCACACCAACCGTCACATTTATCTGATCATGCGGCGGTTAAGCTAGAGATGTCGGTAGAGGCCCCTCTAGTACATATAAGGTGGACTCTGGACAGAACCGTTTTAGGGGACCCAGAAATAATAAAATCTCTGAAAGATGATACAGTTTTCTTCTTTAAACAAAATGAGCATTCCGCCCCCCCACAAATTGTTTGGGATGCTTACAAAGCGTATCTCCGTGGGAAATTAGTTAGTATGGCAGCGTATAAGAAGACGGCTGGGAAGAACAAAGTAAGGGAATATGAACGGTCCATTGAAGAAACACAGGGAAAATTAGTAGATAGTGAGTCTATGCAGGATTCCATAAAAAAGGAGCTACAAAATATATTGAGAGAAGCAAAGGAGACCTTATCAGATTATTTGGAAGGGTTAGTGAAACAGAGATGGGAAATTAGTTGGTTGGCGAACCATGAATATGGGGAAGGCTGTGGAAAGATGCTAGTGTGGAAGGCGAGACAAGACTTTTCTAGAAATGAGATAAAGGAAGTATTAAACAACAAAACAAAAAGCAAATGCACGGAAGACCGATCAATTTGGGAAGCTTTCTTGGGGATTTTCCAAGACTTATATACTGATGATATTGAAGTGACACAATCAGAAATAAGACAATGGTTAAATCAGGACAAACTCCCCTTCCTAGATATTACTCAGCAGACAGCTCTCAATCAGGAGATCTCCACATCAGAAATAGATAGCATCATTAATAACTTAAAAAATGGGAAAGCACCAGGCCCTGACAGCCTACCTAATGAAGTATACACAGTTTTGAAAAAGGAAATCACCACCTTCCTCGCTGGCTTACTCAATAATATTTACACACAGCAAGCTCCCCTTCCGCCTACTTGGAATGACGCAGTGATCACCTTGATACTCAAACCTGATTATGGGGCAGATGTATCAAGTGTTTTCCCGTTTGCGAACGGGAAAAAGCCTTTTGGGATGTATCATCCCAAAAGGCCATCGCAAAATAAGGAATTGCAAAATTTGCGATTCCCTTTTTTGCGAATGCATTTAAGGAATCACAAATTGCGATTCCTTAAATGCAATTCTGAAAGCAGCCAAATTTTGCGATCTGTCCTTAAGGATTCGCAAATTACCACCAACTTCAAGTT
This sequence comes from Calotriton arnoldi, assembly GCA_963921515.1. Taxonomy (NCBI): domain Eukaryota; kingdom Metazoa; phylum Chordata; class Amphibia; order Caudata; family Salamandridae; genus Calotriton; species Calotriton arnoldi. Next base: position 670,107 of record CAWUFW010009349.1, read on the forward strand.
GTTGCTAATTTGTGATTTCCTTGTAAAATGCACTTTTTTCCATTTTTCAAAGTACCATGTGGCGCTCATACATCTCTTAGGGCATGTATGTGCGCCACATGTGCACACATGTTTTTTTCAGGGGTGCAACAAGGTGTCCTTTTGGCACCCTTGCAACCTTAAAATTGCATTTGCAATTTGCGAGTACCTATTGGGTTCTCGCAAATTGCGAATGTCTTCCCATTCATTCCTATGGGCCTCTAGGCCCATAGGAATGAATGGGAAGGTATTCCTTAATAGCGAATCACAATTTGCGATTCGTTATTAAGGAATTTGTAGGAATCACAATTAATATTGCGAAACCTACATACATTGCATTTTGCGAATCTCAAATAGCGATTCTTTAAAAATCGCTATTTGAGACTCGCAAAACGCTTTTTTGATACATATGCCCCAAAAACCCTAAAAAATGTGAATCCCACAGGCCAATCTCTCTGCTTAATGCAGATTATAAAATCTATTCACAGATTCTGGCCAAAATGATGGACAAGGTGTTGGGAGAGATTATCGATATAAATCAGAAGGGCTTCATGAAGGGAAGACAGCTTTCTGATTTTTAACTCAGGACCTGGTGTGTGCAATTGATGTGGGCACTGTTGTGGGTTCCCCGTTATCTCTCATAATGGTAGATGCCGCCAAGGCCTTTGATAGAGTCAGTCGGCCCTATCTTTATGAAGTAATAGAACAAAATGGTCTGGGTGGTAATTTCCTTCAAGCTATCAAAAGTATATATTCTGCTCCTACAGCAAAGATTTTGGTAAACGGCGCTTTGACTACTAGTTTCCGGGTAAACAGGGGAACCCGTCAAGGCTGTCCACTCTTGCCACTATTGTTTAATCTATATATAGAGCCTCTTGCGAGGAAAATAAGAGCAGAGCAAAGAATCTCACCATTTCAATACTGGGATTGGAATAAAAGGGAGGCTCTATATGCAGATGACTTAATAGTCTACACAAGTAATCTGGAGATATCGTTGCCGGTAATTATGGATCTAGCGGAGAACTTTGGGAGAATATCGGGATACCTAGTCAATGAAGATAAGACTGAGACTATGACATGGAATTGATCCATTCCAAGCCACCTCACGCATTTAGATAAAACAGAGATTAGGTATCTAGGAATACGGGTGACGAAGGACTTTGAAAAAATGGCACATATCAACTTCAGTAGACTTATGCGGGAGACTAAAAAACTTCTGCTTGATGGGATTCCCTCCTGATTTCCATATTAGAAAGGGCCAATTTAGTCAGAATGACGGTTCTCCCTAAATTCACTTTTATTTTCAATGCACTTCCCATATTCTATAGGCAAGCCTGGTTTAAAAAACTACATGGCCAACTCAGCAGTTTTATATGGAGGAGCAAGAGTGTGAGAATCTCCTGGAAAAAACTTAGGAAGAAAAAGTTGGAGGGTGGAATAGCGCTCCCTGATTTTCAACTGTACTATTGGGCCTTCTTTTTTAAAAATGCCAGACTACTGTTGATGGACTCTCAGGACATGCCAATGAGATATAGAGCCCTAATAAGCACCTTAGGAGAAGAAGCCAAAGACTTTATATTTAAATTTGGCCACTCAATTTTTTTTTCAAAACTACATTTAAAACTTTAATCGCAGCCTGCAAAGTCTGGATTCAGGTTAGAAGAACCTTAGAGATCCCATACTATAGCAGCATGGCACCAATTTGGAGATCCCCAGGAACCCCTCTTTGTCTGAAGGATAGCTTGGCATCCCCGTTGTTAAATGTGGGTATACTAAGATGGGGTCAACTTGCTGAACAAGGTGCTCTAGCACCGTGGCCTGCTCTGTGCCAAAGCACCAACTATAATCTATCCAGGTTTAAATACTATCAGTTGGTTAGCTGGTCGCGAACCCAATCAAATCTAGGGACAGAGACTGAAATCGAGAAGGAATTATTAAATACCCAAACCTACAGAAAGGAAGTGGTACTGGGCGCTGGCACAAGGGGACAACGCCCCTTCGACTCTACCAGAAGAGATTTGGAAGCTGGACATGCCAGGCTGCGATGTTCACCACCTATGGCAAGTATCTGTTGCTACACTATGGTCATCAGTGATATCTGCACCACTCAGGGGGAACCATTTGTTCACTATATACAGGGCTTACTGGTCCCCCAAGAAACTTGCTAAGATGGGAGGAAGCAAAGGAAGATGCTGCCTGAAATGCCAACTGGAGAATGCGGATGATATACACCTATTTTGGCAGTGTCCAGCTATTCAGTCCTTCTGGCGAGATGTGGGTGAAGTATTGAAAAACATTCTGGGGTTCAACTTTGAGGTTAGCATACCATTGATTATTTGGAGTGTTGAAGGTAGATGAGATATCTCTGGGGAAAGGTATGGCCTCTCTACTCTTTATATTATTAACAATTGCACGTAGGGAAATCTGTTTAAAATGGGTCTCAGAGCTCCCTCCTACTTGTGCGGGTTGGCTAAGTTTCTCAAGGCACATAGCTAGACTTGATTGTCAGTTGGGATCGCCTAAGAAAGAAAAATTGTGGGCTCCTTTTTCCACGTGGTTCCCGATAGTCGGATTGTTGGCACCACCTTGAGAAGCTCTGGAACACCAGAAATTCTGGGTTATAGATCAACTAAGTCCAAGGATTAAGACAAATCTCAACGAGTTGGCGAGGCTAGTGGTGGCTTCCATTAGATTCTCCTCGACTGCTAGTTGAAGAAGGCTGGTCTTTGATGCCCAGATCGTGAAAGGTGTGTGGTGCCCAGATCCTTTAGACCTCCAGATAGATCTTGGCCTTTGCCTTTGTCATATATGAGGACTTTAAAAAACAATTTAAAAAAATTACACTACCCAGTGAGTTCAGTGAGTATACCACTGAATTTCCCTGCCCACTTTGGTCATTAGGTGATGTACGTAGAAGGGCTGAAGAGGTTGTTTCATTGTAGCCTTTAAAGTGAAAAGCACTAGCCTGTGCTTTAGTATCAAAGAGCGAATTTAAGAAAAAATGGGTGAGGTGGTAGTGTTCTGTGAAGAGATGTGTCTGCAGCTTTTTTTCTGCACTGCATGAAGGTAGGAGAAGTTTTTATGCTGCTGAAGATGTTCTTCTGGATTGACGGAAGTTAAACTGAGAAAGCTTCTTTTGCAGACATTCTTTTCTCCAGTTCTTCATTTCAAGTCTTGACATGTCTTGGCTTTTTGTGTGGCATTGTCTACCTAGAATGACTAGCATATCGGACAAGTGGAATGGCTGAAAAGTGGAGTAGAACTGAAATGTTTTTTCTCAGGGGCTCACAGGCAACACAGCTGATCATGAAAACTACAGAGGCCTAGAGAGAGAGCCAGTAAAGTTCTTTCAATGTTGAGAAGATGTGGTTGAATTTCTTCAGGTTCCTGATGAGATGAGCTGAAGCATGTAGAATTCCTCTTAGGAATGCCAGTATGGAGTCAGAGAGAGTAGTGAGTAGACCATTACTACTTCCAGGTGACTGAAAAAGCGAAAACCATGGATTGTACTGTTGATCCAAATTCAGATGTGGGAAGGTTCTTTATTAGGAATAGTCGGTACCATTCTTGTTTTACTTAGTGATGTGCTCATTGAAGAAAAGGTCTGTATCAAGGGTGAATCCAAGTGATATGATGCTTGTCGTTGGGGATCAAATCATGTTGGCCAGCCAGGCTTGAAACATGGACTGTTTCATATTATTGGAGAACAGAAGAAATAATCTTTATAATAGGTTGAGAACCAGGTAATTACTAAACATTCAGTTCTCAAATTCCTTAAGCAGGACATATGTCACTTAGCGCCATCCCCTGAGGAGATTCTGAGGTACAGTGGGGCATATTAGCAAGGGCCTTATCGCCGCTTTAGCGGCACTTTTTGCCGGTAAAGCGGCGATATTTCTATCGCCCTATTAGCAAGCTGTCGTTAGCGACAGCTTAATGGCGAAAGCGACCGTTTTGGTGCCGCTTTGCATGTCAGCGATATATATCGCTAATGACATGCAAAGTAGGCGTTCCCAACTAAAAGCGACTGAAAACAGTAGAAAACACAACTTCCCCCTATTAGCAATGCCCGCGAAGCGATAAAAAAATTTGCGCTAACCGCGATTATCGCTGGAATCTAACACCTGCTAAAAACCTGACTTAACCATTCTAGTCAATGGGAGGTGGATTGTAAGGTTAAGTCCTCACCTGCCTATTAGCAAGCTTTTCATTAGCGCGTTGAATTTATCGCTGGATTTCTCGCGCTATTGCTGGGTTTCGCCGCTATCGCTGGATTTTTTATCGCCTTGGAGATAAGCGTTGATAATAACGTGTTATCTCCGCGATGAAATCCAGCGATAGCCGGCGATAAAAAAAACAGCGCTAAGAGCGCTTTGCGATAATTATCGCAATTCCTTGGTAATATCCCCCAGTGAGTGTTACTGATGAATTAATAGATTTTAAGGTTGTTGTTAGTGAGTAGTTTACCCTGGGGTATGATCTAGATTTTGAACTAAATGGGGAGAGGATTGATTTCTGGAGAACTCCACAATAGACAAGGAGGTTCTGGGATTCAGAGGTTTCCAACTGAGTCAGATGGTGGCAAGTGGAATGGTATGAAGTAAACCTTTGCAAGACCATATTAGTGAAACTCATACTTTGTACCATGGTGTTCATCAGAGCTTGATGTTCGACTGTGTCAAAAGCAATTGAGAGGTCAAGCAGGATCATGAGCTGTGACTTGTTTTTGTCACTGAAGAAAAGTTGTTGCAGAGTATCTGTCTCTTTACTGCAGCATGGTCAAAAAGAAGGTGGGTGATAGGTCATCAGTTGGCAAGATAGGTTTCTTCAGTAGAGGGAGGATCTGTCCTGCTTTGAGGTCAGTCATCTGGCAAGGTACCCTGGTTAAGGGAGGCACTGATGAGATTGAAAAAGTGTCTTCTGTGAACAGTTTTTGTAATGGAGGATTGTATGTTTTTTTCAGTGGAGGTGGAGGCTTTGAGTGCATTGAGGCTGGTAATTAGTTTTGAGTGCAAGAGAGGTTTAAAGTTTATACATTGGAGTGGAGCTCTGCAGAACAGTTAGTGATGTGGGCCCTGATTTTGCTTCTTTTTTTGGAGAAGTTTACTGAATGTGAGGTTGTAGATTTTTAGTGAAGGTTGATGTCAACCTTAACAGTAATAAATTGGAGATTTGTTCCTGTAATTTGCTTTGCTTTCAGTGACCTTGTAGAAGTTGTTTTTGGATAACTTAATTAGAGATCTGTGTGCTGAGTAGAGAGCTTGGAGTTGGATAAGGTCAATAAAGGCATTTGTTCGTCTGCATTTTTTTTCTTGTCTTCATATTGGGCACTTGTTTTATGTGAGTTATTGGGTGTACCATGGCACAGAGGTTCTTGGTTTCCTCCTGATCTTTTAGGACTGTGTTCTGTCTGTTGAATGGTGTGTTGACATATGATGCGGACTGGTGGGTGTTCTGGATGTTGATAGCTTCCTTAAGAAGGAATCCATGGAAAAGTCTTTGAAAGAGTATTTTTTTTTTAAATTGTATTTATTGATTTTCAGTGATAGAATACAGTAACCGATCGATCCATCAGATATAGACACATTAATACAAGTTTACACATGTTAGCCCCACATACAGCAGCATTTCATGTTATAATGAGATATCCACCTCCGCAGTGATGCAGTCTCTGAACCTCAACCCATGTGCCAAGCTATGCGGCCGTAAATCGCCGTGCATGATCACAACCCTGTGAGCACTGAGGGGAAAAGTTAAATTAACTAATGTACAATCCACAACCCAGCATCCCTACATCGATAGTGCAGCCTATTTCGGGTATAATGGGAAGGGGGGTGGTAAGATGGTAACCTAAAGTGTGTGAAGCAATCATCCTGCTTACTCCATACATTTAGATATCTATGGCGCCTGTGCCTCTACGGTGGTAGCAGGAGCTGTAATGGGATGCGCAATGAGGTAGTGTTTCAGAGGGCCCCAGATGTCTTTGGGTCGCGATGTCAAGGGGAGTAATTCTGCATACGTATTCAGTTGTTCCTGACAGTATACTAGGTCAGAGAGCCAATCCTTAAATTTCGGCACTCTGCCTCTGTCCCACCTGCAAGCAACGCGGCGTTTGGCCATTAACAAAGCAATAGAAAGGAAGCGGCGGCAGGTCCCTATGATCGATTCAGTGTAGCCCAGCAGAGCAACTAATGGGGTGCGTTCTAAGGTAAGTGTTGTCATCTGTTCCAAAGCATCAAAGACCTGCCCCCAATACTCATGCACACCGGGGCAGTCCCAGGCTAGATGGAGGAAGTCGGCCCCAACAAAGCAACATCGGTCACATCAGTCCGAGTCTTTCAGCTTATACTTGTACATTTTGACTGGAGTGTAATATAGGCGATGCAAAAATTTAAAGTGTGTAATGCGCAGTCTACTGCTGGCTGAGATTCGTTCTGTTTGTAGGCAGCAATATGTCCAGTGTTTGTCTGTAAGCTCATAACCTAGCTCTGTACTCCAGTGTGCGCGAGCGGGGCATGGAGCCACCTCCTGCTGCGTGTGGATAGTGTGATAGAGTCTGGAAACAACATGTCCTGGGGAGGTAGCTTGTAAAATCAGATGCAAAGGAGACAAAGTCGGGGGTTCCTGAGGGAACTCTGGGGTTATGCATCGCATACCTTGTCGGAGCCGTACATAAAGGAAAACATCTAATGGAGAGGGCCGGACCTCCAGAAATATCTGTTCTAGCGATCGGAACGTCTCATTATGATAAAGGTCGCCCCAGTTTATGATTTTCGTCCGCTCCAGGAGCTTAAGAAACCCCGTCTCCTGTAGTAGTTGCATGCGAGGATGGTATAACAGTGGGAGTAGTGGTGAGTAAAGCACTGGACCTTTTAGTAGGGTAAGTATGCGGTGCCAGGCATCAATCGTGCACGTGATTGTCGTGGGAGTTTTGTCTCGCGGCTGAGGGGTAGCACAAATTATGCCAGCAAGGGGGACGGGGTATGCAAGCCATTGTTCAACTGCAACTTGCGGCATGTGTGTGGGTGGGTGAAACCAATAATAAGCGTAATGTGCTTGAGCACATGTGTAATACAGTTCGAAGTTCGGGACATCAAATCCCCCCAGAGAATAAGGCCTGGTGAGTATATTCCATTGTAGTCGCGGTTGTTTGCCCCCCCCATAGCAATCTGATCATTTCTGAACGCAATGCCTTAAAGAAGTGTCTGCCAGGGTGATATGGAATGTTAAGGAATAAGTATAACAGTTGTGGAAGCACCACCATTTTAATTAGGGAGGCGCGCCCCGCCAAAGAGAGTGGTAGGGATATCCATCGAGTCACACAGCTTGCAATGCGGTCGAGAGCCGTGCCATAGTTGAGGCGCATTAATTCTTCCCGATCTCTAGAGCTGCGTATCCCCAAGTAGCGCATATCTGAGCCGCACCACTCCAGTGGGAAATCCATAGGGAACTGTGTGGCTGCAGGGGTAAGAGGGAACACCTGCGATTTCCCCCAATTGATGCAGATCCCAGATAATTTCCCAAAGACGATAAATTCTCGCAGGATCGGGTTAATATTATTTTGTGGGTCTCTGATATATAGGGTAATATCGTCTGCGTAGAGGGATATAAGTATCTGGCGCAAATTGCAGCGTAATGCTTTGTCCTGGTGCTGCTGCCGTATCTTAGCCGCTAAGGGTTCGATTTCCAGGGCAAAGAGCAGGGGGGAGAGGGGGCACCCTTGTCGAGTGCCCCTAGTTATAGGGAAGGCTGGAGACAGTTGACCATTAATCAGGACTTTGGCCGTAGGGAGTCGATATAGCAAACCTATCCATGAGAGGAACAGTGGAGGGAAGCCCATGCGCTGTAATATCCCTAATAGGTAATCCCATTCAACCGAATCAAACGCCTTCGTGGCGTCTAAAAAGATCGCCGCCAGCACCAGATCGGGATCCACATTGTGTAATATGGAGAAGAATGTACGCAGATTGTGCGTGGTTGCCCGCCCAGGAATAAAGCCTGCTTGATCGGGAAGGACAAGCTTCTCCATTAGCAGGTTTAGTCTATTGGCCAGAACTTTGGCCAGAATTTTTGTATCGCAATTGAGGAGTGATAGCGGTCTGTACGAATCACATTGAACCACTGATTTCCCAGGTTTTAAGAGAGAGGTGATAAGCGCCTCTCTCATGGTAGGCGGCAGTGTACCTGTCTTCAGAGCATCCTCATATACCTCTTTTAAAATGGGGGCTAACTGATCTATGTATGCCTTGTAAAATTCGATGGGGAGTCCATCTAGGCCAGGGGCTTTGCCGGACTTCATATGCATAATGGCTTCCCGTATCTCATCCAGTTCGAAGGGGGTGCACAGGAACTCCCTCTGCGAGTCTCCCAACCATCCCAAAGCCACATCGTCAAGGTAGCCGTCAAGGTCGAGGGAGTCCCGTCTGCCAGAAGTATATAATGAGGAGTAGTGCGCGGCAAATGTGTTAAGTATGTCAGCTGTGTCTCTATATAGCACTTCCCCAGGACCTTCAATCTCTAGGATGTAATTAGAGAAGCGAGGCTTTCGTATCAACTCTGCGAGAGCCTTCCCAGGTCGCCCACCCTTGCCATACCTTCGGGCCACCCAATATTTTCCCTTGAACTTTGTCTCCCGGTCCGCTGTGCTGGTGTAATCGGAGAGTTTTTCACGAAACTCGCGTTGGGTCTGTCCATCAGCATCTCTGGAAAGTATAGTCTCTAGCCCCTTGAGCTCAGCCTCCAGTTTCCGCAATGTCCGCTGAATGTCTCGTAGGACTCCAGAACTTTTCGAGATGCAAAACCCCCGGATTGTGACCTTAAAGGCCTCCCATATTGTTTCGACACTATCTACAGAACCCCTGTTTCTCTGGAAGAAGTCGGCAATTTCCTGTCCCAGTTCGCTGCTGAACACTTCGTCTAGCAGCGTAAGGGGAGACATCCTCCAGATGCTGCATGGGACACCATATCCCGGGGGGGGTGAGCGTTAGTTTTACAGGAGAATGGTCCGAATAGGTTCGCGCTAAGTGCGTGACAGCTATTATTGACGGACCCAGGCCGCGGGAGAGAAGGCAGTAATCTAGGCGGGCCCAGGATGCGAACTGCGCAGTGAAGTGTGTGCCTTCATTGGCGTGGGGATGAACATGGCGCCATGTGTCTAACAATTCGTAGTCGGTCACTATATCGTGAAGCACTTTTTGTGAACTATTGTAGTGGTGCGGCGCAGGATTGGACCTGTCCTCAGCAGGTTTGAGGGTGACATTGAAATCCCCCCCCAGATGACATGGGTGGAACCAATCTCCATGATTTTCCCCCAAAGCTCGACAAAGAATTCTGGGGAGTCGACATTGGGGCCATAACAGCTTGCTAAAGTGACCGATTCCGTGCCCAGCCTGCCCCAGACAATGCAATATCGTCCGTACTGGTCTTGTACTGTACCAGCCACAGCAAAGGGAGTTTTTTTTTTAATGAGGATGGCCATAACTCTAGAGTATGAGGAGTAGAATGAAAGTGTTCTGTGATCCGCCCATTTTTGAGCGAAGGTGTTGTTGTGGTTGGGACTGAGGTGGGTCTCTTGGAGCATTGCGATATGTACTTGGTGACTATCTAAGTATGCTAAGACCTGACGTCTCTTCCTCGGATCTCCTAATCCCCTAACATTCCAGGTGAGGATGTGTATATTCTGTTGAGGTGATGGACTAGCCACGTGGTATGGTGGTATCTAATGCATGGCACCGTGGCCTTACTGCTGTTGTAAAGCGGGTAGAAAACTCACAATGTGTCTGTCGTTCATGCTGCTTTGCGTGTGGTAAGTGTAACTCCATAAACAATCCTATTCCCACCCCCTCCCACTGAAGCATCCCAAACATGCCAGAAAGAACATTCCCTCCCCCTCCCAGCAATCCCAACGATCCCAAGAACAGTCTGCATACAGGTCTGCAGCGAATAACAGGGGGGGTGCACCCTCGGGGGGAACTCCTAGGCTCATGCACGGTCACTCCCTGCCCTCGGAGTATCGGAACGATGGAAAGACCACACTCAGCGAGGGCGAGGGTGCTCGGTGCTAAGTGTCAGTTAGCCCCAGTGTTCCACTTATCTGGTTTGTAGTGACAGATGTCCCAGTCCAACATATCTATGCATCAAGTTCTTGTGGTGCTACGACGATGTGTTGCTTCAAGTGTAACATAGGCTGTAATGGCATGTCGCAGGTACCAGTTATTCTGTGGTTGGAGAAGTCGACTTCGGCGATGCATCCGGAGAGGCGGTGGAGTTGTTGCGGCGCTTAAGACGCTTCAGGAAGTCTTCCACCTGTTGCGGATTGGTAAAGAAAGACTGCTTGCCCTGGTGTGTGACCCGCAGGCGGGCCGGGTATAGAAGAGCGTAGTCAATTTGAGCTTGAAGGAGCTTTTGCTTAGCAGGGATGAACTTACGCCGTTCTTCCTGCACCGCCGCTGTGAAGTCTGGATAGAGAGTGAACTTGTTTCCTTCGAACGTGAGTTGGCGCTTCTCCCGTGCCATCTTGAGAGCAACATCCCAGTCCCGGTAATTTAGGAGCAGAGCAATGATGGGGCGCGCCGTGCTTTCTGGTGGCGGCCTGGGCCCGAGCGATCGGTGCGCCCTCTCGACTATGAACTGGGAAGAAAAAGATGCTGCACCAATTGTATTCCGCAAAAGTCTTTCTATGTATTCTTCCATCCTGCCTGTGTTGGTGCTTTCGGGAATGCCAAGAACGCATATATTGTTCCTTCTACTGCGCGCTTCAAGATCTTCATTTTTTGCAGCGATGATTTTGAGCAATTTATCCATTTGTGCCACATGCGTCTGGATATTGGACGTGTTGTCTTCCACGTCTGAGATACGGCGTTCTGTTTCTTTGATACGTTCGTCGTGCCCATCTAACTTGTGGACAATGGCATCTATCCGGTTGGCCATGGCGTCCATTTTGTGTGCGATATCGGTTAGGCTTTGCCGCATCTCGAGAAGGAGGGATTTCATGTCATCCGCCTGTGAGGGGGTCGCACCCAGCGCAGTTTCCTCTCTAGCCTCCTCCGAGCCTTCTTGTTGTAGGCGGCCACTCCTCTTGGTTTCAAAGGTCAGCCGGGTTTGTTTAATGTCTGTTTTTCACATGTTGAGGATACAATGACGGTAATAGCGATGTCAGCCAATGCGCAAGTGGCAGCAGGTCACCTGGTGTGGGGAATGAAAAGCGGAAGCGACCAGCCAGGCAGTTTCAAGCAATGGCAGCAGGGAGAAGTATAAAGCCTCACAACGGTCACAGATCTTAGTGCACCAGAGCAGGGAAGCAGTATAGGGAAGGCAGGCAGTGACTATGTGTAGTCCCACTGTGGTGCTGGACACAGATTAGTCCAGCTGTGACGACATTCGAGAGGTATTCACCAAAATTGGCAGCACTGTCATCCATGATGTGGTTGGGGCGGTTTCAAAGCTGTGAAGGCAGACCCCACTGTCAGAGTTGATGAGAAGTGGCCCAGGGTGGTAGGTAGGCTGCAGTCCACGATCATTACGTCTGCACAATGTGGCAAGCTGATGAAAGGCAGGATCACCTGCTGTTGGGCACCCACTGTCCGGCCAGTCCGCCGAGGCACAAGCGAAATGAGTCCAAAAGCGTTGTGGCTGGTAGTGCCCGGGGCGGGAGGCAGTGCTGCGGCGGTGGCAGGGGGGGACCTCCCCAAGAGCTAAGTGTGCAAGCATGCGTGCCTACACTGGATCCCCAGCACCGCAGGCTAAGCAGGGAGCAACCAGTGCAGCCAGGCCAGTTGAGTCTCAGCGGGAATCCGCTCTGAGGCGGGTGGTGTGGTACGATGTAGGAGCGCCTATGCAGCGGAGGGAATCAGCGTGTTGCTGCCGGCGCCCCTCGGATCAATGTGGCAGCACAGTGGTGAAAAGCCGCTAAGTACACTAATGGCAGTGGGGTTGGTTACATGCTAAGTTCAGCTTGGGTCTGCTTCACTTCTCCGGCCGTCGGAGCTTCGCAAATGAGGCCAGCGCGTCCGCGACCCCGCCGCAGACTGTAATGGCAGCGCGCGGATCGCCGCGTTCCGATTACCGGAGCCCCCGGGCGAAGTGGAAGAGTCGTCCCAGACTCCGTCTCCTCAGGCATATAGGGGAAGGAATGTCTGAGCACTCACAGGGGAGCAAAGCAGGGTGCACTCACCCCTGTCACGAAAAGGCGGCGGAGAATCCAGCCGAATCGGGAATGGGGCCCAGATGCCACGTGGGCGCCGCGGTCCTCGCATGCCGAGCCCCGACTGTCAGAGGCTCCAGGTAAGAAAGTCTCCTCCTGCGGTGTACCCAGGGCAGCGTCGTGGAGTCAGTCAGCAATGCGCCATCCTCCCCAAACTTGCACCGCCAGGTCTCCGGGACAATGTCACCCCAGCGATGTGGTAGAATGCATAGTAGGATCACTGGTGCAGGATAAATTAGCGGATAATGGTGCCGAGCTGCAGGAGCCTCACATCAGTGCGGCCATATTGCTCGTGCACCACCTAGCGTCCCCCTCTTTGAAAGAGTATTAGATCTGCATTTCTCTTTTCATTTACCAATGATGGATAGATGTGTTGTTGTGGCTGGAGAATGACATTGTGATTTATCCAGTCCATTGACTTGGGAGTGGATAGGTTGAATTATGTTCTGACTGATGGCAAGGCATATGAGGAATGTGTTAAGGGATCCCTTCAATTAACTGGTGTTGGAATAAACGGGGAGTTTCAAGTCTCATAGGAAAAAGGTTAGGGGTGAGGTATGGTGGCAGCGATAATGAGGTTAGATATTTCTTCAAAGATGTTCTTGTTTGGGCAGGGTGATCAGATAGAAGGAGGCAGCATGTGATAAAGACAGTTGAAATGGTAAGTGAAAGCTCAAACAACTTGAGTTTAGTTTGATTCGTGAGAGTGCTATGTTGGATTTGTGGATAATGACAAGTTTTCCTCCTCTCTTGAATGTGCAGTCTATGTGTTGCTTGTTGTAGCATGCAGTGTTGAACACAGCAAGGATGTGTGTGCACATGAATGTGAGACATAGTCTTGGGATAAACAGTATATTTATGTTGAAATGAGTTATCATGTTATCTATGTAAGGAGTGTGAATAACTGTAAAATGTGTGTTGATGAGCATCAGTTGGACACTTTGTTCTTTTGGTGGAATGTATGTCCTGATGAGTGGAATGTAAATGAAATGTTATTTTTAGCTGTGCAGTAAATATGTGTTTGATTTTGTGCTCTGGGTACAGGCCTGGATATATAATAGAGGGAGTTCTATAATCTGAGTGAGGCACACAATGTAAGGGGTTTATCTGAGGCACAGGTTTTATCGCCATCGGACTTCTTTAGCTCAAATAATCCCAAACAGGCAATGCCTGTGTCTTTGTCTAGCCTTTGCTGAGAATGCTAGATGGTGGGATGCCACAGTAGAGGTGCTAAACAGCCTCTGATATTAGGATCTTGGTGGCAGTCTAGGGAAACAGCTGATTGAGTCTGGTGATCCGGTGAAGTTGCGTCACCCTCCAGCAATGGCTGCTGGAGCACTATTGCCCTTGTTGACTTCTAAAAGATAAATTTCTATTGGTTTCCTTCAAGGGCATCTGGTGGCAGGAACTTGGCGGACGAAAGGAAAACAGTTGATTAATGCTGGTAGTCGATGGGGTCACATGACCATGCTGCGATTGCTGCTGGGGCACTGCAGTTATTGTTGCATGCAGTATCAGAGCCAAACACTTAAAGCTCAGGGACGTTTCAGGGGTTTAAAGGGTTCAAGAGGTGGAAGAAGAATACATTTCTCAGGTATGGGCTGTATCCACTCAAATTTGGACATGTTAGTGAATTGCAGTTGGTTGAAACCCCAAAAGTGGGAGTCTATTGGAAACTGAGTGAGGACTAGAAAGATGCAGGCAGGAAGTTGGCCAGAGGCAAAGCTGGTAGCTCTGTATGTATATATGTGATATTTATGTAGGATGAACCTAGCAGAAAAGGAGCAAAGCACTGTGCAGGTGGCCAGTCAAAGTTGCATTTAACATGTCATTAAGAAGTTCTGATACCAAAAGCGAACTGTTACTACTTTGTGTTGTAGTTTTTTTAAAAGAGGGGTGTCTTCAATTCTTTTCTAAATTGTAGCAGGGTTATGAGAGTCCTGATGGATACTGAATATTGTTCCAGATCCTCGATGCTTGGATGGAGAAGGGATGGTGATTAATCTTTTTCTCTTTTTGCACTTATTCATCTCCAGTCTGATGGTGTCCCAAATGCAAGTGTGTTGAGAGCCACTGGAAATGGTGAGCTTTTCAGACAAAATGGTGGGGGTTCCGATTGTGACTTTTACGTGATTTTGAAGACAGTGTAGGCTAAGAAGAGACAGTTAGGTTCAGGTTCCCTCAAGGAAGGAGTGATATGGTCATATTTCATCAGAGCCACGATGAGGCATGCTGCAGCATGTACGCTGCCCTTAGGGAGGCCATGGTGGAGTCTGGGAGTCCTTGAAGCCAAGCATTACCACTACCAAGATATGCGAGTGTCCAGGATTGACAACAGTTCTGAAGTTACTTTCTGATTGCAACAGTTTCACTTTCTTTAGTAGAAAGAGGTGGTATCAGTCATCTTGGTTTTCTTCCCGAAGAGTTCCTTGAGGCTGAGGTCAATATCCAGGATAAATCTGAGAGACTTGGTGGTAGGTGAAATTCAGGGTTTGAATCAGTCCAAATTGATGTCATTGAGACCGGTATCCACTAGTTGCCGCTTGTTGTCCTCTGAGAATAGCAGGAATTGTGCTTTGGTGGGGTTGAGCTTCCAGTAGGGGCTGGAGATCCAGATCTGGATTAGGTGAAGCAACCTCCAAGGAGTTGGCTGTATGGAGGAGAAGAGACTTTCAAGTACAGTTGAGTGTCATCTGCATATTGTTCAATTTTGATGCTGCTATTGGTTCTTAGACTTCTAATGACCTATATCTAGATGTTAAACATGATGGGGTTATGATGAAACACTAGCCCTTAAGGGCTCTTCGGTGGATGGGGATGTTTGAGACCAAGAAGTGCACATGGCATGTAAACAAATGGATGTCTGCAAAAAAAGTTTTAAAAAATTGCTTCCTAAAAACCAGGCAATATTTTCTTGCTTTTAACTATTGAGTTATGTTACAATCAACTAATCATCAAATGAAATGTGCTTATCAACAGTTTCGCAGACACCAAACGTGCACCCTTATATGCGGTGCTCTATACAGCATCTTGCAGATCAAAGAACAAAAGACATTTGAATAGATGACTTCCAACCTAGAGAGATACACAGACTTCCCCTTTAAAGTAATTCTCAATTCAAAATGTACTGTGTCAACAAAGAGTACTCTAAGCAACCTAATTTATTAGGAAGTAAATTGTCAGCCACACTCTACTTCATTTAGAGCCAAGCACTGAAGAGGCTGGAGATCCAAATTTTCCTCAATGGTCTGAAAACTTGCTTTCTCAAATATAGATACCAGTGCAATCATTTAGAGTAAGAAGCAAGGCCCTAACCTCCGCCCTCTGGTGCAAGACTGCCAACAATATTTAGAGATCTCGTTTCCTCTGGCAGAGAGCATCTTGGCAAATGTGCTTCTGTTGGTGCATTGGAGGCGATTTCACCAACACTAAAAAACCTGGCAATGGATCAATTGCGTTATGTTTTGTTTTGCAGAAACAAATCCTCAAAGCGGGAGCTATTACTGCAAGATAGAAAATCAATGGCCCTGACATAGAGAGATGGGGGAGTGGGGTTTTCTATATCACAATCTTTGGGTATAAATTACCTAAGCTCCACCACTGGTCGTATGGACCTTTGTTCGTCGACAAAGAGAAATAAGGAGTGATCCTCTACATACCAATCTATCATTTAAGACTGTAGTACAATCAATAAAGAGAATTGGAGTGAGGGTAAAAGATTTATTTTACAAATTCTCAAGTATCTCAAGTTTATTTAGTAAGGATTAATCTTTTAGCCATTATCATTAGAAGTGAACATAGTCCAATAATTGATATTTCAGTATAAGATACAATAATACAGTAGTCAGATAATTGCAGTTACAAGTATAATGCACCGAGCATGTTCCATAAAGGAAATATCCTAATCTAAATTTAGTTGGAAATAATATGATAAAGATGTCAGTTCAGATACCCAATAAAGAGTTCTGATGAGAGAATCAATGCAAAAGCATAAAGCCTTTGCATATTGGACTGGAATTTTTCTCAGTCATAAATCAGCAAACATAAAGGAAATAAGCTAAATAACATCTCATGTAGGGGTGTCTAAGAAACACAGAGATAAGCCTCTAGTCAAGGTGTCGGGAAAGGAATCTGGCGTCTACTCTAGGAACACCACTAATATAAAAAACAAAATTCTATGTTGCAACATTTTCTTTCTTCTTCTAAGTCCTCCAATAGAAATTCAGCAAATTCCTAGGAATAAGTAAACTCCCCATTTTCTCATAGGGGCACAATAGGCTTTTAAACATTAAACCTTTAAAAGGTACTTCTCTGATATTTTGCGGCATAGACTGTTCTTTCCATGAATTATCCTTACAGTCCCCTCCTCTTCTCCCGGTGAGAACTCACTATCAGTTGTCTAATACATAACAAAAACCTATTTACTAACTAGCAGAAGGCTTTGGGAAACGAAACAACATTTGTAAGAAAAGCATTGCGCATAAACAACTATTCAATGTGAAAAACAGGCTTTTCTGTGTTAATGCATTATTTTTCAGTTAACATGACATCGACAGTTAGGCGAACTTAAACCAGCAGTTTTATTTATTTGCAAGCCTATAAATTTTAAGTATGATTGCCTACTGCAAATTTTGTATTTAGCATATGTTTTATTTAAACGTAAACTTTGTACATTATTAATGAAAGCATTTTGTCAGCGAATAAAATTAACGTCAACAGTTTCCCCTATCTGATGGTTGAAAACCCAACTCAATGTCTTCTTCACAAATGAATCTTTAGAGTGCACTCTCACTTTTCCATTTCACTCTGCTCTGATTTGTCTTTTTCTTTCTTTATTCTTATTCCAGGTTATATAGCATCCAAATCCTATATACAAAGCATATAAGCATATCAAGCAGATATGTATGATTAGTACAGGTTTCGATATGACCCTAAAAAGACCTCCACCCTCTGTTGCAAACCAGTTGCCAATGGCAGAAGCTCCTTTGCCTAAACTCCCTAATACACTTGTGGTTTCTAAAAGCTCTAATTCAGGTTTCAGGTCAGAAATTATCTTTGGAAGTTCCTCTATCTTTCTACTCTCGTCAGGGATGTATGAGCAGAAATGTTGAGCTTTCAGCATTTTGCAGACTCTTCCTTTCTTGGCTAAGAATATATCTAAAGCTAATTGATTTGCAACACCATTGATCTAATAGCCATTAATGATGTGTTAATAGTTAATAAGGCACCAGATGTACTAGTAGCCAGTTTGTCTACTACTGTTGATAACTTTCCAGTCAGTCAATCAATCAGCTTTATTCGGCAACATGCCATCAAAGTGCAGACAATTACAAACATGATTAAAAAAAAGTAAGAATACATTAAAGCATGTGTTAAGAGCATTTAAAAGTGATAATAAAACACTGGAGAATGTAATAGAGGAGTCAATTCCACAAGTCCAAAATTTTAACACCACAAATGATACTAATCAGTCAGTTTCTGTTGTATATTAATGTGTCTAATCTTCCACACAGCCAACAAATACAGTGAAACTGTGAATACTATACATGGACTCGTGTCACATTTCAAAACTCTCAACGCTGCTCTGCACTTCCCAAGCCCCAAACTACGGCAGAGTGGGTGGATGTACAGGTCCCTGGGGCTGAGCAAAGGAATAGAGCATGCTCCAGCGATTCATTCACTGAAAAGCATGAGGGGCATTCCTCATGAGGTGCCCTCTGTTTACCCCCCTACCTAGATGTAAAGGTGAGTAGGAGAAGGGACCTGTATCTAAATTGTATAAAAGGTTTCCTTGCTGTTGCCGGCTCAATATCATCCAGGAAATTTTCTAAATCATAATTATCTTTATGTTGGAGAAAGTCCACAGTACCTGTGCATGCAAAAGATTTAGCTTGTGTTGCCAATAGGCAATCTTTATTTGGGCCTTAGATATTTCACTACACTCGTTTGGGACCTCTCAGAGACGAGTAAGGCCAATATTCAAAAGGCTTGCCCTAATGTACTTGAGTCATGGAATGTGATTCGCTCCCGCACTATGTAAAATCTCCTGCATCCCTGCCTGATAAGGAGCTAGCTCCTGGTTAGACCAAAGTCACTTCCAATAACGTATAGGCCTTAGGCCAGCCACGTCTACCATGCTTTTCTGCCCCATGTCTAGTCTTAAGAGAAGCAACGGAGTACTGGAGGGGAGACCAATCAAATCTCGCAAAAAACATTTTTCAGCATTCCCCAGAGTGGACACATCCCTGTACCCTCAAAGCTCTGCTCCATAAAGGGCTGAACCAAGTGCTTGGCAATTGAAGATCTGTAATGCGGGAGATAGAGGGCGAAAAAAAGAGCCCTTTTGCTGTTTCACAATGCCCCCCAAAATCTGTTCTAACCTTAATCTACTTCTGACTATGTGCAGTTGCCAGTTGAAATGCTCAGTAAGTGCTACTCCTAAGTACTCAAACATACGCACACGTTCCAGGTGAGATCCTCTAAGGACAGGATTGGGGTGAGTGGTATTGCAGGGGTTTAGTACCATAAACTTTGTTTAGGTAATATTTATATCCAAACCTCTAAGAATGCAAAAAGAATCAAATCTATGTAAAATCCTTTAGAGACCCATGGGGGATTTTGATATAAGTAATGAATCGTCCGCAAACAACAGAGCTGGTGTCCTGATGCCTGCAAGGGAGGGAGCATCAGATCCACCACAGTCCACAAAAGATGCTAGGTCATTAATAAAGAGCGAAAAAAGAGTCAGGGCAAGAACGCATCCCTGTCTCACTCCCCTTTGGACAGGGAAAGGTTCAGTCAGTTCACTCACCTGACCACATCTGACTTGGGCAAAATTATTTTCGTGAAGACGCTTGATCATAATCAGTTGATAGTGAGGTACTCCCAGATCAGCCATCACTTGCCATAACTTGGGGCTAGAGACCAAATCGAATGCTGATCTAAGATCAAAAAAGACTACATAAAGCCGTCCCCAGCCTAGCAAGACATACTTCCAATAAAGAAGCTGAAACCAGAGGACCTGATCTAGTGTGCTCACCCCTTCTCTGAACCCGGACTGCAATAGTGATAATATCCAGGTCACAGTCATCCATTCTAAAAATCTATTCAGCACGACCCTTGCAAAAAGTTTTTGAGTACAGTCCATTAGGCTGATATGCCTATAATTGGCCGGGGTTTCCCGAATTCCCATTTTATAAATTGGAATAATTTCAGCCTCGGCCCAAGTTAGAGGAATGGGTGCACTCTTCATTATAGCACTAAAAATAGAGGAAAAATAGGGCCCCTACATGTCAGGTCTTCCTAGAAAGAGATCTCCAGGGACCTTATCCAATCCTGGGGCCTTTTGAGGAATAGTTTTGTTAATTGCCGCGATAACTTCATTATTGGTAATATCTAAACAGTGAGGAATACCATCTGAGGTCGGGTCTTGGGTCAATTTAGTACTATTCTCTTTAATAACACTGCTGTAGAGAATGAGGGGTTGATCGATGGAAACTAAGCTGGAATCTTAGGAAGAATATCAGTTTGGGAAGTGCTCGACCCAAGATGCCATTGGGATGAAATTTTCAGTCGGAGGACTAACCTCCGGAGTACCAAAAGCAACTGTATTCTAAATGGAGCAAGAATCCCTTCCTTGATAACTTTCTAATTTTCTCATCATGTAAAACTACTCCTACATGTGGCATAACTGCTCCAAAAATATCTCCTACTATTTGTGTCCCATCATCAGTACTACGTGGGTGTCCATGGGGTTGTGTCATTGTTAAAGCATCTATGCTATTCACATGATACATCTTAGGAAACAGCAAAACTAAATAGAAACATCCTCCCAATCAGCAGGCAAATGAAAATAGGCATGAGGCCACACACAAAACACACTCAAGGCATAACTGTCTCTTCCCCTGTTATTATTTGAACATGTCCTCTAAAAGCTTTGAATGTATGTTCACAATTACTAATCCTAAAGTGTCTCATCATCAACAAGCTTTATTGGGTTAAAAAACCATAAAAGCATCAATACATAAAACAATTGCTATGCGGCATATCTCAATATAAATTTACCTAATCAATAAATTCAATATTTCCTAACAGTTTAAAAAGAAAAAAGAGACATTTTTAAGAAAATAAGACATCCTAAAATAATTCATATGCAGAATTTCAGTAATCCGAACTCTCCACAATCAAAATCATAAGTAACTTGTGCAAATATAACTAACATGAACGAGAGGGATACTCAAAACGTCATAAAGAAGTAATCATACAGATGGAGAATTTAAAACTGCATATTAAAACCATCATTAAAAACTTAGCTCCCCACCAGATTCCTCATTTATTATTATGATTATTATTATTACAGAGTTCTTGTGTAGCGCATAGCTACCCAAAGGTTTTCCAAGCGCTTGGGGACAGGTTCAGCAGCCTAGAATTGAGATCTAAAATAACCAGGTTTTAATCTCCTTGCAGAAATTAGATGAGGAAGTGCAGCATCTGAGAGACTCAGGAAGAGCATTCCACAGCTGAGGGCCCAAAAAAGAGAAAGAGCGGCCACCCATCTGGCCACTTCTAACTCTGGGCACTGTGAAAAAGGATTGGTTGCTGGAGCGCGGAGTGCAAGGGGAGTGGTAGGGCACTACCAGTTTTTGTATGAGCCGAAGTCCCGAGCTTAACATCTTTTTGTACATAAAGCATAGTGCCTTAAAGTTAATGCACTTGTCCACTGTGAGCCAGTGGAGATCATAAAGGAGACCAGATGCAGAAGAATGTTTGGAAAGCCGGAATAGGAGCCTAGCGGCAGGGTTTTGGACCATCTGAAGACGTCTCATCACAGACTTGTCAGCCCCCAGGTATAGGATATTACCATAATTTAGCCTGGATAGCATCATGGTCTGGATAACAGTTCTCTGAGCAGAGAAGGGAAGTATCCATAAGATCTTTTGAAGTCATTTCATAATGACAAAACCTGAGGATGCAATCTTAGCTGTCTGTGGCTTCATGGACAAGAGGGAATCCAGCCAAAAGCCCAGGCTCTTCACCTTGTTGAAAGGTACGGGAAGTACTCCCAGTCTAGCAGGCCAGTGTTGAGGATCCCAAAGCTGCGGGTTCCTACCCAGTACCATAATCTCAGTCTTGTCTCCATTTAATTTCCAAGAGCTAGAGGTCATCCAAGTTGGGACAAGACCGAGGTAGTAATTGAGGTCTTCCATGCTAGCTTCCTGCCCGGACGACAAATAAAAAATGATCTGTGTGTCGTCCACTTATGAGAATAAAGTCAGGCCACAGCCTTCCACTAGGTCCGCCAGAAGGGAGACGTAAATATTAAAAAGCATGGTGCTAAGGGCAGATTCCTGCGGTACTCCCATCATGAATGAATGAGGGCTGGACATTTTATTCGTGGAGAAAACCTGGAAAGGATGGCCTGCTAGAAAGAGTTATACCAGGCGAGAGCCATGCCTTGAACACATAGTTGAACCAGTCTTTTGGCAAGAATGTCATGAGACACTGTGTCAAAAGCAGCGCTGAGATCTAATAGGGTCAGTACGGCTGTGCCACCCCTATCCAGGAGTCCCCTTAGATGTTCTGTGACTCCTAGAAGGGTGGATTCTGTGCTGTGCTCAACTATGAATCGTGATTGGGAAGGGTGGAGGACATTCTGAACTTCCACATATGGAGTGAGTTAGATGTTAACATGCTTCTTCAATATCTTCAAAAGAATAGGTAGCAAAGAAATGGGTCTATAGTTGACCCATTTAGATGGTTCCAGGTGATTTTTTAACAAGAGAAGCACCATGGCATGCTCCCAGGCTTTGGGCAAGTACCCCTCACACAGGGAGGAGTTCAGGAAATCAACTAGCAATCTAAAAGCCTCAGAGATAAAGTTATAAACCATCATACAAATATATTCAGATTGTAATAGCTGTAGGTAAAGCAGAGCAGGCCTTCACCTTCTTATATCCAGAGACCTCAGCAGTGGAACAAAAAAAATGTTTCCTAGGTATAGCATACAATTTACAGAAAAAAAGTTTCAGTGTAGACTAAACCAAGCATGAGTTAGAAACCAGCAGATGGGTTATATTAAATCTAAACCTTATCAGTTAAATCTTTGATGGTGTGGAAATGGAAAAAGAAGGTAAGTTTCACTAATGGTATATAGACAAACACTCTTTTTGTCCCATCTCTCTGCTTTCTCTATGCAGTCTGCATGCAGTCAGAAAATCTAGTTTTAGCTGATTTTTAGTGATGGAAGTAATACTTTGTGGATTATAAAATAAGTGTCTCTTTCTAAATTGGTTTCTCCTTTTATAAAGACATAATTTCCCTTTTTGTTGTCCAGTTAACTTTAATTTTGGTAAACCATTTTCTTTTTGTAATCATCTTCTTTCTTTCAAACATTCTTTAAAACATCCACCTCTTTATTTGCACTAGGAAAGATTTGAGCTCTTCTCTCCTCTGATGTTAAAATGGACTTCTTTTCTAATGGCTCCATTAAACAGGTTAGATTTCTTTTGCATCCTTTAACAGTGTCTATGACTATGGGAGCTCTAAAGAAATCCCATTCGATTTACATATCTTTTGCTTGTGGATGAGGATTAACTCTTTTCTGAAGAGGAACTTTCGAAAGGATCGTATCATAATTAGAAAAACAATATTTAAAATGTTCCTGTCTATAAAATAAACTAAATAAAATACAACATGTAATTGCATGTGACAATGGGATGTGATGACATGTCACTTCTTCTACAGCTGAAGCAGGTTAGTGTGTGCAAACATAACAGTCTTTAGTATCTAAGATTTGAGTGCATTCTTGTACTAATCTGGAATAAAAATTTGCAGAAAAATCTTACTTTGTATAATCTACAAATAAAGCTTTTAATTTTGCCTCATCTATTGTGTGTGCAGGCGATGTAGGTGTTGAAGATGCAGGTGTAGACTTAAGTGTTTCTATCTTGGGCGTAAAATTCATTTCAACTAAAAGGACTATAATTGCTACTATAACAGCTATTAGTGTGTCAATAATCACTACTCTACACTTAGCTTTGGTAAAGATACACGTTTGTCTATAGTTTAGACCTTGAATAAACGATAGCAGCAGGCAAATTAAATATTCTGCTTTGTCTTCTACTTGTGCAAACGTGCAAAACTTTTGATTATTAATTTGCAATTATTTAATTCAGCTTATTTACAAACATCTTTGTGAGATATCCTTAGCCCTACTCCAGCTTCTAAATGTGTTATCTCTACTCTTCTACTGAAACCTTGGCCCTAGGGAATTCTTCTTAATTCTTTTTATTCACTTTCGTTTTGTTTATTGCCAGTTTTCATTTATTTCAGTCCTTTATTTTTCCTGATTTAAACACAGTTCTTCATTTGTTGTTGAAGTTAATGAATTTTTGAATTCACTAACTAGCGCTTGTCTCATTCTTGATTGTAATAGTTGTTTCAGAAAATGTTTTTAATCAATGCAGTTTCTTAGAGTGGCATATCATGGAGGTTCAAATGTCTCTGATCTCAATTCATTAGGATTTTGACCTGATGCATTTGACACATTCTCTGCATAGTAAGTCCATTCAGGTGCACAATACCTGCGACAAGGTACTCTCGCTGTTTTGAATCTCCTCGGTGTCTATTGATCTTCTTCTGTTTCACTTATACCACTAGATTCTGTTTCTTCGATGATGGTTTGGGGTATATGTTCAAATGACACACTTGATTTCAATTGCCTCCTACCATTTGGACATTCCGATCTCAATAAGGGCCTTTCTCTCCTCACGCTTGTACCTTCGTCTGGATCAATTAATATTGTTCTTATGATGCTTCAGCAGTTCCTTTATTCTCAGCTCTCAATTCTTCCTCTTCAGTGTGTGCTTCCACCCCACTTTGTGAGATTTTTGGAACTTGCACTGGTGAGAGATTTTGCTGTACTTCATCCCTCTCTGGTCCTTCTGGTCGTATGGGTACAGGAGATCTCGGACTTGGCTCAAAGAACACTATACTTCTTTGTACTGGCACCTTACTCTCTGAGTGTGTGAGGTATGCACCTAATTAGGTGTTCCACCACATTAAACAGCAGTGTAGGTAATCAAGAGGACTTGATAGGGGCCTTTCCACCTTGACTCCAGGCAAGAATTTTGCACGTTTCTTCACCAAAACCCAATCTTCTGGGTTAAGGTTGCAGCACTGCTCCTGATGAGGACTGACATTGACAGCTCCACCTGGTGAGAAACAGAAAGCACCACATCAGCTAATCCTTTGCAGCAACTGAGTATCATGCCACCTGTGATGTTTACAAGCACAATTGCAGGCAATATCATAGCACAATCCATGAGGATTTTGTGTGGTGATAATCCTGTTCTCCAGTCAGGGGTGCTTCGAAGACCCATCAAAACCAGTGGAAAATCATCTGGCCATGTGGCCAGTCAAGACTACAATGTCCTGTTTAACTTGTTATATCCCGCATAGGTGCCCCAATGTAGACCCGTTCGTACATGCCCTAAAATGGACGTATTCATATTTACCCTAATATGGTCATATTCGTACTTGCCCAATTATGGTCATGGCCGCATATGCCCAATTATGGTCACAACTGTACATGTCCTATTATGGTATGATTCCTTATATAGGCATGATCTTTCACCTTCATTGGTCCCAGCTAGCACACAACGAGCTCTGAGGGCTGAACGTTATCTATCCTGTGGTTTTGAATGCAGCAGGGTTCTTCCAAACACAGGCCCACACTGTACTCATTAATTATGCATGGATTTCTAAGAATACACCACCGGCATAATATGTATGTACAAAGTTCACCCCTGACGTCTTCCTCATGTCCAATACAAGCCATACTGAGGACCATGACTCTTTAGGGTATAAATACACCACATCTTGCCCCGGTAAGGCAGAGGGAACCGAGACTTCCATGCTGACACACTGACCAGAGACGCTGAGGCTCCTGCATGCAGTCGCTCAAGCTGACAGTGGTCTGACACAACCCGGACGGGGTGTCCAACTCGAGACCAGGACGGGGTCCCACACTCTCTCTATTCAGGTATGGGGGTTCGACTAAATCCTAGGAGGTTTCTTGGCTCTTAGCTTCTAAGACCTACACACATATGCTAGGTACACTCAGGTACATCTAGGTAGGCATTGTAGGAGTACGCACACTTGCATAATGCTTTTATATTCATGTATGTACTCATGATTATCGCAATATGGTAGAACTGTTCTATCCCTTTGCTTTTATCGTACTGCTGATAATATATCTCTGCTATTGTCTGCTGGTTACCGCAGCACATATATTTTACACCAGAATAACAACTTTTCAATAAATACTTATTGAAACGCCCGACTGTTTATTCTGTGTAACTCTCTGAGACAAACCAAATAAGTGAGCACGAGTGACTGAGCGAAAGGCAGTACATTGTTTCCACAATTCTGAGGGAATCAGGGTTGTCATGTTCTAAGGTTGCCAGAAACGTATCTCTCCCCGATAAGAGGAGACACTAGTGGCACTGCGAGCTAGCTAATGCAAAACTAGGCTAACATATACGGTGGGGGTGCACGGAGTCAGTCTGCCACCAAGCCTGCAGTATATGTTATCCAAACGCGCAGGTCCTGCAGGGGTACTATAGGAGCTACACGACAAACTGTTCCACTATCCCCGAAGCCCCGGGAAGATAGTTACAGTGTAATCTCTGTTCACTTGAAGAGTCACAACACACAACATTCCAAGCGTAATTTGACTGGCAATTGCAATTTTGAAGGCCCAAGAGGGTTATAAAAATTAATAGGAATTTTGTTTATACAAAGATCCTATTTAAGGAATCAATTAGAGGCAAAGGTACTATATTCTCCAGCATGTAACACAAGTTGGTCATACTGAGAAAACCCACTGGAGGGCAATATAATCGCCATGTAGGGTGCACTGCCTTTTCTTCAGTACTGTGTACTAACAAGCATGCCTGTGATGAAGGAGCTGGCGTTCCAAAACGCTTAGGGCCAAGGAATTACTCCAAAATGCAAGAATGCAGGTTTTGCCTGAAATAAAGAATTCTTGTAATTCGTCTTTTGTGCAGTGCATTTTCAGCCAAGGACAATTTGATGAGAAATATAGATAAATTATAACATAAATATGTAAACTCAAAAATCGTTAAAAAAGTAGCAATCATTATCTAAGTCCTTAATGCTGTTGTTCTTCGTGTATTCAGATCAAATAGTGCCTGAGACATGGGGGCCAATTACAATGTTGGTCGGAAAGGCTCCGTACGACTCGGTTTCGGAATGGTATCCAACCGACTCTGGTTCGGGGAGTCCGACCGACTGATTACGATGTTTCTGAACACCGTTCGGTCAGACTCCCATTGACTTCAATGGGAGCCTGTGTTCCAACCAATGACACAGGCTCACATAAAAAAATGGGGTGATTGCAGAAAACCCTGCACCCTGTGACGGTCACCCCATGGTGCCTGCCACACTGTGCATGGTTGGAAAGGTAGGTCACTTGGGTACCCCCACGGGCCCCAACCGGAGGCCTCCGGGTGAAGGGGAGCCTGCTATGGGCCCCCAAATTTGGATTCTGACAGCTGACCCGTTTTGAAGAGAACGATTCGGAAAGGCTGTCTGAATCCGACATCGTAATCACTCGGTCGGAAACGCAGCCCAAGAGATGTACTAATCGGCTCCGACCAGGTCGGTGTCTCCGAATGACGTTCGGACACGATTCGGAACCGAGTCGGACAGTCCGAACGGTTTCCAACCATCATAATGGATCGGTCAGAAATGTTTCCGAGTCGGTCGGAAACAAAGCTTCCGAATCAGATTCGGACGAACTGAATGCCGTTTGGAGCCTATCCGACCGGCATCATATTCGGCCCCATAGTGTGTCAGTCCATTTTTACAGTGCGTAATCGGTTTACCATACTCTAAGTGCAGATACCCGAGCTGGATACAGCCTTGGATTGCTATACCTCTCCTACTCATCCACTCCTAATTAGTTTCAATGCAATCACACAGAATAGATGGAACACTAGGTATACATAAGGCATATATCAACTGTGGTTTATATGTAAAAAATGTTCTTAGTCAAATAAAGAATAATTAATTACCATGAATATTAACCTTAATTCACAGGACCAGTTTAATCTACCTATATTAGATATTGCAAAATGAGAATAAAAACCTAACCAGTAATTTACTACATCAAGATCTCTCAGTATTTGCAAATGCCATCCCTTTTGTTTTAAACTATGCATGGGACAAAAAAGAACAGAAAATGCCTATTAGATTCTTCAAGATTCAAACAATAGTAGTAAAATTTAGAATGCTGTATGAATGAGCCCCCTGACTGGATATATGAGGCTGGAAGTAGGTTGCCAAAGCAGAATTTGATATGAGGTCTTGCCCAGCTGAGGTTCTATGTAGTTAGGTAGCACCTGAATCAAGACACACAGACACACACATTTAAATAAAAGCAAACCTTTGGTTATTTGCCCATTCTTGGGTTTCTTATTTGATTCATGTCAACCCAGTTTCTGAAAGCCAACTTTTTCAACTGAGACCTTCCATTATTGATGGATTTAGGGATTTCTAGATCATGATCAAAACCAATCGTAAGCAAAGAATCATGGACATATTTGAATCAGTCCTTTAATGCTGTTGTTCAGTGCCTTAGCTTAACTACTGCGCTAATGTTTCTGACACCCAGATCCAAATATAAAGGAATATTATGATTACTCACTCGTAACTGCAATATAAATTACAAAAGTGTTTTTATATGATCAACAATGGGAAAACCCCATATTTCAGAACTGTAAGCAGCCATTTATTTGACAAGCTTCAGGAATATATTTCTTCATCTAATTTTGTGGCGAAATGAACTGTAATTCAAGGGCACTATGTTAGTGTTAACGGAATATTACTTTTCGAAATTTGTTTATTCTATTTTACATCAAATCCAATATGGTACCCAAATAATGAATGTCAGTCATCATTTCCAAGGGCAAATATCATGACAAAGTTTGTTTCTAAACATCTAAATGCCATGAATTTGATGTTTGATGTGATAATTGATAATCCAGTCGATGCAAAAATCAATTAAGACAACTGTGATGTGAAATCCAGTTTTGTTGAAAAATTGATGTCTACAATATTTGTTTTGCAATGTTTTTCATGTCTGAACTTTAAACTATGTAGTCATCAAATTTTGCAAGCCCACAGGAGGAGATTATTACAATTTTATCAGTAAAAGGCAGGGTCACAATGATTGAGCTGGCCAAAATAGGTGCATTGTTGATACAGTTTTCAAGAAAGGGCTCAAACCAGTTGAAATCCAGTATAAACAATGTGGGTCCAAAACACAGCTCTGCTGTATGCCCTGATAAATGAAAAGGTTTAGTGGTCTCATCATTGGAGTCCCATCTGATCTTAGTATCATTACTAGCACGTAACCCAATCAATACATTAAGCAGGTCCAGAGGGACACCCATCAGTTTTAGGATGTCTCATAACAGATACTGGGAGATATTATCAAAAGCAGGTCTCAGGTCAACAAAAACACATAACGTGATTCATTTTGTTGGTTTAAGTATTTCTCCATGATGTGATGGAACGTAAAGACTGGACAACAGTGCTAATTTGTCTCGTAAAAAAGTCTTGACAATATGAGATACTGTTATTTTCAGTTCCCCAAGTTCCTAGCTTTGAAAAAATTAGTCTCCCAAACCTCTTTTGGATAAATCAATGAGAGTAATGGGGCGATAGTTTGCTGGGTCATTACAACAGCCCTTCTTGTAAATTGGTATTATCTCTGTCTGAGACAAGAAGGGGGCACTGATGCTCCTTTTATGGTGGCATAAACTAGGATCTAAATCTAATACAGCATATTGATGGTACTACGTGTAAAGATTGGAGGGTATTATATTAGAGCCAGGTGCCCTTTCACCATTTCCAATATGGACAGCAGATAGGATCTTTTGGGGGAAAATGGGTGAAATAGTAATTCTAACAGTACACCAGCTATGTTTAAATGTTTTCCGCCATGCACCAATAGAGGACACTTGTAATTATCATAAAGAGTAGAGAAAGGCAATACTATTTCTCCTTGCTTACGTGTTCCCCCAGACTTGCAACAATGTTCCTGCAACCAAGTGTGATTATGTGACAGAACCTATGGGAATCTTTGGCCCTTGCTACTTCTAATAGGTTGGTTCATTGTTTATCTTGTCAATCAGATTTTTTTACTTTTACGATTTGATGATTTACAGGCCACCGTAATTCTTGAGTATACAGTAGCTCATACCCACTTCTACCCTCTTTTTATGGGCATGGGCATGAGAATCTCTGACTTGAGCTGACAACAGTGTCAGTCATACCATTGATGACACTCACATTAGAATGGGGCTTTGACACTGTTAGAGGCCAAAGGCAATAGTGCCTCTATCACTTCATTGTGCAATTATATATACTTCTTGGAATCGCAGTGTGAGATTAAATAATCCTCGAGCATTGGAAGAACCTGCTTTGATATTAATAGCGTAACTTTCTCTGAGATAACAGAATCCCAATTGACCCTTTTCCTATAGTTAGCTATTAGCGAGTTGTAGTAGCTATTAGTATTAAATGTAAACACAGATACAGAAACGAAGACCGTAGACTCTACCTACAATATTAATGGCTCATGGGCAATCTTGTTTCATTCTATGACTATCATGTCCAACATAAGGTGACATATGTAGGATAGAATCAGAAATGGTTTTACCATTACAGATGGAAAGTCCATGTGTCAGGATCATTATGGCTAAGTAAGCAAACACAAGGAGATGATGGACGGAGCGCTGAACTTTCCAGACACTCACCCCCAGGCACAGATCTGGGTTGAATCCATCATCGTTCTTTAGTTCACTTCATCACCCCAGTTCAGACCCAGCCATATGCAAATCAGCCTTGACCCTGTGCCTCATGAGAACAGTCCAGAACAAACTGCCAAGCCAGCTCTTCCCTGGACCGGAAACAAGCATCCTGGGACCGGTTTCGGGGTAACACCCCTCATCAGCCAGGCTAGCTTGAATCCAGTGGCAAAGTAAGCAAGGGACCCATGTCTTGGCATACCCTGCCAACTTAGGGTGAACAAAGCAAACACAAGGAGATGATGGACGGAGCGCTGAAACTTTTCAGACACTCACTCCCAGTCACTGATCAGGGTTGAATCCATCATCGTTCTTTAGCTCACTTCGCCACCCCAGTTCAGACCCAGCCATATGCAAATCAGTCTTGACCCTGTGCCTCCTTGTGTTTGCTTCATTATGGCTAAGTGACAAGCAATTTTTCAGGGATGTTTTGTAGGTTCTTTACATGGGGTGGGATCCCCCAAGCATGGTCCTCTTCTTCAATGAGGTGCTGCTTAACCTTCACAGGTTCAAAGATAGTGTTAAAAACTCCTTACAAAAGTTTAAAACATCTAGGTTTATGGTATACACTACAACTAATACTCAATAGGCAGTTGGTCGGCGAGCAGTGATCCCACATGCGCTGCTAGTGAGCCGCCTGCCCGCCCCCTGTCCCACAATGCATTGTTACCCAATTTCTCTTCCGGGAATGCGGAACCCGGCGAGACCGGCGAGGCTGCCGCTGCTTGAGCTGCCGAGTGCGACATCAATGTGAAGGAGAACGATGAGGCAGCGATCCCACATGCGCTGCTACTGAGCTGCTTGCCCGCCCCCTCACAATGCATTGCGGCACAACTTTTTTTCCGGGATTGGTGAACCCAGCGAGTACAGTGAGACTGCTGTTGCCGCTGCTTAAGCTGCCGTGTGTGGCAGGGATGTGAGCAGGTGTGTCCTGCTGCTTCTGGAGATACAACCAATACTCTGGAGAACCTAGGTCTTGGCTTCTCCGGTTTGGGGTTGCTTTATTGTTACTGCCCTGCGCTACCATGCTGTTGAACGCCGGAAGAGGCTAATATAGTTCACGTTTATTTCTGGAAAACTTCAAGAGGGACGAATGGACAACGGACTATAAATCAGCGGTAAGCCCACATGCTCCTTTTTGCTTTTGTTAGAGACTCATTCACATTAAATAGATACCTGTTTGGAGGGAGGTATCCAGGTTTCACACCAGCGGTTGCCACTAAAGGAAGCTTCTATCAGAAGGGTGCCCTGGTAGTGGGTTGCTGTGTAGATTCTCCCCTGGGAGCCACTCTATGGTATAAAGAGTAAACTCTTTAGTCTATCATACTGGGAAAGCATTCAAAAATGTCCAGCATAGTTACAAACGTGGAAATTGCTGCTGGCTCTAAAACTAAAATACGAACGCCCCAAGTGAAGATTGCTTCAACAGGGGCATGAGCAGAGCACAGCTTAATGTCAAGGCTGGGGTCTATAATAATATCAAGTCCCTTAAGCTCAGAAGAAGATTTCTTGGACCATGGACCTGAAGCTGGGAATACCAGGTCACCTCTGGAGTGTATCCCGCAGACACAGTGGGAGGAGAAAAACAGTCCTGAGCAAAATCCTGATCAAAACCCTGCCGTACAAAAAGAGGTATCAAATCTTCTTAACAAGAACAAGAGGGCATGGGATGAAAAAGTGGGGACCCCAAGTGAGTCAACCACTGGAAAGAAGAAGCAAGACAGCTCTTCTCCAATGGAGTTAAGGCCCCACTCAAGGGATTATACAATGGCAAAAATACCCACTCTTTTACAAATCGAAAGTAACAACTACCACGTCTCAGGGATCTTCCACTAGTATTCTATCAGGGCTACCCCTAAGTTTGAACTCTACCGCTCCTTGTAGAGAACATGTAATCCTCTCAAAAGACAATAGAATGCCACAAGCACTGGTGAATCAGAATACCCCTGTTGATACGCAGCTGCAGCGTCGACCTCTTACACTAGAAGCAACTGAGGACGTCGCCCCTCAAGTTCAGGCACAGGCCAAAGTAGAGCGATTCGTGGAGCTGCAGGCTCCAAACCAGGTACAAGGGAGCGACACGGTTGTGCAATGGGACATTAAAACCATGGTAAATCTTATCTTAGATGAAATAAGAGAATTAAAAGTAACACTAGCAACTGAAATTGCATCCCTGCATCAGCGCTTATCGAAAATAGAGGAAGCAGTCGCCAGCCTACCGGTCAGAATTCAGGAGGCAGAGTCTAGGATATCACATCTAGAGGATCAAATGAATACACTACAGCAGCAAGCCAATCAAGTAAGGAAAGAGAAATCCTCTCTAGAGAACAAGATAGATGATTTGGAAAATCAATCGCGACGCTCCAACGTAAGTTTGGTAGGATTTTCAGAAGGCTGCGAAGGGGTCCAAAGTAAACCCTTTAATGGGTCAAGACATTCATAAAAAAAATCTTACTACCAGAAGTCTCAGGAGATTTGACAATTATGAGAGCGCATAGGGTACCAGCTCAGCCATATCCACATTCAAAATTACAGAGGACAATTTTGGTAAACTTTGCAGATTATCGAATCAAAGATCAGATATTGTCGAGAGCCATCCAGAGAAACCAATTTTCTACCGACAAAGTACCTAGTTGTCAAATCTTCTCCGATATGTCCGCAGCAGCAGCACGCTGCCGGAAGGAATTGGTAAAGCTGTTATACTTATTTAAACCAGGGAGCGCAGGCATCAATTGTGCCACAATCTAAACTCGGGGACTTAGGAAAAGGAAAATTTCAGGTGTTCACAAGCTTGGAGGAGGCTCAAGAACTGCTACGAAGAATCTCCAATTAGTGAAGGTAGAAAAAAAATATATATAAGAGAAATCCAGTACAATGATTGATAAGGGGGTGGGGGGGTGGGAGGTTCACTAAGGGGTGCAGCAACATGGCACCCAACAAGGGCATCTATCCAGATGCCCACCAAGACAGGATGGTGAGGGGTATTGTAAACAATTCCCCTTTTACCAGGGGTGGGAGAGGAGGGGAGGGAGGGGAGGTTGGGAGTTGGTGGAGGGGAGCACGTCTATCAAAAAAGAGCAGAACCATTGATAAGAAGGCAATGTTGGGAAGATTTTAATTTATTATTATGACTAGGCTTCAACCCACAGTAAGGTGCTTGGGAGATGAGGCCTGAAATGTGTATACTGTTGGTCAATGTAAACGGAGTATCTAACAAGCGAAAGTATGGGGCTCTAATTAGATGGTTAACTACTTTTTCACCGCAATTCTTGTTCCTTTAAGAAACACATTTAAAAACAAATTTCCCAAAGCTTTTTATCCCCAAATATTATTTAAAGACATATTTTGCTTCAGCTGGGATGGCTATAAGGGGCGTTGCTATTTATTTTGGGCAAGGGCTAGACTGGGAGGTTATGCAAGTGCAGAGAGACCCCCACTGTAGATGGATTTGGATTACAGCAGGGGTACATGGCAATCTATTTAATTTCATAAATTATTGCGCCCCGATCTTAGATGATCCTAAATCCATTATTAAGATAAATGAATTGGCTAGAGGAGTGGTAGGGTCGATAATTTTAGGCGGGGACTTTAATTATATTCAGGATTTGACAGGGGATACCCCGAATAGGCCAAAAAAACAGCTTAAGCCAAAAACCAAAAAAGTACTTGATATCATGATACAAGATGATCAACTGGTTGATCTCTGACATAGGGCCCATCTGGGGGTGTCTCAGTATACTTGCTACTCTCAACAATTTCAGTCTGCCTCCCTCATAGATTATTTTCTTATCTCATGGTCCCTTAGGTGCCTGGACCCTCAAATATGGGCAAATTCATTTTCGGATCCTTCAGTGACAAGTGTGAAGATAGAAATAGAAGGGAAGTGAAGAGAAAGGTCCAGGTGGCAAATGGATCGTCTCCTTCTCTCCAACCAGGAATGGTTGCTTAGTACAAAAAAAATGGATTAAAGAATTTTTTGGGGTGAATAAGGCTACCGCAACACTTTTCTCTGTATGGGGAGCCTTCAAGGCAACAATGCATGGCCAGATGATGGCCTTTATGGCTGCTCAATTTAAAACTCGTAGGCTACGAATAGCTGACCTTCAACTAGCGGTAGTCACTGTTTTTTAGAAGAAGTTAAGTGCTTCGCCGGGAACTGCGGCAGACCCGCTGTTAGCTAGTGCCAAGCAAGAGTTAAGCAAATTTTTTATAATAGAAGAGATAAATAGCTCGCAGATGCTCCAGCAACGTGTACATGAAGAAAGCCAGACGGCTGGTAAATTTTTGCTTGGTCAAAAAGGGTGAAACAGGAAGCCGCATTAATTACGGAATTACAGGAAGCAGAGACAGGTGCTGCGGTTTCGGAAAAGGAAAAGAGTGCAATTTTTTTTTAGATCACTATAACAAGCTCTATGCGACTAAATATACAGCTCAGAAGGAAGCTATTCATAAGTACTTTATAGACAGTAACTCAACGTGCCTGTCAAATAGCCAGGTGGAGGGATTGGGGATTGATATTACAGCACTAGAAGTCCAACAAGCTTTAGCCTCAATGTCCTCCAGAAAGGCCTAATCAGACTCCCACACTCATAATGATGGTTGACGCCGAGAAGGTATTCGACCTGGTCAATTGGGATGCCCTTTTTTATGGTCTTAAGAGGGTGGGTTTCCCTAGCCAAATTACTAACATGCTATACAATACATACCAAGGAGCAGAAGCCCAGTTCATCATTAATTCTAACCTAGTAGGCACTGTAGATATAAATCGGGGCACTCTGCAGGGATGCGCCTTGTCGCCCATATTATTCACTTTTTTTATTGAACCTTTGACAGCTAGAATCAGGGCCAATTTGGGAATAGAAGCTCCAATAGAAGGAATGTCCAAAATAAAATTGTTTGCGGACAATATAATTTTATATCTCAGGTTGAAAGAACAAAATATAAGAGCGATGCTGGCAGAGTTTGCACAGTTTCAATCAATTGGAGGGTATAAAATTAATCATAACAAAACTGAAATATTGACATTTAATACCTCTTGCAATATCCTCCCCGAAACTCTTCAACGACAAGCTCTTTCCAGTAACCCGATTCGATACATTGGGGTAATAGTAACCAATTCATATGCTGACCTCTATAAATCAAACTATGAGGTAATGTTAAAAAAAATTAGGGATTTATTGGATAGATGAACACTTCTTCCTCTTACAATTATTGGCCCGGTCGCTTTTATAAAAATGTCAATTTTACCTTTATTAATTTTCCTTTTTACTAATGTACCGATAAGAATCAATACGATATATTTTTAAAAACTAGAAGCACTTTTTGGACAGTTCATTTGGAATAAGAAGGCAACCAGGGTTAAATACCGAGTGCTGCAACTGGAAACTAATCAAGGGGATTTGCATTGCCCCAGATATGTACATATTATTAAGCTTCTCTCTTAGACATATTGGTGCGTATAATTGACATCAAGGGATCTCTAGATATCTTCTTTCTGGACAAGATTGTAAAAGAAGCCGGATACCAGCTCCGCGCTTCATAAAGAAAGCTAAATTCCCCCCAAAAACCAGATATAAGACACTATAGGTGTATAGTAAGAGACTTCAGACACTATATTCTATAAACACTAAGGCTGCAGGATATGAATTTTTGCAACTCAGGGAATGTAAAGTCGTTGGTTTACATATCCAGTGCAGCCACGTAAGATTCTGGAATTCAAATGGCTTTAGAGAATTGGGCCACTTTTTGGTGGGGAGGAAATGCATTACTTGGCAGGAATTGCAAGCTAGGTTCGGGGACCAATGCAAGTTATTCTTTTTTGGATATCTACAGAATATGTATCTACTTAAAAAATATGGTCTTGAGTCTAGTGCTGGTCTATAACCACTAACGGGCGCTTTTTTTTAGAACAAAGCTAAGAGGGGTAGGGAATTGGTATAGGCTTTTGCGGAATTAAGGGGAATGCCACTTAAAGAATTTTTGGGAGAAAATAGCTGTAACAACGCAATGTTCCTTTTCTGAGATCGAGCAGCAGGCGATCTCACTACTTGGGAACAATGCCTTAAGGGCTGCTAACTTTAAGCGAATGTCATTTGTGTCTCGTTGGATGGCATATTATACTCCTTTAAGTTTCAAAAGATAAGTTTATTGAATACATATCAAAAGAGAACATCAAAGTATCAAGTGGTAAAACATCAAAATACACTGCGAAAGGTATCATTAATAGCATATAGGCAGGAAATCACACAAGAAGAAAACATTTATGGCAGGAATATAAGAGTAAAAAACAGGCTCAAAGGTTGATAAGTGTACAACTATAACAGGATTAAATTGAACTAAATAAAGATAACAATGATCGCAAAATCAGAAAGATCAAGGGGGTTGAGCAACTTCTTGGATACGTGGTACTGGAGCAAAAGATCTTTTAGCGCTATTATCCAGAAATTGTGTGATAGGAGACCATAGTTGTAATCTTTTTTTTGCAAGAGACATAGGAAATACAAAGGTCGTGTCAAGTCTGTGATTGTGACATACAGAATACCACCAAGCTAAATACGAGAGTTTGGAAGCATCTTTCCAGTTTTTTGTTATCTGCTGAAAAGCTGCTGCCAATAACAAGTCAATGATTTGCACTTGTGTTTTCTTGTTAGACCAACTAGTGGAGAGGCTACCCAGAAAAATATTTGCAAATGATAGGGGAATGTTAGTGCCAAAAATAATATTAATTTGTAACCAGACTTGTTTCCAAAACTGCAAAACCTGTGGACACGAAAAAAGTAAGTGTTTAAGATCTGCCTGTGGGAGTGAGCATGACCAACAATCATCAGGAATATCAGGATGCATTCTATGCAAGGAAACTGGTGTTAACAGTAGTCTGTTATAAATAAAAAAAAAGAGTTTGTGTAGCGCTAGCTGCTCTGGAAGACTTCCTAATTTTCGTCCAAATCTTATCCCAAACAGAAATGGGCCAATGTGTACCCAGGTCAGTTTCCCAAGAAAGCTCAGTTTTTGTTTTGACTCTTGCCGTGAAGGGGATTATAAGCAGGTGTAAAGAGTGGAGGCCTTGGGAAATCTACGGAGGATGCTAGACCAAGTATAGTCTGGTGATGGAGAGGGAAAGGCAAGGATTTAAAATAAGAGTGAGAATCTAGTATAGCTGTGCGTAAAGCTAAAAATGTATGTGAAAATGAGGGAGGTAAGTGAAAAAGAGAGCATGCCTTTGAAAAAGTGAGGAAAGTGTCATTCTCAAATAGTTGATGTACCCACAGAAAACCCCTAAGCATATTATACTCCTAAAACCCTCCATAGAATGTATCCTCAACTAGAGGATAAATGTTTTTATTGCCTGCAAATAAGAGGAGGAGATTGGCTCCATATTTTCTTTACCTGCCCAATGCTGTCCCAGTTCTGGAAAAATTATTTGATACTCTAAGTATTACCTTACAGAGAAGAGTCGATCTGGAGGCTGCCATAGCGCTCTTTGGTTTGTCAAAACAGACACAAACTCCAGTAAAATTAAAAGGGGAGGAAGTATTCATTGTGATCTCCTCTTCAGTGGCACGATTCTTGATTTTGCAAAACTGGAGGTCAACTAGAGTACCTACACATCTAGAGTGGCACAGTAAAATGATTTGTACGAAGAAATTTGAAGAGGCCTATGCAAAAAGGGTCGGTGCGATTAAAAGGTTTGCGAGGGCTTCGACATATATGGAGGTAATAGAATCTACATTTGCATAATGCACTTTATCTAGTTCCGAGAGGGGCACAGAGGGTCGATATTTTTAGTTTTTGTATTATAGGTCCAGTTGATGTAAGAGGATGTTTCTTGAATGCACTTTCAGCACATTGTACTTTACTCTGTGTTTAAGAAAGATGGGAGAGTATAGTATGTAAGAGGATATTTCTTAAAAGCACTTTCAGCACATTCCACTTTACTTTGCACTTTGTTCTGTGCTTAAGAAAGGCGAGAGAATATAGTATCAAGCTATAATCAATCCTGGTGTGTTTTAATGAGGATGCCTATTTATTACATAGAGAAATACTGTTAATAGATTATTATTTCTTCATAATGTAATGGACTGTTCCATGCTTCTGCTCTATAAAAAACTATTAATTATTATTTATTTTTAAACTAATACTCGATAACAAACTGCTTACAAGACTATTCATTGGTGACTCTCTATTTTTATGAGGGTTTCGTTTTAGTATTAATAACCATGCCAATGCAGTTTGTATTAACAATGGTCACTTGGCAGTTTAAATCTACTCATAAATCCTAACCCATAGTATATCCCCAGATGGAGCCACCTGGATCCGGTGTTACCAACAATACTATAATTTGTGTAGCCCTGCATTTAAGTAGGAGATATGTACCATGTCTCTTGGAGTAAATAAATACAATGCTTGCAAATACTGTCACAGCAATCCTATCTCTCTGCTTCTGTACCAAAGCAGCAATATTCGAGGATAGCAATCTTAAATACAAAGAAGCAGAAACAGGGACTCTGGCCATCGCTGATGAAATGGAAACCGGGTATCAAGATCAATAAGAAAAGTATTTTTTGCATTTTTGTGTTTCTCTATTCCACCTGATTTTTATAAAATTGAAAAACAAATTTTGTTCCTCTGGTGGACTAAAATAAAAGGTCAATTCACCTATTTCGCTTTTTAACATAATATATCTCCAACTACTAGGCTGAGGATTTTAAGAATGGCCTGTCACCTTGTTCTGTATTCATATGCATCCCCTCTGTGGCAAGGAACCTATTTTTTTAAAACAAATTTTATGGAAGTTTTGCGTACATGGAAGTACAGGCCCGACAATACATAACAATAGAGCATGTTCAGTTTGGCGCTTCAGCCAATCAGCGCCACTCAGGATATTGTTCATCGGGGATCCCTCCCCCGCTCACCCCCAAGTCCATCAGAGGGGCTGAGGGAAAAGGGGGTTGTGCTGTTGGAGAGCAAGTATTGGTGTTCAGCCTGCACTAAAAGAGAAAAAAGAATGGGGACATGGCTAACCGGGTTGGGGAGGGGAAAAGGGAACCAATGAGGAGGAAATTTGCTATCAGGAGGAGCGGGACATGGGAATCATAATTTGAGAAATGTGAGCCACGGCAGCCAGGTACTTGTCAGCTGCTGACAGATCGGGCATAGAGTTGGTGGAGTGGCTAGGGGGAGGAAGGATTCGTAGGTGGCGAGGTCAGATTCTCCAGGTGTCTGCCCATATAGGAGCTATCGGGCAACAGCGGAGGCCCCCCACCTTCTCTCTGTGTAGGGCTTTGGCCTCCGCTTCAGCCCATAGAATGAAGGCGAATCGTCACTATGTGCTGAGCGGGAGCGTTCTACTCTTACAGGGCATTGTAATGGTGCATTTGGCTAGGTCGAGAAACCAGGAAGTTACCTTTGCTTTTTGGGCCGTCTACAGAGACTTAGGGCTCCAGCTTCCCAAGGGTCCAGGCAGGGCATGATGATGAAGAGGGTTTCGATCGCCTCCGCCCAGTATGTGCTTGAAGTCCACTTCAGGGGATTGGCAATGTAAACAAGAGTCAAGGGCATTCAGGAAAAGCTTGTGTATCTTAGCTGGGGAAAGGTACGCCATGTGGAAGATGTAGAATGGCATTAATGGTTTGGGTCAAATCACTTGAAGGCCGGACAGCTCCGCAAAAGTGGAAAGGAGGTCAGAGATTGGAGAGGTGCCTGCAGCAGTGTTCTTAAAATAGAACAGTGCATCGTTCACATAAAGAGAAATTGTGTTAAAGGGATTCCCCAACCAGAATCTGGTCCCCATGTATGGGTCACCAGGGGCTTCATCGCAAGTGCTAAAGGAAAGAATGAGAGGGGCACCCCTGTTTCATGCCTCTGCCAAGTGGCAATAGCTCGAAGATGAGGTTACCCCACGGGAACTCGGACTGAGGGGGGTTAAGTGCAGTGAACAGATCATGTGGATGAGGCGAGCTACAAATCTGAACCTAACAAGGACCTCGTAGAGATACGCCTAGGTCAAGGAGTCGAATGCCTCCTCCAAATCGAGAACCAAAGCCACCGCCTGGGGCCAGCGGCTTCTTTTGACCTCCATTAAATAGAAGAGTCTCCTAATATTGATGGAGGTGTTACAGCCTGGCACAAAGCCGTTTTGATCCTGGTTGAGCCAGTGCGGGAGCACTTACTGGATCTGGGTAGCCAGTATTTTGCTTAGGATTTTATAATCCGTGGACAAGATCGCTATGGGGTGATAAGAGGATGGATCAGCAGTGTCTTTATTAGGTTTGAGTAGAGAGACTAGTATAGCTTCCAGGCGAGTGTGGGAAAGGGTTCCCACGCTGAATGGCACTTCATATACAGCAGTGAGCCTCATGGACAGGGGACCATGAAGGTCTTATATTGCCAGGCCATCAATCCCAGGGTCTTACCGGCAGCTAGGTCTATGATGGCCGCCTTGATGTCATGGATAGTGACTGGTGTGTCAATCACATCTCTCTCCTTAGGAGGCTGCTTGGGGAGGGGAACCAAGCTAATGAAACCACAGACATCTTCAGGCGGGGTATGTGGCCACAGGCTATAAAGGTCCCTATAGAATTCCTGAAAGGCCTCTTGGAGTTCCTACTGGGAATAGAGCATCTCGCTGGTCTGTGTACGAAGGGATGTGACCTGCAGCTGATATGATTCTCTGTTTGTGAGCCATGCAAGTGTCCAGATCTATCTCATCCAGAGTGGGCGTGAGCCACATACGACCAATAATCTAAGCA
This sequence comes from Calotriton arnoldi, assembly GCA_963921515.1. Lineage (NCBI taxonomy): Eukaryota > Metazoa > Chordata > Amphibia > Caudata > Salamandridae > Calotriton > Calotriton arnoldi. The sequence goes on from CAWUFW010009349.1 coordinate 710,972, forward strand.
CCAAAGCCACTACAGAAGGGTGAAAAGCACGGTTGAAGCTCTAAATCTACTGCTGCATTGCGCTCAGTCATCCTGGTCCTCTCCTCAGCGTCCTCTAGGTCCCGCATTATGGCCCATTGCTCACCGTATTGCGGATACATGTCCCATGTAAGACCACCTTAAAACCATCCCATTCTGTGACTGGAGAGGAGGAAGACCCCTTATTGTGGTTGAAGTGGTTGGTGACTTGATCTGCTAGTGTACTCTGGAAGATGGGGCCCTCTAGCATCAAGCAGTCGCCATTTGGGTGTGAGAGAGGGCCATCTACCCCACATCAGTGTGACCCACAGAGGGTTGTGGTCAGAGATTGTCTGCCCTGATAGTCTGCTTTGACAACAGCAAGGCAGAGGGCAATACAGCATACTATTCTGACTAGACACATGGTGAAATTGTAAACCGGGGAGAAAAAGGAGCAGTGCCTAGCCTCTGGATTACAGAGGTGCTGGGAATACTTGAGCGACCAGTGTGCCAGCTAGTTCATCAGTGTGTGGACATTAGCAGTTGTGGGGGTGAAAGGGGTAGGTGTGGACATTCCAATCAGTTTAAAGGACACAGTTTAAGTCCCCTTCTATTACCCAAGGGAAGTTAGCTCAACGGGCCAGCAGAGCAGTGAGGCATTGCAGGAAGTCCAGCTAGTTTGAATTAGTGGCATAGACACAGCCCAGGAGTAGGGAAGTGCTGTCTAGTCAGGCCTCAAGAAACATGACGCAGCCCTCTGGGTCAATCTCCAACACCAGGACCTGCAGCAGCATGCTCGCATGGATCCAAATTCTGGCCTTTCTGGCATGCGTGGAGTATTTGGTGGCATAAACCTGGCCCCTCCATAATTTTTGCCATCTGCTGCCTACTACCTTAACCAAGTGGGTTTTCTGCATGTATGCAATGGCGACCTTTTTCCTGCAAAGGAAGGAGTAGTTTTATCCGTTTCTTTGGTGTGTGCATGTCCTGTTTGTTCCAGGAGAGTATATGGTGGTGGCAGGGGCCATTAGTGTCTATATAGAAGGGGTCCCCCTAGTTCCCACTGGGTCAAGGCACAGTCATGGCTCTCTTGGGGTTAAAGCCAAGGAGGTGAGGGGAGGGGAAGAGGGGGAGGACTAGCCAACTTCTTGGTTACCGAGAACCAACCGGAGGGGTAAGAGCCTTCCCATGAGGATTACCGTGGGCAGGGGGCGAATGACCAGCTGCTGGAATCAAAAAGCCATGTTGCTAATGCGGGCGGTAACTGGTTTCAAATGGCAAGGGAGAAGGCTGCCAACAACATGCCTGCTGTTTGTGCTAGGTGCGGATGGTGGCAAGGGGGAGTGCATGGGGGGTGACATGCAGGGTGCAGAGGGGTCCCACAGGGACAGGGGCTGTAGGGGAGAACTGAAAGTTTTCAACAACAGCGTATGATTACAATTAACCTGCCACCCAAACGTTTGCTCCAATGTTCCACAGGAATCATATCAAATCATCTGACAGTTTGTGGTATAACATAAAGGAGGGTTGGCAATCCCTGTATTGGAGTGTGAGAGTTAGATGAATTAGTGTCGCTAGCAGGGTCCCTAGACAACCAGGCACCTAGTGAGACCAGGCGGTCCAAGGCTGATGCAGTCTCCAGGACTAATCTCGGTCATCCTCCATCTGTCGTAGGGGCTTAGAGCCCGGGGGTATGTCTCTTGAGGCGGCTCGAAGAGTGGTCCTTTCTGCGGCGGCTCCACCAGGTGATGCAGCCACCAGCCGGGGTGCCGGAGCCAAGTCCCGGATCTGTTACACCCAGTCCCAGGCTGCTGTAGGGTCATCAAACAATGCGATATGTTGGTGTAGACAACTCAGAGCCTGGCTGTGAACAGTAGAGAATAGGTGGGGAACAGGTCACGGAGTTTGTGTTTCACTGCCATGTAGGAGGCCCGTTGGCACTGGACAACAATAATGTAGTCGAGAAACAACATCATACGGACGTTATCAATGCGCAGCGAGTGCAATTTGAGGGTCTCCAGTAGCACCATGTTGCGGTCTTTATAGTGGACAAGATGGGCTATCAGGGTCAGGGTGCGGATCCTGGGTGAGATTTCTACGCAGGGATCCTGTGCAAACGTTCTATCATGAAGAAGGGTGAGAGGCTGCTCACTGCCATGAAACTTTGGAACTAAGTCTCCAGGTAGGAAACAGCGTTTTGGCCATTCGCCACCACATGGATGTTAGTACTGCGGGATCGACACTTCACATCCTCTGTGTGCTCCTCAAGATGGTCTACAAGGGCGAGCAGGTCCGTGACTAGTTGTTGCATGTCCGTCAACTCAGGTTGTAGCTCTGCAAGTGTCTTCTCTGCGTATGTGACCCTGTCCGAGAGCTTCCTATGGTTGTCGGCAGGACAGGCCATGCAGCAGCATACATTTTAGTCTCTGGGTTTCGTCAAGGTGTGTGTCTGCAGGGGTCTGTTACTGCGGATCTGCCTGGTGCCGCAGGTGTCTGCACTGCCACCACAGAAAGAGGCTTCCCCGTTATGGTAGAAAAGGTGTGTGACTTGGGCATAGCGGTGCGATCGGACACAGTCACGCCTGCAGCACGTTCAGCCTGACAATGAGGAGGGTCAAGTGAGTGGAACCATTGGTCGGTGTGCCCAATGATGTGGGAAAGTGGGAGGAAGTCCCAGATAGTATGTGGTCCCCTGGGGGGCTCCCACTAGCCGCTCGTGGTCTCTAAATCTGCCTGGCATTGTTTCAGCGGGAGGCCAAGTACCCAGCTGGGTGGCGAATAAATAGGAGCCATCTGCCGCCTAGCAGATACAGCTCTAGTATTCTCCTTCCATTATCGTGGTGCTAGCTCCACTCACCAACCATGTGGCGCCTCAATTATTTGGTGGCGGCTTTGATCCAGGCGATCAGCACCAGCTGCAGCCATGACCAAGGCAGTGGGATCCAGGCCCCGGCAACAGCTGCAGACCCACAGGCCCTCATCCGCTCCTCCGGGGGGAGCCAAAGCAGTCCCAGCTAGGCCCGCACCCGGTGCAGGCCTGTTGTACAGGGGCCCCAGGTCCAAGGCAGCCCCCGATCTCAAAGAGGTCTGCAGCAGCATGGGCCTCCTGGGCATTAAACTAGTTTGGGGGTTGACCAGGGGTAGTAGTGGCCCACTGCTGCGCATGATAGCTCGTCAATGCAGCCCCCCCCCCCCCGAGGGGGCCACAGCAGTCCCTCTTAGGCCCCTGCTTGAGTCTATCTCTGTGGCCGGGGATGGGGATAGGTGTAGAAGTTAGCAACAGCTCGTTCCATGCCGCAATGCAAGGCCCCCGGGCCGAAAAAGTCCCTGCTTCCCCTCTCGGGCCAGGGTTGGTCGATCCTACCTCTCCTCTCTCTGCACTGGACTGCAAGGGTCACTGGCAGGGTTTGATGCTGACCAGCCATGTGTATTGGTGGAGGATAAACGGAATTCGGCACTTAGCTAAGTGGCTAACCGTCCGCCATCTTGACTTCCATAGCCACGCATGACATGGCTTGGCACGCATGGCAAGCAACCCATAATGCCATTTGCACAATTTAAGTAATCTGGTCCCTGGTCTCTACAATGAACTTATTTTATACATACTTTAAAAAAAAAAACATAAGTGCAAAAAGGGACACGTTTTTTTTGTCTTTCCTGTGTTTTTGATCTATTTCACCACCACCTCGGCGTGGTGTTTCCATTTCGGCCAACACCAAAAAACGAACATTGAAAACCATCAGTCATTACATCTGCTCTCTAAGTAGCACAGGGCAGCTACTACCTATGCTTGTCTTGCACCAAAAGCACTACAGCACAAAAGACACAGATATGTTGCAAGAAAATAGAAACGTTGGAGAGCAGCCCGCTCATAAATTCAGCCCGAGGAGCAGCAGGGCACACTCTGACAGAAATCTTGCCTGCTTGCTAAAATGCGCCAGCAACCCGCTGGGAATAAAAAAAACCTTCTGCTAAGAACTTCTAATTATAGCTCCAGCTAACTGCACCTGCCGCTTTCTGTGCCAGGATTAATGCTAGGGTTTTCGAAGGCCGTCCCCATAAAGTGCTTCCTGTAAAACATCATGACTTATTATAATAGTGCTTGTTATTTAAGCCAAACACTCGAAGCCCCGAGTGAGAGATGTAATTTACCATCTCTGGTTTATGAATCTTTATTGGGATAGAAAGAAAAAAGTCACTCTCAAGAGCATAAGGTTAAACGTTCTGCTAGCGTGAAGAAAAACAGCTCCAGACAACTCAGTTCTTTCACCTCCACCAAGTACTGACATGCAAGGATTTATTCCTGGTCAAAACATTTTTAATTCCTGTGTTGTACTAATGCTTTGTGTCAGTGAAGCGCTTTCAATAGCGTATGATTTTGAGATGAACAAAATGCAGTTCTTTGACATCTGTCTATAATTTTTTTGTTTATCAAAATTGGTTAATATTTCAGCATCATTTTGTATTTATTTATTTATTTCAATTGTGTTTATGTTATTATTTATTTTATGTATGCATTTAGCATTTTATAAAGAGTTGCCCTATCATTATGGTGTCAGCATTCTGTACATTAAAACAAACTGTAGTGCCAGGTATCTCTTCCATCGGACAGTTATAGTTCAACTCTGTTTTATATTGGTTTGTTGTAAAAAAATGTACACATTAGCACTTTCCGACTGACGCTATCAGTTACACAGTGCCTTCATACCCATCCTGGCTAATCACGGCGTAGAACGTGAAAACTATCACTCCATTTCTACTACCCAGCAGTCTAATACTGGTGTCTACCCATTTGACCATCGCTCATACCGACTTTTTAATATTCATCAATTGAAATGTATTTCTTCACAGGCTCATCCCTGGACCTCATTACAATTTCATCTTCATTTATGGGAGAAACAGGGTTGTTGGCTGAGGGGGGTGAAACCATACTCAAGCAACGGGCACAATCCTTGTCAGGTTGAACCACAAAAAGTTACTAAATTAACCTGTGCGTAACTTCGTGGTAGCTTGGCACAAAGGCAGTCAGGATTAACTTAGAGGCAAGTGTAAAGTATTTATGCAGCTCACAAACAGTGATAAAGTAAAAACACAATACAAGAAAAATCCCACACCAACTTAGAAAAATAGAGTAAAATGTAAAAAAATATTTGACACCAAAAATGAAAAAAATTCAATCAACAGAACCAGCGTTATGCAATTTCAAGCTTTTAAGGTAATTATAGCCCCTAAAAGCACAAAGTGCCACTCGCAGTTATCTGGTCATAGGAGGTCAGGTGAAAATCACTAGTTCAGGCTGACTGCGGAGGAGTGTGGGCTAGGTACAGAGACCAGGTTAGTCCTACTGACAGAGTTACCTCCTCAAAGTCTGGCGGAAAGAGTCCAATTCGTGGTGGAGAAGGCTGTAAGGAGCAGGCAGAGCGTCGGAAATGGTAGTTGCTGTAGCGCGAAGAGCAGGGCGGGCGGCACGGACGGTCATCGCTGCAGCGTGAAGATCCAGATGGGAGTCGCAGACTGTCATTACTGGAGTTTTGCATTGGCTGTCACCGCAGGCTGTCGATGCTGTAGCGCGAAGTTCAGATCTTGTGTTGTTGGTTTTCACTGGCTGTCGCTATAGTGTGAAGAGTCAGATTCACCTACGCTTTGCGCTGGCAGACCGACATAAACTGCACAAACCATGAAATCTGTCCATTTCACAAGTTCATGTGTGGAGAACATTTGGACATTTGTTGTAGCCTAATTTCACTCTAAATGCAAAATTGAAAAAACTGTGAATTGAGTCAATTCACTTTTGTGAAATAGTTTCACCTACCCCTAATTGTGAGTATGAGATTAGATCTGATGTTAAAAACTAAAGCATGATACAGTGTTCTAGAAGGATTGCATCTGAGATGCACTGGCACGAGAAACACGTTTTCTGCAGTAACTGTACAAATTAAAAGGGCTTTTTCTATTAGCCAGTCTGCAAAACATTTGGTACACTCGAGAATGTTTCAGCTTATGTAATAGCAGTGAATGAGCTTTGACTGCAGTTAATAGTGCTGGCTGTTTGCCCCTTCTCATTTGTGACTGGGCGAAGAGGTACACAAGTTCCTCTAAATGAAAATACATGCTTCGCAATCCTCGAAAGCTTTGCATGCCACATCATCCAACATAGTGCCAAAGAGCTTTTGGCACTGGAAGAGCAGCTTCAGAAGTATACTTTCTGCAAAACATCATGCTGACAATCCCTCATTCAAGCATGTCTTCTTGGCTTCTACAGATGCTTCTGCTGCCAACACCATACCAAACACAAGTCTGGCAAGATCTCCAGCTGTTCATATAGGAGGGCAGGACATTCTGACTTAGGCTTGTTTCTGTTACTGTCAGATTGCTGTTATTCGACATTTACATCACGCCCGTTAATTATTTTCTCCTTTATCCTTCATGTATTTTTGATTCTTTTCAGATGACTGTCAATGGGTTTACGCCAATGTTATTTGCAGCTTTTTGTATTTTTTCCAGTTGATTTATTTTACTGGAAATGGACCTAGAAAAAATTCCTTTCCGTTCTCCTTGCTATCGTTTTTCTTGCTCCCCCTTTATTATTGTTCTCACCTGTTCCCTGCCTTCCTTTTGCTCCCTTGAGGATTTTGGTGTAGAACCCATCCTTTCTTTTTTCTACCTTACACCAGTCCACACTGGAGCTCCCAACACCATCCACACTTACTGTGATGTGAGGAAGATATGATTCTGCATGTGTTCCTCTGCCCGGTTGCACATGTCACTTTGTTGCATTTCTGCAAATACAGTCATTTTGACTGGGGACCAGCCGCGGTGGGGCGGTGAGGCCAGGAAAGGGGGGGGGGGGGGGTTTCGATAGCTGACGACAAGGGGAAATTTATTATTTATTTAATTTTCCCTCATGTTCGTCTGTCGAATTCCCCCCCAGCCCCACCGCTCTTACCTGCACAGGCCGTGGCTGCTAGGGACTCAGAGGAAAAAATAAGCTGGAAAAGTTTACTACCAAAAGTGGAGTAGGGCAGTAAACCTTGGTCATTTGACTACTGTACACCTGCAGCTATGATATCACTTTGTAAAATCTGCATACTTAATTTCGGACTGTTGATTTATGACCCACATTTTTTTGTGGACCAAAGATATTGTTCAGGAATGTTGCAGTGTGTTGTCTTTCAACTAAAAATTAAAGTGACTTAATCCAAATCAAAGTGTTCATGAACTACAAGGGAAAGCCTGGAAAACCTCGAGCAGACGTTTGACACTTGCCACATATGAGTTTGTCAAATTCATCCTAGAGTAAGATCTCTGAGGATGGCTCAAACTTTTTTTAATACTGGATTATTGCGCATTTCCTCCTCTACTGCCACTGATTAATTGCCAGCCAAACTAAAATCAAAAATCGATGGGTGAATCGCTGACTCTAAACCCTGTGACTGATATATGCAAGACATGAACCAGGGAGCCATCATTAAGCTTCGGTTCTCCTCACATTGAGATGACATCTTGCAATGGTAGTGTAAAAAATGGGCTGAGTAAAGATTTGCTTGAAGACAAGTAGACTAGAGTCTGTGTCCAGATATTCTTGGATATAAGAGAATGCTGATGAGTCTTCCTGAGCTTTTCACAGAAGTTTACTCTACCTTTGAGGTCAACAGCTGAAATGGATTCTTTCTCCACAATGCAGGTCTGCTGAAGTAAGTAGGATGCTGCAGCAGTCAACAATCAAGACCCCTGACACAGATGCTTCTTCTTTATGTGGCATTGTCTAAGTCTAAATGCTTAATGTGGAGGAGTTTGAGAGGACTCAGAGACCGTGATGAATTGCTAAGATGTGACTGTACTGTCCTAGTCCTCTGACTCTTGTTTATGTTCACAGTTTTTCACACATCCCATGAAATGCCCCAATTATAAAGAAATCTTGCTTAAATATTCACTGCTGCCACATGCACCGCTGATGTCAATGCATTAATACTAAGCCTGGGCGTAGTTCGCGAAGTAGCGCTACGCGAAGCTACGCAAAGTGCAGTTCGCACTACGCGAACTACGCGTAGCACTACGCGAACTGCGTAGTGCACTGTTCGCAATGATTGCACAGTGCCGGATGCTTGTCCGCACTGTGCAATCATTGAAACGGCATCTTGCACAGTGCGAGCTGTCTTTACTGCCGCTCGAGTAGATTTTTACTCGAGCGGCAGCTTTCTCAACGCGAACTGGTAGTTTCTCATCGCGAGCGGTCGCGAGCATACGCGACCACTCGCAATGAGAAACCTGACCTCCTGCGTTGAGAATCTCGCCGGGATGTCATTTTGCTTGCTCGCGGTCGCCAACTTGACGTTGAGGACCGCGAGCAAGCAAAAATGACCGCTGCACTACGCCTGCGCTACGCTACGCGTGTTTGCACTGTGCTACGTGCAATTCGCGTTGTGCGAAGTAGCGCAAACTTCGCAAACTACGCGAGCGTAGCGTAGTGCTTTGCCCAGGGTTAATTAATACCGCTGCAGAAAAAGGAACTTTCCACTGCCTTCTGGGGCAAGTCAACTGTGATGATGCTAATATATGTGTGTGGCGTGCAACGAGCTGGACAACGCGCAGCACAAACCAGCTATACCACAAGGTGTGCTTAGTTGTTCCACAGTCGTAGGATCCTCAGCATTCAATATCCCTGTTAGTCCTGCACACAAGATCAGTGGCCTGTCCATTGCAATACTGAGGTCCTCAGGATGCCAGAGTGGGACTGTTTTACATTCACTGGGTTTAATTTGTGATTACACAAATACAAGCTCAATCACAATCCCTCAGTAAGGTTGCTCCAAGCGTCAGGAGTAGCCTGCACTGTAAGTCGTTGTGATTTCTATACTAAGTGGCAAAACACTTGGCTGGCCAATTAGTAATAAATTCAATTTTTTCCGGAGGCAGAGGTGTAGTTCTGAATGGTTTGATGCCTCAGAGTTGTGAAGATCCTGACCCTGAGACACCGAACCTTGCAGAACTACTTCTCAGCCTCCGGACAAATTTGGATTTATTACAATTATTCTTGACGCTTTGAGGAACCTCGCTGCAAAGAATAGTCATGGTACCCATTTGTTCCACACAGGACCATGATTCCCATCAAGAACCGCCACACCTGTTTGAATGGCTATGCTTTACCTTTGCGAAGCAGTTGTTGCTCGGCTCGCTTGGCCACTTAGCTTCAAGAGACTACTCGCTATCCTTGCCGAACCATACCTCTAGAGTACTTATTTCACACACTGAAGCATTGACAGCTCCTGCTTTTCGTTCCCTAAGATACACTGAACAAAACTTTTTTTTTTTTCCCCTGGACCACATTATTACACCCGAACTAATCAATAATTGAAAATTCTGTTTCCTGGACCAGATCTACTAAACATTCCGGGTCCCATATATCCCTAGGGCTGGATTACCCATTAAGCAAAATAAGCACATGCTTAGGGCATCAAGGGAAAGGAGGCACCACAGAAATTTTCCATTGCAGGATTTACCATGGACGATATGGCGCAAAACTGCAAATGTTGCAATTAGGAAAAGTAGGAGAAAACTTTTCAAATATAAATAAAGTGGAAGTACACAAAAATAAACATTATTTTCTATCTTACTGTAAGTTTTGTTTCATTTAAAAAAATACATACATTTTATTCTACGATTTAGTATTGTTTATATTTTTAATTAGATATATATGAGGCACAAAAATCTTTTAAGTTCTTAGGGCCTCTAAACGTCTTAATCCGGCCCCGTATATCTCAGCAATGTATCAGGTTTACGGCCACACAGGGGGTCCATCATCTTCACATAAACACCACAGTCCTGAAGATAGTCTTGTGGATGCTTACCAAGTGAGACTGAAACGTCGACGCACAATCCATCTTTCCTCTGGACAATTCATAACACCCATAAGAGTCTTGTTTTTCGGAAAAAAACATTCTCTAGTTGTATGTATGAAAGTGGGTACAGAGTACGTGTCATGTGTCAAAAAATGTTTAACCTTGGATTACATTGTAATAGACACTATCAATGTACCATGACCTATGATTTGCTTAGAACCCTGTATTTTCTTCAATATGTGCTTTTATTTCTAATACAAAATTGAAAACGTAAATACCTGCCCATATGCTTGGTTTCTTTATCTTCAAACCATGCTCTTTATATCAAGTAATAATCAATTTATTTGAGATGTCACTTATAGGCATCACTGAGTAATGATAATTGCCTTAGTAACATTGCTTCCAAGTCAATCCCTTGTTGACATATCTACCTACCTCATTACAAGTGGGCCTGCAGCACTTATTGTGCCACTCACTTAAAAGTAGCCCCTTTAAACCCTGTTGCAGGCCTGCCATTGCAGCCTGTGTGCGCAGTTTTAAACAGTTTGACCTGGTAAAAAAAACCTTTAACAGGCTCAAACCTGCCTTTTTAATATACATATGTCACCCCTAGGGTAGGCCCTAATCAGCCCAGAGGGCAGGTGTTATATCCCGCATAGATGCCCTAATGTAGACCCGTTCGTACATGCCCTAAAATGGACGTATTCATATTTACCCTAATATGGTCATATTCGTACTTGCCCAATTATGGTCATGGCCGCATATGACCAATTATGGTCACAACTGTACAAGTCCTATTATAGTATAATTCCTTATATAGGCATGATCTTTCACCTACATTGGTCCCAGCTAGTACACAACGAGCTCTGAGGGCTGAACGTTATCTATCCTGTGGTTTTGAATGCAGCAGGGTTCTTCCAAACACAGGCCCACACTGTACTCATTAATTATGTATGGCTTTCTAAGAATACACCACCGGCATAATATGTATGTACAAAGTTCACCCCTGATGTCTTCCTCATGACCAATACAAACCATACTGAGGACCGAGACTCTTTAAGGTATAAATACACCATATCTTGCCCCGGTAAGATAGAGGGAACCGAGACTTCCATGCTGACACACTGACCAGAGACGCTGAGACTCCTGCATGCAGTCGCTCAAGCTGACAGTGGTCTGACACAACCCGGACGGGGTGTCCAACTCGAGACCAGGACGGGGTCCCACACTCTCTCTATTCAGGTATGGGGCATCGACTAAATCCTAGGAAGATTCTTGGCTCTTAGCTTCTAAGACCTACACACATATGCTAGGTACACTCAGGTACATCTAGTTAGGCACCGTAGGAGTACGCACACCTTGCATAATGGTTTTATATTCATGTATGTACTCATGATTATCGCAATATGGTAGAACTGTTCTATCCCTTTGCTTTTATCGTACTGCTGATAATATATCTCTGCTATTGTCTGCTGATTACCGCAGCACATATATTTTACACTAGAATAACAATTGTTCAATAAATACTTATTGAAATGCCCGACTGTTTATTCTGTGTAACTCTCTGAGACAAACCGAATAAGTAAGCACGAGTGACTGAGCGAAAGGTAGTACATTGTTTCCACGATTCTGAGGAATTTGGGTTGTCATGGTCTAAGGTTGCCAGAAACTAATCTCTCCCCGATAAGAGGAGACACTAGTGGCACTGCGAGCTAGCTAATGCAAACCAGGCTAAAATATACGGTGGGGGTGCACGGAGTCAGTCTGCCACCAAGCCCACAGTATATGTTATCCAAACGCGCAGGTCCTGCAGGGGTACTATAGGAGCTACACGACATGGCGCCGCCAACGTTGGTTGGGTACTTATTTAACAGTAGAATCTGAGTAGTTCAGTCGTGCTAATCTCAGAGAACCTACTCACAAAACCCCAGAGACGTCTGGAGTGGGTGGGCACAAAATCCGCCGCAGCTGAGTAGTACGAGAATACAATTTATTGGCTGTTGGTTACTCAAGCTTGAAGGATATTTAGTTCCTACAATTGTGCACTTACACCTTATTTTAAGAACTCTTTAATCTCCCTTCTTCTCCCTTCTTCCAATTAGAAATGGTGGAAGAAACAAACACAACAGGGAGAGTTACAACAAACCTCTTTGGTTTAGAAGAAGACCCTGAAGATGCAATACAAATTGCACCAAACTTCAGAAGGGCAGTCACCATAAAACTTCTAGAACATGGCTTAAGAGCCAGGGGTGGTACAGTAATTTTCGTGATAGAGGCACACGAATCCAATAAAACAGAGGTGTTCTATTCATGGGTTACATTCCCAGCAGCGAATGCAATTACAAATGTATTTCACTACTACCAAGAAGGTGAACCACCAACAGACTATACTCCCTTTGAGGAGTTAGAGGTCCCGCTCACTTCCCAGGAGCATAATTACTGGTTTAAAGGCGCCCTACCCCACGTACAAGGAAGAGCAAGATTTGGCCCGCTCGGAGGAGCAGGAGCCACATGGCCCATATTAACGGCATATACACCGCATCCTGACATTAACACAATGACACAGCCAGACTTACTCGTACAACACAGAGATTTAATTAAAATCTACAGAAACCTCACACAATTTGTGATGAGGACTTTAACAGTTCAACCTGCACCAGCTGCAGCACAAGACACTCCAGTCCAAGGTACAGTTAATAAAATAACTCCACAAACATTACACGCGATAATGGGCAAAATGCCAGCAAAACGCGAACAAATCCCATTCTGGATAGCTCAGAAAATAACTCAGCTTGAAGCAGTATTCCCGAATACTACAACCAGTGATAAACACAGAATTCTAACAATCTGCTTGCCCATGGGTCTCACACCACAAGTAGAGGACTGCACCTCTTGGGGTTCAGTCTTTGCTGCCATATATACCAGAACACATGGTATCCCGTCAATAGCAGTAGTACCTGAAGTATTAAAACAGATACAGAATGAGTACGGAGCAGAGCCTGCCCTTAACTTAGGGATGAAGTTGCTAAACAACTTTGAACAGGTCTCGGCCATAATACTAGCTAACATTAAGGGGGAAGCAGCTTCTGTGGCGATCCGCCAACGCCTGAGGTTGTTCGGTCCAGACGACCAACAACACGAACTACCCAAAATAATTGAAACTGCATATGCAGAACTAGGCAGAGACAGTTTGGGTGGGAAAGCATTAAAACCACAACTGGTGGGCAGTCCTGAAATGGACACTACAAAGCAGACACCTACTTCTTCTAAAAAGAAGTGGGAAAATAAAAAACAACAAAAGTCTAAAGACACCAGATCTCAGTCCAGAGGTAGGTCTCCTCAACAGGAGCCCTCTGAAAAGAGGTATAACCTCAGGAATAGGGATAACATTAAAAAACCTGACAGGTATCAGGATACTGATACTCGTTCCTTTCAGGGTTCATCACGAAACTCCGAGAGGGAAGGACGGTCAAAGGAGCGTACAAAGTCCAGAGACACGCAACACGCTGCGGACCACGCACCTAAAAAAGAGGATAAACAAAAATAAAAACCTCAGTTCAAAAAGAAGAAGGTAGCAGGTCTCAAGATCAGACATGCCCAGAATTCTGAGGACACAGCTTCTGAACGGGGAATGGGCTCTGACGATGCTAGACAGCGCGGCAGAAGTAACGATAGCTCGCCAGAACCTGAAGGAATTTCTGGTGACAGCGGAGTTGAGTGAGTATATCACGGTGGAAACACCTGATACTCGGGTAAGTGTCCCACATAAGTGACATGAGATAACACTCCGGATGGAGGGGACAAACCCAGAAAAGTTAAAGGTCTCTTTTGGAAAAATCTGTCATCTGGTTATGACATTCTATTAGCAGAACAAGACTGGCCGCCAGCATTCGTCATGGAGTGCCCTAGGGGAGAAACTGTAATTTTTCCAGCCTTTTCCGACCTCGTTCCCATTCACCTGAAACATGCATATGCGCAGGAGTGGGCGGTTGCCCTAGCTCCAGCATTGTATAAAAATCATGCTGGTTGGGATGAGGAGTCAACCCACCACGTGATCCCGTTAAAAGTTTCCCCAAATGCTCAGAGGCAATACCCTATAAAGCAGGAAGCTAAAAAACAAGTCAGGGAAATTCTAGACCAACTAGAATACCAGGGGGTGATAGAAAATTGCACTTCACCTATGAACAATCCTTTGTTTCCCGTAATGAAACCTGACAACACATATCGTCTAGTTTTAGATTACAGACATTTAAACACTTGCACAAAGACATTTGCAGTTCAAAATGCACACAGTGCCGCATTAATGAATAACATTGTGCGCAAAAAATACAAAACAACACTTGATATCTCAAATGGATTTTTCTGCCAAAATATAGCGCCTGAAAGCAGGTATCTAGCCGCATTCAGTGCGTTAGGGTCCCAACGGCAATTTTGCTGACTCCCCCAAGGGTACAAGAATAGCCCGGGGTTGTTTTCAGCAAGGGTAACAGAGTTACTCCAAAATTTGGATGAAGAAGCATTGTCCTATGTGGATGATATTTATCTGACGGACGATGACTTAAAGAGGCACTTGACCAGGGTGAGCACCATTATTATGGGATTCGCCTCTGAGGGCTATAAGTTTAATTTCAAAAAATCAAAAATTGCCCACCTGAGTGTCCTATTTTTAGGATACAAGCTGTCAAGTGAAGGAAAAAGCCTAGCAGCTAACTTTTTAGAAAAGTGTGCGCTGCTCCAACCTCCAAAATCATTAAAGAATTTACAATCAATTCTGGGATTCCTAAATTTTGGTCGAACAAACATTTTGGATTACGCAGAAAGAGTAAAACCTTTCTACGACTTAATAAAACCTGATTTTTCAGTCAGACAATGAACACAGGAACACACAAATATCCTGCGTTCCCTACAGAAAGACATGATAGCTTCTAAACATTTACAGACACGCGTAAACGCACAGAACTTAGTGATCCGAGTCATAGCGGGTCAATGCGGGTACACATATTTAACTTTTAATGAAGGTGAAACAGTACCAATAGCATACAAATCACACCTGTATACAAACGCAGAAATGCGTATCACTTCAACAGAAAAAATCCTGACAGCAGTTCAGACCGCTGTAGCAAGAGAAAGAGCTCTGGCTCAGGGAAAACGCATAATTGTCGTGACCCCAGTACCAGCTTTAGAAGCTGTTACAAAAGCTAGCATTACAAATGCGAAAGCCTTACATCCAAGATGGATACAATGGGCTAATTCTCTTACTGCAACCGATGTTGAATACAGATTTGATCCAAGTTTAAAAACACAGGCATTCCTGCAATACGAACAAGAATATCCTCTACCAAATGAAATGTTGCCTCTAGATCAGTATGAATACATTATTTACACTGACGGTTCTGCTCAACCAGCCATAGGGAGTAAGCAAGCTTACAGCGCGGCGTGTGCGATTGTTAAAGGTTGCATGCACGATGGAAAGTTCCATCCGAGTTGCACTAAAACGCAATCTCTAGGAGACTGCACGGCTCAGTTGGCAGAACTCAAAGCACTTATACTGGCACTTATAAATACGGATCACGAATTCCCCACACTTATTGTGTGTGATTCCTTTTACTCTGTACAGTCGTACAATGAATATCTACATCATTGGGAACAAAACGGGTTCAAAGATGCAAAAGGTGGCACAATTAAGCATAAAATGCTATGGGAACAGGTAGTGGAGTTGAGAAACGAACTACCAAGGGCTCACGTGATACATACACTGAGTCATCAGCGTGATGGCGTTCACGTTGAAGGGAATTCATTGGCTGATGAAGCCGCAACGGGGGCTGTTCGCACAGCCGCCATAGCTGCAGTTACTCGTTCAAAGACGAGGGTAGACGGCGAGATTATGGTAGCTGGCAATGCTTCACGCAAAGGCAGCACAGCAGTACCTAAACAATTTCCACTCAAGTACTCCTACAAGTTAGATGCACAAAAAATTCCATATGCTCAGATTCCTGGAGTGGCGGATAGAGTAATACCAAATATGGCTCGTAGGCTAGGCTTAATTGTGGCAGCACATGAAGGAATAGGTTCTGTACATAACGGACTTAGGGAGACTGTTGCTTTGTTAAAAGAACGCTACTGGTGGCCCGTGATGAGAAGGCTGATTAGAGATTACGTTTGGAACTGCGACATCTGCAAGCAGATGAATGGGTCCACCACAACACGTCCAGTACAGATACCATTGTTAGACAGCATTAGGTTGTCTGTTCGTGTGCGTCCAGCTCAAGTTTCCTCAAGGTTTGGCCTCAGCGCTCGGCTGACGCTCGAACTATTATAAAAGATTTGCGAGTCTTTATCGGCACATACGCAGTTGGCACGCTACATTCTGACCGTGGTCCGGCGTTTAGCTCTCGGGCATACAAAGAGGCCATGGAAGGAATGGGCGTAGCATTGCAGTACTTCTCTCCGTACCATCCCGAGGGAAATTCTGTTGTGGAGAGGAAAAACCGAGACTTAAAGCAATCTTTAACAGCTAGGGTATTAGGCAAGGGCGGTAGATGGGTCGATCACCTTTATGGGGTACAGCGCGCGCTCAATAACCAGCCAAGAAGCTCTCTAGGAGGTGTCACTCCTTACGAGGTCCTATTTGGGACAAGAATGTTGGTACCTGATCTTGATTGTGAAGGCACAGTGGCGGATGAAAAACCATTTGATATCCATGATCGTTTGGCTGTTTTACAGGATCTAAATGATTCCAGGACACAACAAAGTAACGTGCTCCAGAAACAGGCCGCCACTGAGGAAGTCAAGGCAGTAACGGCAAGACCTATCTGGATCCCAAAGATCGGGGATCTGGTCAGAGAGAAGATTGCTGACAAGAAAGAATTTGGGCCATCCTACAGAAAGCCTGTACTGGTCCTTGCAATCCACGGCACAAGAACTGTACTTCTGCCGCCTCTTGCCGGAAAAAAGGAGAAAAGATTCGTCTCAATTGACTTAATCAAACCACACTATGTGGCCGATATTAAACAGTAGGCCTCGTGGACTCCACAGTAGCAGACGCCCTCCTCTCGTTACAATCCAAGAAGTCCAAACAGAAAGACTCATCACGTTTGAAGAGCCACCTGTACGGAATGAAGGACTAATCAACAATGCTATGAAACTCGTTTCACTTCAACAAGAAATTCATCTTCAAAATGAAAATGAACTTAACAACCAAGTTGCAATCAGACCTAATACAGACATCTATGTCAATGTGCCTCGACAAGAGAACACACCGATTTCAACAAATCCCGATGCAATTCCAACAATTGATCGAACTGCTTCTAGCTATTTCATGAACTTTGATACGTTTTCACTGGATCCAAGCGAACCGGAAACGACGCCTGCCAAAAAATCACTCCAACAGAAACTCACTGACTTTTTGAACTTTTTTCGAAAGACTTACCTGGTGTCACCTTGGATTGAACTATGGTATATCACTGGGATTTTATTTTTCATTTTCTGGCTAGGTTTAATAATAACTTTTAGTATGCTTATTAATGGACGATACCTCCAACCAAGCTCTACAGCCCAAAGAGTCAATTTGATTTTAAAACCACACCAGTCTTCACATCGTGAACCAAGAGACTTGTCTTCTGTGAACATCACAGCAGTTCCTATACCGGGCGGTATAGTATGGGACAAGATTGATTATGATGTATTCGGTCCGACTGAACTTTTAAAGCTAAAACATGTATTTAAAATTTCTTTAAGTGATATCATTACCTCCAGTACATTTTCTGATGATTGGGACACTAAAACTGTAAATGCTATGATGTCTGATTTAGAAAAAACTGCTGCATTTCCGAACAATGAAATGTTAGAAGGTACTTCAGACTATGATACATTGTACTGTTACCAGCAATATGGTCATCATTTCTTACACAAATCTATAACACCTAGAAATGTATTTGAGTACCACCAGTGGGAACACTGCCCAACACCTCCAAAAGGAAGTTCGCAAGCATTTGCACAGAAATTCACATACTTCTCAGGGTTTAACACATCCGACCCGAAGTCACTTTATTATAAAGTGGCGAAAATTTCAGCTCAGAAAATTATGTTAACAAACACCAAACATATTTACTCTGCATCCTTTCTGAACCAGTTGTCTAAACAGGGTTTCGATCTATGGAAAGACACAATAGATTCAAAATCGATCTGGGGTTCAAGGGACTGGCAAGTCCAGGGAATAGAAGCACTTTTTAGAGCATGCATCATTCCGCAGCAGATTTTATTTCTGAATGAAACTGTGCAACAGACATCCTGTCTTGGATTAGCCAAAGGCAAGGAAATGAAGACACCGGGGTTTCCAACACCATCACAGATGGGTGGGGGGCAGAATTCAACTACACAAGGGGTAGGATTAGATGACATTCTCCAGTACAACAGATCAGATCCTGATTGGATAGAATGGCTGGTTTGGCCTATTGACACAAACAAATGTCAACAGAGATTTATGAATACAACCAAAGGGTTTAGTATCCATAGGCCAGATCCACGCTATGTACAAAGACAACACCCAGGGGTAGTGACATCGTATAGTGTTGGGAAGTTGTGCCATTATTGTCTATAGACCTCAACACTGACAGAAGTAAAGCACCACTTGACCTTACTCACACCTGACATGGATCTTAGAGATTTTCTACTAGGTCCCAGGAAACAACATCAGAAACGTTTCATATATGCAGGCCTTTATGCCTTCTATAATGAGAACTGGAAAATATCCCAACAAGAGGCCGCAGAAAGAATACGAGAGATAGACCGTATTAACTTAGAAAAAGCATTGGCAGTTGTGGATAATGGGTTAACTACTTTGACCTCCAGGATTTACCCCTTAGGCAACATTGTGTCCTCGGCAATCGACATATTAGAACAAGATCTGGCCTTGTTACAACACGGGTAATCTCAGCTACGTTCTATTATGATGTTAAGCTGGACGCTGCAATCTTTGCGTGCAAGCTATGTGCCATGGCGTTTTATAAAACCACGTCTCTGTTTTCAGAATACAATCTAACTGATAAACAGACAGAAATGGCACAAAGGGGAGCCAAATATACAATGTTGCGTATTGAGAAACTGGAAAGGCTACCTTTCACTGTAGCCGAATCACCATCAACAGAATGGCTAATTCATGGCCACATCACTCTGCCGGTCACTACGTTTCAGTTTCAATATTGCCTTGAGCAGAGGCAGGCAGGCAAATATGAGAAAATGGGTAAGGGATACATCAAGGAAACTTGGAAGTTACCATATAGATACCGATGCCGGAATGGGGATCGAGAAGTGTATCTGAGTGGTACAAACTGCAAGAACGCTTTAAGCGGTTCTCTCATGTGTCAGGATATTTCTCTGCACGGAGCCTGCAGCGAACTTATCTTGTCACATGTCAGGGACCCCAGCGGCCGTGATCACGCCGGTTTTCCAGCTGCTCTCGAATGGGAGTTACTTAATGCTAAATGATCAAGGTTGTTGTGGGATGCTTCCGGGCGTCGCATATCTAGTAACTGTTAACTCCAGGGTTACTTGCTGTATGCAAGTATTGTTTCCGCCACTGAACACAGTCAGGGAGGCGCCGTTATGGCCTTCGCTGAATGTTTCTTTTATACAGTTTGATACTCTGAGTAGATTGAAAGCCATGCTTTTACAGCAATCCGTGCCCTTAACCTCCGCTCGAGAAACCTATGAACTTCAAGTTGCAAGGACCTCGACTGAGATACAGGCACTCATACGTACAAACTGCCCCATTCATTTCGCAGAAATGGTGGGACGTATCTTCAATATGTCTGATACGAGCGGAATTGTACACCTATTTAAGACCATAGGGTCAGGACTGTTAAGCACCTTTCAGACAGCCCTCGGAGTAATCCCAAATTTTATACACTCCGTATTGGGAAGCGTATTTGGAGGATTCCCGCTCATCCTGTTCCTAATCGCAGGAATCCTGATTGTAATATTGCTGCAATGCAATGGACGGCCCACTTCCCGAGGGAATGGTGAACACGCTCCTGGAGCGGAAATACCGTGAACGCATGGTACAACTTCTGGACATTTCTTGCCTGCGAGAACTCAATGCCTCCTGGTTTCTATCATTTAGACCAGTCTGGATAGACTGCATCTTACCTGTGCTTCGATGCCTGTTCTGCGGAGAAGAATGCACGTTGGATCTTTGTCTAACTTTTCCATCAGATGCGCCTCCGGACACGGATGCAATGCTGGACCCCATAAAGGCCCACGCTCTGCGTTGTCCTCAACGGCTTCCGATTCTGATGAATGCATTCCTGGAGAATCCACAGGTGCCGTTCGCTCCTGCTGGGTTAGGTGACTCCTCCACAGGCACCCAGGTTACAACTGCCGCACAAGCTGCCGCAGCACCGACTGTTGGCAGTACTACATTCCATCTATGTGCGATTGACGTTCTCTGTGAGGCGTTGGATTTGTCATCTACAGCAGCTGACACCGATAATATTGAGCTTCCCAGCCAGGACGCGTAATCTTGAATTGGCTCATCGTGTCCTGGGAAAGAATTCGGCTTCTTCACTCGTTTCAAAATAAACGATCTAAATTTGGAACATTTTCTTACATTGACACTTTCGCTTGAGAAAAGCATGGCCTTCTCCTGCTTATGGTAATACAACTTCTATAGAGAGACGATATTGACTTTTAAGTGGCAACTAGAAAAAGCTGAATTTAAAAAAAAAATTTTTAAGCACCAAAAATTTTTACAGATTTTTTAGAACCATGTTTTTACTTGCTTTTAAAAATGTTTTTAAACTGTCCAGATTTTAAGTATGGTCATTTATTATCCAGTTCGGAAGAGGAGTGGGTGTTATATCCCGCATAGATGCCCTAATGTAGACCCGTTCGTACATGCCCTAAAATGGACGTATTCATATTTACCCTAATATGGTCATATTCGTACTTGCCCAATTATGGTCATGGCCGCATATGCCCAATTATGGTCACAACTGTACATGTCCTATTATAGTATGATTCCTTATATAGGCATGATCTTTCACCTACATTGGTCCCAGCTAGTACACAACAAGCTCTGAGGGCTGAACGTTATCTATCCTGTGGTTTTGAATGCAGCAGGGTTCTTCCAAACACAGGCCCACACTGTACTCATTAATTATGTATGGCTTTCTAAGAATACACCACCGGCATAATATGTATGTACAAAGTTCACCCCTGTCATCTTCCTCATGTCCAATACAAACCATACTGAGGACCGAGACTCTTTAGGGTATAAATACACCACATCTTGATAGAGGGAACCGAGACTTCCATGCTGACACACTGACCAGAGACGCTGAGACTCCTGCATGCAGTCGCACAAGCTGACAGTGGTCTGACACAACCTGGACGGGGTGTCCAACTCGAGACCAGGACGGGGTCCCACACTCTCTCTATTCAGGTATGGGGGTTCGACTAAATCCTAGGAGGATTCTTGGCTCTTAGCTTCTAAGACCTACACACATATGCTAGGTACACTCAGGTACATCTAGTTAGGCACCGTAGGAGTACGCACACCTTGCATAATGCTTTTATATTCATGTATGTACTCATGATTATCGCAATATGGTAGAACTGTTCTATCCCTTTGCTTTTATCGTACTGCTGATAATATATCTCTGCTATTGTCTGCTGATTACCGCAGCACATATATTTTACACTAGAATAACAACTGTTCAATAAATACTTATTGAAACGCCCGACTGTTTATTCTGTGTAACTCTCTGAGACAAACCGAATAAGTAAGCACGAGTGACTGAGCGAAAGGTAGTACATTGTTTCCACGATTCTGAGGAATTTGGGTTGTCATGGTCTAAGGTTGCCAGAAACTAATCTCTCCCCGATAAGAGGAGACACTAGTGGCACTGCGAGCTAGCTAATGCAAACCAGGCTAACATATACAGTGGGGGTGCACGGAGTCAGTCTGCCACCAAGCCCACAGTATATGTTATCCAAACGCGCAGATCCTGCAGGGGTACTATAGGAGCTACACGACACAGGTTTCAATGTATTTAAAAAGTAAGACATGTACTTTTACGTTTTACATGTACTGATACTGAAAAGCTCTTAAATTTGTTATTCACCATTGCAAGGCCTACCTCTTCCATAGGATAACATTGAAGTTACCTTATTACATTCAATAAGCTATAAGTTCCAAATGGGAATAGGAAAACAGTTTATGTTTGGTGTCTTTGGATATGTAATGAAAAATCCGCTTTTATGGTGAAGTCGGATTTTTGGTTATAATTTTGAAAATGCTACTTTTAGAAAGTTGGCAGTTTCCTGCTTTAACCATTTAGTGCCTGCTACTTGTCTTTCGTCGTTTGACTGAGTGTAGTTGGTAGTCGGTCTTTGTGTATTCCTCTTAGACAGCCACACACAATATAAAGCATAGGTGTGTCTGAATGGGCCATCACTGGCAGGATCGGAGGACGGAGTTAGGCACAGCCCCACTTACACCTGAAAAGGATTTGTCCTGCCTTGACACAAAGGATTGCATACTCCCTAGAGTTAGTCTGGAGCCAGGGCAGGGAAGCCTGAACTTCAAAGAGAAACCTCTAGAAGGTCCTCCCACTTCAAAGGAGGCAACAGGTATAAATATTGGATCCTAGACACCAATTTTTTAGTACACTTCAAGACCTGTGGAAGACTCTGTCAGGAAGAAGGACTGCTGTGCTGCTGAAAGGACTGCCATTCTGCTGGACTACTGGCCTCAAGGACTGCTGCCTACTATGCTGACTTGCTGCCTGCTGCCCTCTTTCCTAGGTGAGAAGGACTGGACCTGTAACCTGGACCCAGGACCACCAGAGTGACTTCAAGGGCCAGTCTCTAGTAACCTGCATCTGGACTCTGCAACTGTGAGTCCTATGTTGCCAAGTGGTGCCACATCAGTTCTGGGTCCTTGGAAGTGCGCCTGAAAGTGCTCTGTAGATCCAGCAGAACTGGCACACCACTTCTGATGCATGACATAAGCCTAAACAGAACTGATGCATCGCCTCTGCTGTGAGGATTCTTTCAATAAAAGCAATCCGCATTGACCTCGCAGCCCATAGCCGCATCAAAAACAGCACTGCGCGACGCATCCCCGATGCAGGATCTTACATCGTAAATCTTTCATCAACGACAGCATCAATGACTCAGGACTTCACATCGCAAGCCACGCAGTCCCCTCTAAGCCAGCCAGTGCGCAACCCATTTTCAAAGCAGGACTTTGCATCACCAGCTTCCCTCGTCAACAGTTACCTCATCGGCGATGCAGGACCTTACATCGTAGACTCCCTTCTACCCAGAACCAATGCATCGCCTCAGCTGCGTGACACATCCTCAACACAGGGCCTCGCAATGCTCCGCAACCAGGATTTAAGGTTCTGTTGTTCAGCGCGCCTAGCTGGGTCCCTGGAGCTGGCCCGCGCTCGGTCTCAGTTGGCCTGAACTTGTGACTTTGTCCCAGTCTGGCGCAACCAGATATCCACAGTTGGGGCTTTGTGCTGTTTGGAGCTATTTTCACTTAAATCTTTAGAATAGCATATCTCCGGATCTACTGATTGGATTTTTGTCATTTTGGTCTTGTTTTATTTATTATAATGTACTTTATCGTTCTAAGCTGGTGAGGTATCCTTTCTGTGGTGTGTTTTCACTGTGTTACTGTTTGAAGTGCTGCATAAATCCTTTACACATTGCCTCAGAGTTAAGCCTGACTGTTCTGTGTCAAGCTACCCGAGGTTTGAGCACAGGTTAATTTGGGGTTTGCTTGTGACTTCACCCTGACACGGATTGTGGTTTCTGCTTGAGTAGAGTTTCACCCCCCTCATCCAGAAGCCCGATTTCTTCAACAAATATAAACACAAAGGCCCCAAGTGCAGGTTTTTTTTCCCTTGGGTTATAATAATTGGTTTTGTTCTCCTGCTTGGTATGTCATGCATCTCATAGTGGAACTGGGCAGGGAAAATCAGATGAATGATTCAAATAGGGAAAGACAACCACCATTTTGACCTGGCAGCACTGTGGCAAAAGGATCACCAGTTCAATTGTTTACAGCAATGAAGCAAGCTGAAGCTCCACAGAGAGAAACCCAGACATTTCCCCACCTTTAAATAGTGGGGAACTGGGTTAATGGTGGATGGGGCATCAAGCATTTTTGGCAGATTCTACGTGTCCCCCAACCTCCAAATGATTCCTGAAAATCCCAACATGAAATGCAAGAGTTAAAAAGGTGGTAAAGTGATCCCAACAGCAAAAGCAACCTTGTTGATTGCAATATTCAATATGATTTTGCGCAGAGCTTTTGGAGACAAAGGTCAAAGATTCAATGGGGCAGCAGATCAGCAACCTCAGTCTCATAAAACTCTTTGTTAGAAATGGGATCTCTAGTTGGCAAGGGCTTGCACCTTTGTCCAAGTAGGGACCCTTCTTCCTAGTCAGGGTAAGGGTTGTTACACTCGTGAAGTAACCCCTGCTCACCCTCGTGGTAGCTTGGCACGAGCAGTCAGGCTTAATTCAGAGGCAGTGTGTAAAGCATTTGCACATAACCAACAGTAATACAGTGTAAGCACTACAAACGGACACCACACCAGTTTAGAAAAATAACCAATATTTTATATACTCAAGACAAGACCAATTACGACAAAAATCCACAATACTGTACTTTGAAAATGAATGCTTGATACGATAACTTCTTCTTTGCAAGAATAGCACAAAAGCAAAGTTCGTACGAGTCGGTAGCTCCGTCCGAGCCTACCGTGATGCTGAAAACCACAGAGTCTAACAGTTCCAGCCGACCGCGTCGATACGGGCCAGCAGAGTCATGAACAGACTCGGTCACAGTACCTTTTCTCGTTGTGGCTGGTACGGGGTGTACGAGCCGGTCGGCGTTCGTCGCGGTTGCGGTGCAAGACGGAGCGATGCAAGGTGCGGTGTCCCTCGATGCGGTGCAGGCAGCGGCTCGATGAGCGTCGGGCAGACGGAGCCGGTGAGTCCAAGGCGTGCGATGCAGGGCGAGACGATGCTCGATGCGGTGCTGACAGGTTGCGATGCAGGCGACCTAGCCGGAGTGCGGGAGCTGGCGTCGGACAGCGGTGCGAGTCGGAGCGGTGCGTCGCAGACGTGCGAGCGGTGCCCCAAATGCGGTGCGGTCTCGACTCTTGAGCCAGTTGCAGCGACAGTGTCGGTCTGGTCCGGCTGGCCCAGTGAAGCGATGCGATGCGAACTGCGGTGCCCACAGGTCACGGTGCAAGCAGCGGCTCGATGTTGGCGGCGTCGGACGTCGCCTACGGTGAGACCAGGGGTGCGATGCGAAGCGGGGCGATGCGGTCTGCGGTGCAAACAGGTCACCGGCCAGGGATGGATTCGGTTGACGGAGTCGGTTGCAGTTCCCTTCCTCTGTGGCAACTGAAACAGCGTTCCAGAAGCGGTACCCAGAGGCTTGTGAAGTCTTTGCAGTCCCTGAGACTTCTTAACAGGAGGCCAGCTCGGTTTCTGGCCCTTGGAGATACTCAGCACAAGTTTGGAGAAAGTTCAGTCCAGTCCTTTCACTGCCCAAGGCAGAAGCAGCAGCTGCAGGCCAACCCAACAAAGCAACAACACAGCAAAGGGGCAGTACTCATCCTGGCAGCTCTTCCAGCTCTTCGTCTTGGCAGGTTCCTTGATTCCAGCGAGATCTAAATTCATGGGGTCAGGGCCCCAATATTTATATCCCAAATTCCTTTGTTCTCTGAAGGCAGAGAGGCCTTTGCCTAGTCCAAACCAGTTCTGGAGCACTTTGTTGACAAGTCTCCGTCCCTTCTTTCAGTGAGTAGGCCAGGGACATCAGACGCACCACAGGAGGTGGAGCCAGCATTGTGGAGGGAAGGCACTGTCCTATTCAGGGCCCAGGTGCGACCCCTCCCACCCATCTACAGGTCGATCTGGCTATTCAGCCCTGCGCTGACTCACCCTGTCTCCTGGCATCCCCCAGCCCCTGTCACTCACATTCCAGACACGGAATACACAATCTCGCAGAGGCAGGCTTGGATGGTTAGGCAAGAAAATACCCACTTTCTAAAAGTGGTATTTTCAAACCCAGAATGGTAAAACCAACCTTACTAAAAGCTGCATTTTATCCTTCTGAGTCCAGGCATACTAAACTCGAATTTCTACCATGTTCCCGGGGTCAGTTAGGATTATAAGCTGTAATAATCAAAACCGCCCGTTCTGGCCTAGGGGGAACAGGTAGCCTTGCAATAGTGAAAAACGAACTAGGCTGTAATTCACTATCAGGACATGCCGCACACACCCGGGCATGTCCTACCTTTCGCGTACAACGCACCCTGCCCACAGGGGTACCTTGGGCCTACCTTAGGGGTGACTAACATGTAGCAAAGGGAAGGTTTAGGGACTTGCAAGTGTGTGCACTTGCCAAGTCGACATGGCAGCCTCAGGCTGCGCACAGGCTCTGCGATGGCAGGCCCGAGTTACACTTTACGGGCTGTTTGCGTGGGTGGCACAATCCAGTGCTGCAGCCCACCAACAGCATTTGGTCTATAGGCCCTGGCACTCGCAGTGCACTTTACAAGGGACTGACACATAAACCAAATAGGCCAATCATGGAAACACCAATCCATAACACATTTTATACAGGAGCACTTGCACTTTCCCACTGGACCGCAGTGAGGAAAGTGCGCAGAATCATCACACCAGCAAAAACAGAGTCAAAACCGGGAGGTCAGAAAGCAAAAAGTCAGGGGAAACACGCCAAAAGATGCCAAGTCTAACACATGTCCCCTCCAGCTGAAAGTAGGGAGAACTACCCAACCCCATGGGAGTTCTCTTCACTAAGGCGGAAGAACCTGGACAGACCATCTGCGTTGGCGTGTTCTGTACCAGGACGGTGTTCCACCGTAAAGTCCATTCCCTGTAGGGAGATGGACCACCTCAGCAGTTTTGGATTCTCGCCCCTCATTTGCATCAACCATCTGAGGGGCCTGTGGTCTGTCTGAACCCGGAAGTGAGTCCCAAACAGGTATGGTCTCAACTTCTTCAGCGCCCAGACCACAGCAAAAGCTTCCCTTTCTATGGCACTCCACCTCTGTTCCCTGGGAAGTAGTCTCCTGCTAAGGAAGACTACAGGCTGATCCAGGCCCTCTTCGTTCAGTTGTGAGAGCACCGCTCCCACACCATGCTCTGAAGCGTCAGTCTGCACGACGAATTCCTTGGAGAAGTCAGGTGCCTTGAGCACGGGCGCCGTGCGCATGGCTGCCTTCAGGGCATCAAAAGCTTTCTGGCAGGACTCAGTCCAGATCACTTTCCTGGGCTGCCTCTTAGAGGTCAGCTCTGTTAAGGGGGCAACGATGGTGCCATAGCCCTTAACAAATCTCCTATAATAGCCGGTGAGACCTAAGAAGGCTCTCACCTCTGTCTGGGTCTTGGGGGCTCCCAAGCCAGAATGGTGTCAATCTTGGGTTGTAGGGGCGCCACCTGGCCGCTTCCTACCTGGTGTCCCAAGTACACCACAGAACCCTGCCCGATCTGGCACTTACTGGCCTTGATCGTGAGGCCTGCACCTTGCAGAGCCCTCAACACTTTCTCAAGGTGCTGTAAATGTTCTTCCCAGCTGGAACTGAACACAGCAATGTCATCCAGGTAGGCGGCACTGAAATCCTCCAGCCCAGCCAACACCTGATTGACCAACCTCTGAAAGGTGGCAGGGGCATTCTTCAACCCAAAGGGCATCACCCGGAATTGGTAATGACCTTCTGGGGTTGAGAATGCGGATCTCTCCTTGGCCCCATCGGTTAAGGCAATCTGCCAGTACCCAGACGTCAAATCAAACGTGCTGAGGAACCGGGCAGCTCCCAACCGATCAATGAGCTCATCAGCTCTGGGGATGGGGTGCGCGTCAGTCCTGGTGACGGCATTGAGCCCACGGTAGTCCACACAAAACCGGAGTTCTGGAGTGGCACCGGGCGCCGCAGCCTTTGGGACCAAGACCACTGGGCTGGCCCAAGGACTGTGGGAGGGCTCAATCACCCCTAACGCCAACATCTTAGAGACCTCCTCCTTGATGCTGGCTCTGACCCGGTCAGTCAACCTGTAAATCTTGTGCTTCACAGGATGGCTGTCACCAGTGTCCACGTCATGGGTACACCAGTGAGTAACACCGGGGGTCAGAGAGAACAGTGGGGCGAACTGTCCCAACAACTGGCGACAGTCCCCCTGCTGCTCCTGAGTCAGAGTAGGGGAGAGGATCACACCCTCTACTGACCCATCATGCTCCTTGGTAGACAGGAGGTCAGGGAGAGGCTCGCTCTCCTCTTCCACCCCATCATCTGTCGCCAAGAGCATACTCACTTCGGACCTCTCGAAGTGGGGCTTGAGGCGGTTCACGTGAAGGACCCTCAAAGGGTTCCTTGGAGCCTGCAAATCCACCAGGTAGGTGACGTCACTTTTGCGCTCCTTTACCTCATATGGCCCAGTCCACTTGTCCTGCAAGGCACAAGGTGCTACTGGGGCCATGACCCACACTTTTTGTCCAGGTTGAAATTCGACCAGAGTGGCGTTCTGGTCATACCATCTCTTCATTTCTTCCTGGCTTGCTTCTAGGTTCGCCTGAGCGAGTTTCCTGAAGCGGGCAGTTTGGTTTCTAAAGGCCAGCATGTAGCTAAATACATCCTGGGGAGTTTTCCTGGGAGCTGCCTCCCAGCCTTCCTTTACCAAACTCAGAGGTCCTCTGACAGGGTGGCCATACAGGAGCTCAAAGGGGCTGTACCCAAGAGACTTCTGAGGCACCTCCCTGTACGCAAAGAGTAGGCATGGCAAGAGGACGTCCCACTTACGCCTCATGGGTTCCGTTAGACCCTTGATCATGCCTTTCAAGGTCTGGTTGAATCTCTCCACCAGACCGTTTCCTTGTGGGTGGTAAGGAGTGGTGAACTTGTAGGTTACCCCACACTCCTTCCACAGGGATGTCATATACTTCGATATGAAATTGGTCCCCCTATCAGAAACCACCTCTCTGGGGAATCCCACACGGGAAAAGATCCCCATTAACGCCCGGCCCACCACTGGCGCCGTCGTTGTCCTGAGAGGGATTGCCTCCGGGTACCGGGTGGCATGGTCCACCAAGACCAGGATGTACCTGTTGCCCATGGCTGTCTTGGGATCCAGTGGCCCCACAATATCCATCCCTACCCTTTCAAAGGGTGTTCCAACAACCGGAAAAGGTTGGAGAGGAGCTTTGACCTTCCTCCCACTCTTACCACTTGCCTGGCAAGTTTGGCAAGACCTGCAGTGTGCATCTGACTGCCTTCGCATTTGGGGCCAAAAGAAGTGGGTGACAAGCCTGTCAAAGGTCTTGTCCTGCCCCAAATGTCCTGCCAAAGGCACGTCATGAGCCAGACCCAGTAGGAAGGTCCTGAAGCGCTGGGGTACCACCAGCACACGGGCTGACCCAGGCTCAGCAACCTTAGGCTCACTGTATAGGAGACCGCTCTCCCAGTAGATCAGATGTGACCCGGACTGATTACCAGCTGCCTGGTCTGCAGCCTGCCGCCGCAGACCCTCCAGAGTAGGGCAGTCGTTCTGCTCCCTGCAGAACTCCTCCCTGGTGGGACCCCCTTCTTGCTGCCAATGGGTCAGCTCAGAGATGTCTCCCAGTTCGGCTACTTGCTCCCCTGTAGGCACCGGGGCGTCCCCCTCGAGGTCCGCCTCCTCCCGGTCCGTGGGAACTTCGGGGGCCGGTTTCCCGCGCCCCTGCCCTTTCTCTTGGCAGGGACTTGGGCCACTGTTTCAGGCTCCAAGTCCTCTTGATCACCCTTTCTGGCCGCCATTGACCGAGTAGACACGCATGCCCACTCTGGCAACCCAAACATCTCCAAGTGAGACCTGAGCTCAACCTCCTTCCATGAGGACTGCTCCAGGTCGTTTCCTAGCAGACAATCTACAGGCATGGTAGGGCTCACAACCACCCTCAAGGGACCTGAGACCCCCCATTCAAAGGGAACCTGCGCCACCATACATTGGCGCTCTGAGTTGTCGACAGCAACTACTTGGTGGAATGCTCCTGGGACTACTTGCTTCTCAGACACCAGGTGACACCGGACTGAGGTCACACTGGCTCCAGTATCTCTGAGAGCCTCTACCCTGTTCCCATTGATGGTCACCCAGGTGCTATATTTCTTTGTGTTAGGGGGCACCTGGTTTCCTGGGACCATCTCACTGTCCCCGAGTGAGACAAGGGTCATTTCTGCGGGATCCCCACCCTCCTGTGGGCACCCCTCCTCCCCAAGCGCTACACTAGCCAACACTTTGGACTGTCCACCGGTGGGTGGCTGTGTCCCCTTCGGGCACTTGGGGTCCCCCTTAAAGTGACCTACCTGGTCACATGCATAACACTTGCGGGGGCCGGTCTCAACAGGCTTCCCTGTAGAGACCCCTTTCTTCTTATCACCGGGGGGCTGGGAACCTTTACCCTGGGTACTAGTTTGGGGCCCTTTAGAGAACTCCTGTGCTTTACCCTTGTCCCCCCACCTTTCTGCTGGGGACCCTGCCCACCTTTGGCTGAGTCTCCCCCAAACGCTTTCTTGTGGACCCTGGTACTCACCCAGCGGTCCGCTTCCATAGCAAGCTTCCTGGGGTCAGTTAGCTTACTATCAACTAGGTGCTGGCGCAGATCTGCAAAACATAGACTAGACAAGTGCTCCCATGCAATCAAGTTGTAGAGCCCCTGAAAATCTGTTACACTACTGCCCTTCACCCAACCATCCAGAGACCTGCAGAACACATCCACACATTCCAACCAAGTGTTGACATCAGACTTCTTACTGGACCTGAACTGATCCCTGTACTTTTCAGGAGTAAGACCATACTTCGTGAGAAGGGCATCCTTCATGTCAGCATAGGTGAGGTGATACCCCTTACCCAAAGCTATCAGAGCATCCCTTGCTTCTTCCGGGAAAAGTGGCCACAATCCTGCTCCCCAATTCTCCTCAGGGACCCCATTCATGTGTATGGCTGCCTCATAACCCTGGAACCACCTTTGTATGTCATCCCCCTTCTTGAACTCCTTGCCTACGTTCTTGGGAATGTGCACAATCCTGTCTGCTTTTCTGGACGAATTGCTGCCACCATCTGAGCCTGACTTACTCCTAAGTTCTAGCTCCTTCAGTTCTCTCTCATGCTCTAAGAGCATCTTCCTCTCTTCTATGGCCAATCTCTTCTCCTCCCGCTCACTCTCCAGCCTGAGCTTCTGCAGCTCGAACTGCCTTGCCTCCCGCCTGTCCTCCAGCTCCTCTGGGGACAGACTGCTGCTGCCTGACCTGGCGGGTTCCCCCTACCCAAAAGCACATCCACCCTGGAAATAGGCTCCTCCGCCTCCTCACTGAGATCACCAGGCTGCCCATTGGCATGTCTGGCTGCTACCCAGGCCCTCAGCGCCTTCTGTAGCTCCTCCTTCCTTGTGAGGCCTTTAATTTGGACTTTCAGGTTTTTACAAATCGCTCGTAACTCCTTTACGGCGTAGGATTCCAACCTGTCCTCCTCAAAGATAACTTCCAGAGATGCAACGGATGATGCAATTGATTCAGGCATGACAAAAGTCGTGAGTTGAAAACTGGCAAGATCAAAAATAGGCCAAAAGAAAAAGAACCAGTATGTGGTACGTAATGGTCTGCGATATGGTAGTAGTGCACACCAATCACTGTAAGTCAAGTGCAAACGCAAGTCCTATCCTCACCGCTGACAACCAATGTTAGAAATGGGATCTCTAGTTGGCAAGGGCTTGCACCTTTGTCCAAGTAGGGACCCTTCTTCCTAGTCAGGGTAAGGGTTGTTACACTCGTGAAGTAACCCCTGCTCACCCTCGTGGTAGCTTGGCACGAGCAGTCAGGCTTAATTCAGAGGCAGTGTGTAAAGCATTTGCACATAACCAACAGTAATACAGTGTAAGCACTACAAACGGACACCACACCAGTTTAGAAAAATAACCAATATTTTATATACTCAAGACAAGACCAATTACGACAAAAATCCACAATACTGTACTTTGAAAATGAATGCTTGATACGATAACTTCTTCTTTGCAAGAATAGCACAAAAGCAAAGTTCGTACGAGTCGGTAGCTCCGTCCGAGCCTACCGTGATGCTGAAAACCACAGAGTCTAACAGTTCCAGCCGACCGCGTCGATACGGGCCAGCAGAGTCATGAACAGACTCGGTCACAGTACCTTTTCTCGTTGTGGCTGGTACGGGGTGTACGAGCCGGTCGGCGTTCGTCGCGGTTGCGGTGCAAGACGGAGCGATGCAAGGTGCGGTGTCCCTCGATGCGGTGCAGGCAGCGGCTCGATGAGCGTCGGGCAGACGGAGTCGGTGAGTCCAAGGCGTGCGATGCAGGGCGAGACGATGCTCGATGCGGTGCTGACAGGTTGCGATGCAGGCGACCTAGCCGGAGTGCGGGAGCTGGCGTCGGACAGCGGTGCGAGTCGGAGCGGTGCGTCGCAGACGTGCGAGCGGTGCCCCAAATGCGGTGCGGTCTCGACTCTTGAGCCAGTTGCAGCGACAGTGTCGGTCTGGTCCGGCTGGCCCAGTGAAGCGATGCGATGCGAACTGCGGTGCCCACAGGTCACGGTGCAAGCAGCGGCTCGATGTTGGCGGCGTCGGACGTCGCCTACGGTGAGACCAGGGTTGCGATGCGAAGCGGGGCGATGCGGTCTGCGGTGCAAACAGGTCACCGGCCAGGGATGGATTCGGTTGACGGAGTCGGTTGCAGTTCCCTTCCTCTGTGGCAACTGAAACAGCGTTCCAGAAGCGGTACCCAGAGGCTTGTGAAGTCTTTGCAGTCCCTGAGACTTCTTAACAGGAGGCCAGCTCGGTTTCTGGCCCTTGGAGATACTCAGCACAAGTTTGGAGAAAGTTCAGTCCAGTCCTTTCACTGCCCAAGGCAGAAGCAGCAGCTGCAGGCCAACCCAACAAAGCAACAACACAGCAAAGGGGCAGTACTCCTCCTGGCAGCTCTTCCAGCTCTTCGTCTTGGCAGGTTCCTTGATTCCAGCGAGATCTAAATTCATGGGGTCAGGGCCCCAATATTTATATCCCAAATTCCTTTGTTCTCTGAAGGCAGAGAGGCCTTTGCCTAGTCCAAACCAGTTCTGGAGCACTTTGTTGACAAGTCTCCGTCCCTTCTTTCAGTGAGTAGGCCAGGGACATCAGACGCACCACAGGAGGTGGAGCCAGCATTGTGGAGGGAAGGCACTGTCCTATTCAGGGCCCAGGTGCGACCCCTCCCACCCATCTACAGGTCGATCTGGCTATTCAGCCCTGCGCTGACTCACCCTGTCTCCTGGCATCCCCCAGCCCCTGTCACTCACATTCCAGACACGGAATACACAATCTCGCAGAGGCAGGCTTGGATGGTTAGGCAAGAAAATACCCACTTTCTAAAAGTGGTATTTTCAAACCCAGAATGGTAAAACCAACCTTACTAAAAGCTGCATTTTATCCTTCTGAGTCCAGGCATACTAAACTCGAATTTCTACCATGTTCCCGGGGTCAGTTAGGATTATAAGCTGTAATAATCAAAACCGCCCGTTCTGGCCTAGGGGGAACAGGTAGCCTTGCAATAGTGAAAAACGAACTAGGCTGTAATTCACTATCAGGACATGCCGCACACACCCGGGCATGTCCTACCTTTCGCGTACAACGCACCCTGCCCACAGGGGTACCTTGGGCCTACCTTAGGGGTGACTAACATGTAGCAAAGGGAAGGTTTAGGGACTTGCAAGTGTGTGCACTTGCCAAGTCGACATGGCAGCCTCAGGCTGCGCACAGGCTCTGCGATGGCAGGCCCGAGTTACACTTTACGGGCTGTTTGCATGGGTGGCACAATCCAGTGCTGCAGCCCACCAACAGCATTTGGTCTATAGGCCCTGGCACTCGCAGTGCACTTTACAAGGGACTGACACATAAACCAAATAGGCCAATCATGGAAACACCAATCCATAACACATTTTATACAGGAGCACTTGCACTTTCCCACTGGACCGCAGTGAGGAAAGTGCGCAGAATCATCACACCAGCAAAAACAGAGTCAAAACCGGGAGGTCAGAAAGCAAAAAGTCAGGGGAAACACGCCAAAAGATGCCAAGTCTAACACTCTTCTTAGCCACCTGCACAGACCCTCTTGAGTGTTTTGAGTTCCAAAAAAGACACAGAGGGGTCGATTCCGATCTCGGCCGGTAGGGCACCGAATCGGATTCGGCTCAACCGGATCCGATTCGGAGCCCTATTTCCCGACCGATTCGTACGTGCGTCCGGGCGAGCGAGTACGATGCGTGCGCTCGCGAAATCTCCGACCGACTCGTTCACAGAACCCGACCGCTCCGACCGACTCGTTCCCGGGACCTAACCGCTCCGACCGACTCGCACGGAGACGACTCGCACCACGCAATGGAGACGTACCCCGGCCGGGTAAGTACGATGCGCACCTCGACCAGTCCGACCGACTCGCGCAGTCCGGCTCCAAAGAGCTGTCGGAGCCGCACTTTGGGGGTCCGTGTCGGACCCCCTGTAGGCGTAGCCGCGCGAGTCGCACACAGGGGGGACCCATGGGTCCCCCCAACCTGTGCATGTACGGCACGAGTCGGTTCGACTCGTACCCGCTGTAGGGGGCGCCCTTGTTCGCCTCGCACCCATTGAGTGAATGGGAGCCCGCGTACGCGTTGTACGACCGGCTCCCATTGACTTCAATGGGAGTCCGAACGAATCGAGTCCGATAGCATACGGACGCATCGTACTCATTCGGTCGGTCTGCTAGAGTCCGATTCGGTCGGAAATCTCTCCCGGTCCGGCTCGGTCGGAGAGATTTCCGGCCCGAATCGGAATCGGCCCCAGAGTCTCTACTTTGACCAGTAATTCTGTTGACCTGGTCTTGGAGCAAGCTTTGCACTGTATCAAATAACTTTGACTACACTGTGCACTCTTTGTCCACCAGGTGAACTGAGCAGTATGTTACTCTTAATTAAGCACCGGATTGGTCCTTTTTCATCCTATAAAGGAAGGGCTGAATCCGATATCACAATCAAGAGTCAGCATCTGTAATCTCACAAAATGTCAGATCATTAATAAGGTTTTGCATATTTTGCATAATTTATTTTTTTCTTCCTGGTAATGTTTATTCATTTCATTTTTGCCCATGGCAGATTGGTTTGAGCAGAAAAAGTCTTGCAGGAACTATGAAATGGATGTATGCCATATCTGCAAGTAATTTTATGCTCGAATCAGTAGCCCTTTTGGTATCTCACGGGAGTTTTGCACCTAAAGTTTGCCCTTGTGTACAATTTTGAACCCGAAAACAGGTGAAATGCTTTTCCCGTAATATCTGTACTTTTTACAAAAAATATATATATTACATCAGGAAAAAAATCGCTCAGTCCTATTCAGTATCCATTTTAAATCTATCATCAAACTCTTCCTACGTTTTCAGACGAAAACAAGTATTCGCATTGTTTTGGGGACACATCCCTCAACTGTCGCCCCAAATACCAGAATAACTCTCACCTACAATTGAATAATTTTCTCTTTTAATGGGGAGTTCTACTTGCAATGTGTCCAGGGAAATCTCACCATTTATTACTAGATTATTTGTTTTCTCCACAACCTTTGTCACCGGTAGTAACCGCTTCATCTTAGTTGGAATCTGAATGCCTAAATAGAAGAACATTTTTATATTCCCCAACACTGCCGCCTTCCCTGTCCCAGATTAATTACACATGTGCACTACCATTTTATTAAGCTCTTTTTTTATTGCTTACTAAATCATTTGTTCATTGACGCAATTAATGGAAATAAGTTGTGGTTTTTATTGTGTCTCGAGTCCTTGCAATTATGATGGATACTTTTGCATATATTACTGTAAGCAACCATCTAAAGAGCTGTGACCCACCAAAATATTTTGCTAGTAGTGTGACATCTCAATACATGTTCTAGAGTTCCTCATAGCAGCGCGGTTGATGTTTGTCACCTAAAGAAAAGTGCACCATAACCACAGAGTCTACCATTTAATTGACTAGTTAGCAACCATTTTACACATTTGCCTGACTGTGCAGACCACAAATTCACAAATTCGAAAAAAGTTTGGTATTGCCAGAATATTACACTCACTGGACCTCTAGGATTGTCTGCCTGCTAAATACAAAAATGTTGAGAAGTATTCTTCAGACATTAAATCGTGCTCTAAATTCCCTTTCCACGTAAACAGATATGTCTGACAGGGCTACACAGGGCTGAACTGGGTTGTACCGGCCATATGGACACAAGGAATGGCCTTAGTAGCCTGAGGAACAGAGGCTGCTTTTAGGGGTGAAGAAGCAGACGGATCTTAGCTATGTAGTCTAGCAAACAGCTGAAGTGCAGGGGCGCTTAGAGGGAAATAAATGGGGAAATGCTGTTGGGTTTGTGTGAAACTGTTTTTTTTTAGGATTTTATTTTCGTGAATTGTATTGGCCGGATACTAAATCTGATGGACAACCCTGTTAGGCGAGGCCTAAAGACAGCTGAACTGAAGTAGGCAAAGTCCTTTTCTGTAAGTATATCTGTATCTATTTGTATGTTGTGTGCTTTGTGTTCATTGTGTTTACGGCAAACTGAACTGTGTGTAGGTGAGACCCCAAAAGATACCTTTTCACTGGTTACACAAGCAGTCATATCAAGTAAACAAGGCCTTAGCAATTTTTCAAAGCAACCTCTGCGATGCTGTCATCACCCCACTGTGCCCTCCAAGAAGAAAGCGAGGCTCAAAACCCCCCGAAATTCATTTATGTTGCTTTCAATTGTATTGTACAAACTTCAGCATTTAAACTAAGACAATGCAAACATGCAACAGACAATTCATTTCACCCATATCCCTTCCTTGAAACCCCAGCCTATTAACATTACTGACCGGATGTCCACTTGTAGAATCAAAGAGTAATTTGAAACATTAATGCGTTGTCAGGTTCAAAAGATCTAAATGACGGTGATATAGGTTTTTCAAATAGGTGTCTTTTTATTACTCCAGTAGCAGTACATGAGATGATATGTGTTTTGACATTCTGATAACTGGGACGCTGATTCAAGTCGATCGACCAAAAGAAATTGCATGAAGACATAGAGAAAGTGAATTTGATGGAAGCGGAAGAGTTTTCTCATGTTCGTTCTCTTGGAACACTAAAACACGAGGGAATGTGGAACAATGAAATCAATAAAAGGAGAGTGTTCCATTTTATTGGTTTTAAACATCCGTCATTGTTCTATCAATGTTTTATTAATTTTTATTGTGGTACAACGTAATTTTGACCCGACCTTTACACATCACAAATGCATAACCTAAATATGCACTTAGCACGTGTTTCCTGTGTGGCCTAACCACAATCTAATAAGAAATGTTGCACTTGACATCATTATTGCAGTGCATTCACTGTAGAATTAGAGAACTTGTACCTAACTGTGGGCTAGATGTACGACTATTGGAAATTGCAACTCGCAATTTGCGCTCGATTGCGAGTCGCAAATTGCGAATCGCAATTTCCAATGTACAACAGTGTCTGAGACACTGTTTGCGATTCTCAATGGGGTCGCAAATTGCATGCCTCATGAATATTAATGAGGCACTCGCAATTTGCGACCCCATTGAGAATGGCAGGCCCTCCCAGGTATGGTGGCCTGCTGCGCTCAGCAGACCTCCATGTCTGGGACTGCGTCTAAATAAAGCAGTTTTTAAAAAAAATGTAGCCCGTTTTCCTTAAAGGAAAATGGGATGAATTTACAAAAAACAAAAATGAAACGTTTTCGTTTCATCTTTTAAGGGCAGGTAGTGGTCCCTGGGATCACTGCCTGCCCCTAAAAAATGTTTCCCCCTGCATTTGCAAAGGGGAAGGGGTCCCCTGGGAAACCCCTTCCCATTGCGACTGCCTTACCACCCTCTTGCAGAGGGTGGTAAATTGCGAGTGTTTTGCGACCGCAATTGGGGGTGCAAAACATTCATACATAGGGCTGCAAGTCGCAATTAGGAAGGGACGCCCTTGGAACGCCCCTTCCTAATTGCGAGTCGCTAAACACTATTTTGCGAGTCACAATTTTTTGCGACTCGCAAATTAGTGTTAGTACATGGCCCACAGGGATTTTGCATGCGCAAACGGGTCGCAAACCCGTTTGCGCATGCAAAATCCCGTTGTACATCTGGCCCTGTGTGCTTTTGAGTTCAAAATATTTTATTGAATTTTGTTTATAAACAACTAATAAAGACAATACATAAAATATTATTATTTAGCAAAAAATACCTAAATAGCAATTCATAAATTAACCAAAGTCATTAAAAAATTACAGTAGGTATTGAGATATTACATATTCAAAAAGATACATAAAGGGGAGATGGAAGGAGGGGGAAGGAGGGGACAAATATAACAACTAATGCATAAGATGTACACAGAGCTACTATATTTTATGATAAGAATAGTCTATTTGAGTTAAAATCAAACTTAAAGTTATAAATACATCATTAAGAGGATAAATATACATCAACAGGTAACCAAAAAGATTGATAAGCGAGTGAATTGTGTGTAATCCCATTCATGGATAATTGAGCACCTCTTCTAGTAAAGATAACCCACGACCAGCAAGCATTAACAGATAATATAGAAACATCTTTCCAACAAAAAGTGATGGATTTTACAGCTGCTGAGATTAGGAAATTGAAAAGTTTGCTTTCCAAATCATGTAAGTTTTGTGATATAATAGCAGATTTACATATTATTAATTGATAGGAAACATCAATATGAAGTTTTAAAATCTTTTTATGATATCCCAAACTTCAGACCAAAATTTAAAAACCAAAGGACAATCAAAAAGCATATGTTGTAATGTACCTGGATGTAATTTACAATGCCAACAATCTGCAGAGGGAAGAAGTTTAGCCTTGAATAAACGTGATGGAGTCCATAAACGATTGTATAGGATATAAGAATTGGTTTGGTAGATTGAAACAGGTAGCCAACCAGATATACTACTAAGCCAAATATCCTTCCACGTGTCAGTAGATAAAGAAAGTGAAAGTTCATTGTTCCAAAAAGTTGAAATCATCTCTAAATTGCTACCTAGAGTATCTGATAATTTTTTATATCGAATGGAAACCCCATGAGATGATCTAGAGACTGTTTGAATGTAAATTGATAAATCAGCTGTAACATTAGAAGGAATAGCATTGGGGAAGGAATCTAAGATTGAATTGCACAAATATTGATACTTAATAAGGTCAGATTTAAGTAAACCAAATCTTGCTTGCAACTTTTCAAAAGAAATGAAGGTATTATTGGAATAAACATCTTTGAGATAAAAAATACCAGCTTTAATCCATGAAAACCAGAAACTAATATTTCTGTTCAATTTAATAACATTACTATACCATAGTGATAACTCATCCGTATTATTCATGGGAAAGAGAGAAATTAAATCAAGATCATTAAATAACATTTTAGTAGATTTAATAACTGATTTTTGAAAAAATTTAGCATTGTTATACATAGACACCAAAGTAGGTAATGGAAATGGACTTACTATTGATTTCTCAATACATAGCCATGCAGGAGGATTATTTAAAAAGGAGTGGTTAAACCATAATGAACTTTGTTTTAAAATAAAAGCTTTATGATAAAGAAAAAAGTCGGGGATACCGAAACCAGCATTACGTTTAGGCACTTTTAATTTTTTATAACTAATACGAGGAGATTTGTTGTTCCACAAAAATTTTGACAAAAATTTATCAACGTCTTTATAAAACTTTTATGGAAATTGAGTAGGGATCATGGCAAGGGTATAAAAGATTTTGGGAGCAATAGTCATTTTGATAGAATCCATTCTGCCCCACCATGAAAGATGTAATGACGCCCATTTAGACATTTTGTTTTTAATATAATTTAGGATGAAATCACAATTTAAATTTATTGTTGATTTTATGGATGAGGAAAATAAAATTCCAAGATATTTAAACTTATTCTTTTGCCAAATAATTTCACGCATGGGAAGCATATCATGAGTGCAATAAACATTTAAGGGAAAAAATTCAGTTTTGTTGGTATTTAAAGTGTATCCCGAAACTGTAGAGTAATTTGTTATAATATCCATTAATGAGGGGAATGAAGATATAGGGTCACTAACAAATAAAAGCACATCATCCGCATAAGCAAGGGTTTTAACAATAACATCCTTAATATTGATTCCTTCAATATTATCACATTTTCTTATAGAGGTAAGAAAAGGTTCAATGCCAATTAAAAATAAGAGAGGAGAAAGAGGACATCCTTGTCTTGTACCTCTAAAAAGAAAAAATTGATTTGAGACTTGTCCATTAATAAATAAACGAGCAGTAGGGGCAAAATATAGAGCTGAAATCATGCGTATAAAAGTATCTCCAAAATTAAATGAGGATAACGTATGAAATAAAAATTGCCAACGGATTTTATCAAATGCCTTCTCAGCATCTAAGGCTAAAATTCCAGATGGCAACGTTAAAGTAGGACTTTGTTCAATAATATGTAGCAAAGTTCTTGTATTATTAGCAGAATATCTATTCTTCATAAAACCAGATTGGTCAGGGTGTATAATAGAATCTAATATGGGGCCCAATCTAGTAGCAAGTATTTTAGCATATAATTTACAATCTTGATTAATTAAGGATATAGGACGATAATTAGACACAAGAGTGGGATCTTTATCTGGTTTCGGAAGTACTATAATTAAAGCTTCTGTAAAAGAACCAGAGGTAGTTCCTGTGGATCCAAAAACATAAATAGTTGGTGTAAAAAAGGTAAAAGGTGTGACTGAAATTCTTTGTAGAATTCCGCTGGAATCCCATCAGGACCAGGAGATTTGTTCTTTTTAAGGGATTTTATAGCTGATAAGATTTCATCTTTAGTAATAGGTGCATCAAGTCCAATTTTATCTGTTTGTGAAATCTTGGGTAACTCACAGGAATTTAAAAAGGAATCGACTAAGTAAATATCCTGAAAATCGGGTTTATTATATAATGCAGAATAGAAATTCAAAAATTCATTAACAATTTCATTATGAGAGAGCAATTTTACCATGGGAACCATGAATTGAATTGATTTGAGTTTTATCTTTTTTTATACGTAAATAATTAGCTAATAGTCTTCCGGATCTATTGGCATTAAAGCTAAATCTGGCTTTAGCATTAGAGATTTGGATACCTGCTCTTTTACTAAGGATTGAATTAAATTCATAACGCAATTTTTGTAACTTAAATTTATATTGAGAATTGTTGGATGTAATAAAAAGTCGTTCAAATTTCGCAATCTGTTTTTGAAGGTTTTTAGCATTTGCATGAAAGGTTTTATTTTCGTGGGCCATAATAGATATAGTTACACCCCTAATATAAGCTTTGAAAGCATCCCATCTATTAATCATAGAAGTAGAACCTTCAGGGTTGAGTATAAAATATTCTTGAATGGCGGTTAAAAGTTTAGGCTTGTTATACTCATTTAAAATTATACCAGTGTTCATTCGCCATCTTGATTGTTTAGTAAAAGTTGATTCCAAATTCAAAACCAAAGAAATCATAGCATGATCTGAGATGTCAATGTTACCAATATTAGGAGTAGTTATTGAACTAATTAGTTGCCTGGAAACCAATAAACAATCAATTCTAGAATGGGAATTGTGAGGATTTGAGAAGAATGTAAAACTTTTTTCTGTAGGAAAATGTAATCTCCAAATATCAACTAACTTAGTGGCTTGAATAAATGATTTGAAAGCAAAATAAACTTTAGAAGGGTGAAACTTAGTAAGAGATACTCTATCTAATAAAGGGTCAGAGATAACATTAAAATCACCTCCAACAATTAAAGGGGCATTACCGACCTTTAGAACCTCTGTTGTAAGATTAGTCCAAAAAACTGGGTCATCTGCTGTAGGACCATAAACATTTAATAAAAATAGAAATGAGTCATGAACTTTAATTTTATCGAGTATATCTACCATCCTTATCAGAAGTTTTACTCAAAATTTGACAGTGTAGTTTTTTTGCAAACAAAATAGCTACACCATTTTTTTTACCATTAGCAGGAGAAGAGACAATAGCATCTACCCATTTCTTCTTCATATAATCTAAAATGTTATCATCTATATGAGTCTCTTGTATAAAACAAACATCTGCTTTGCAACTACTTAGGTAATCTAGAATTTTTGTACGTTTAACTGGATGGCGCAATCCTTTAACATTTAATGAAACTACTTTAATATTATGTGTATTAGCCATAATAGAAGAAAGGAGAAAAGAGATCAAGAAGAGGAAGATAAAAGAAGATCAAGAGAATGAGAAAAAGGTAGCTCCAAATAAGGAAGAAGGAAAGGAAAAATGAAAAAACATGGAAAAAACGACAAACAGAAGACATAAATGTGAAATGTGAAACGCACACAAGCTTTACAAGCATGACCGGAACCGCTGGAGCCCTTTATAAAGAAATTTCAGTACTGTGTCAGAAAAGACATAACTGGTAAAAATCATGTAGCAGAGTCATTGGTATCCATTGAGTGCTGTGACTGATGATCCAAAAAATGTCTCAAATCTTCTGGACGCTGAAAAGAATTCGAGAAGTTATCAATCCAAATGCGCATCGTCGATGGATCAAAAAGACCATATTTGTAGCCTAGACTTCGTAGTTGAGGACGAAGAGCAGTGAATTCCTTGCGAATTTAGACAGTTTCTTTGGCGAAGTCTTGATGAATAAATATTTTATTTCCATTTACCATCAATGAAGGTATTTCTCTAGCTGCTTTTCTGATTAAAACCAAATGGTGGTGTCGAAGAACTTTAAAAATCATTTGTCGCGGTTTTGTGTGTAGAGGGTTCCTATGTGAGGGAATCCTATGAGCCTTATCAATTTCAAACTTTTCTGAAAATTTAATTTGTAAAAGACCAGGCAATAAATTCTCCAAATATAATCTACAGTTATGTCCCTCAACATCTTCAGGCAAATTAAATATGCGTAGATTATATTGTCTGTTACGGTTTTCCATGTCCAATAATGTTGAGCACATAGGTGAAATTTTTGCCACAAGTGGAGTAAATGTGTCTATTTTGACCTTATTATCCTGTATTTTGATGGAATTATCCGATATTTTCATTGACAGGCTGGCCATTTCTTTGCGCACATTTTTAACTTCAGATGCAATAGTGTCTGTATTGACACGAAGTGCCTGAATTTCCTCCAATATTAAAGATAGTGAGGGTTCAGAAGACTCCACTACTTTAGATTTAGAAGGAGGAGGAGAAACTTGCTGCCTCCTTTTATTATTAATAGCACTTTTATTTTCCATTTTGAAGTAAAAAGAGACAGAATTATAATTGCAGAAGCAAAATAATGTATGAAAAAGCAAAGGCTGTGGAAATAACCAGGAAATGACTGGTGCAACAGTTAAAATGGGTTGGGGGAGTGGCTAGGCCCAAGCCAGGCCCTTTCCTGAAAGTTCACTCCGCCCCCTTGACAGAAAGCCTGGCTGTACCTGAATGCTGTGCAGGGAGCAGGAACCAGACGGCGAAAAAACCCACTTCTGCTGTGCAGAATCCTCTGAAAATGCTCCACAACAAAGGTTAGTCCTTTAAAAATGCAGCGACCTCCTTCAGGATAGTTTTCTGACTGAAATTCGTCGTTTAATACGAAAAACGGGCTGAAAACGCGCAAAGACTCTCACGCGCCGGCCATCTTGGATCGCGCACTCGCGCGTCTCCCAGCCCTGTGTGCTTTAACTCACTAAACAAGACTTACTATTTAGGTGATTGAATAGAAACCATCATCATATATACAGAATGTGATTACTCTAGAAACGATAATGGATTTATGCAATGTGTGCACTAATGCAGTGGTGTAATGGAACTTGAGGGGGGCCCCCTGCAAAGTACATGGAGGGGCCCCCCTTCAGACTCATTTAGGAGCTCTCAGACCAGGGTACTGTTCTGAGGGGGCCCCCTGGAGCTGGGGCCCCCCCGCACTGCCAGGCCCCCTGAACTAATGTTAAACGTATATGTTATATAAAATGTAGTTCTTAGCCAATCTTACACATGATGATTATTAAAGATTTGCAGTTTACCACATGTAATGTGAATCTAATATACTGACAACTTATTTTCATTTGTGTTTGAATGTGCCCACGCATATTGAATGTGCACCATTGATATAATAGTTTAATTTGCCCTCACTATGCCTCTTTTCCTATTCTGCATAAGATACTGTTTTCCTTTTCTGCTGACATGACTTTCTCTTGCAGGTATTCACACACATTGAGAATAGATACAACACTGAATTAGGGTTCGAGAGCCTGAGAAGAAGACCTGACGAAAGAACCAGAGCATAACTCAAGAGTCCTATTCAGCAATGTTACCACATGGGTTTGATGGAGCAAGGACGATGTCGTGGGATAGTTTGCCGATGTTTCATTTTACTACGTGAGAATGGAAAAGGACAATGGGACCCCTGATGATGTGAACAGAGGGGTGTTACCGCTATGACTTAGTGTGAATAACTGGAGTCTACACTGTCTGATGCTGGAGCACTTTTTCTTGGACTTTGAGAGGTTGTGACCTCTATGCTTATTCCCTTTGATTCTCGCTGAGTGTGACTTAGGCTTAGGT
This sequence comes from Calotriton arnoldi, assembly GCA_963921515.1. Taxonomy (NCBI): domain Eukaryota; kingdom Metazoa; phylum Chordata; class Amphibia; order Caudata; family Salamandridae; genus Calotriton; species Calotriton arnoldi. The sequence goes on from CAWUFW010009349.1 coordinate 755,495, forward strand.
TAATACTCAAAATTCCCCTGACCCATGAAGACTTTTAACCGAGCTTCTGCAATGCTGACACCTTCGTAAATCTTCCTTTACTTCCCGTACCTCCTCATATTTTTCTATTTTTCTGCCGTTCTCTGAATTTTGAGATTCCTTAGACTAATGAACCATTCTCTAAGTTTGGACTTCAACTTAAATGATTCTAGATTTACTCTTGTATAGAAGAGAGGACCGGAAATTCTTCTCTGAGCACCAGATATTGATGCTAATCTGTTGTACTGCTGTGACTGAACTTCTTGTTTGCCTAATACTGGTACATCTAAACTTCTTTAGGAGGTTGGTTTCCCAGTTGTTATTCTGTATCTTTATAGCATGGTACTGACATTTGTGTACCTTAACTTGATTGCTAATTTGTAATAAACCTTTTTAACCTTGGTCACTGATTCCTGGCCCTTACTGTGTAGCCAAATGGGTTACACTGCTGAATTGATTGATGTAATGTTAACTCTCCTCACCTCTCAGTCACATTAAAGGTCCACCGGAGGATGAATGGTAAGATGGTAGGTCCAAAATGCTGCATCAATTGCTAACCAATATTATTTAGAAAACAAACAACCACTGAGGATCCGGCAGCTGTGTAAATGACTCCTGCAAATGTGCAGGGGTTTCAATATTTGTGTGTGTGAAGGATGCATGCTGCAAGATTGTGTGTGGGTATTTGCAGGAGGTAGGGCCGGTTTTAGGGCAGTGCAACTGGTACGGCCGCACTGGGCGCTGACCTGGTGGAGGCAAAAGACACACAATTGATGGACGGAATGCAGAACAAATCAAAACATTCACCCCCCCCGTCAAGAGATCTGGGGGAGGAGCACTGGCCTCAGGGGGGCCGCTATGTTTAGCAATAACTTAGGATTTAAACGCACCTGCTGCAGAGTTCCTTGTGCATCCAGCTTTCAGGCAGCAATGAAAATGTCAAGATGACTCTTGTGATTAATGTTCCTGCTGAAGAGAGAGATCACAGTTTTGTCTAGTAGCAGTTTTAGCTCACCATAAAGTAGCATAGAGGGTTATTATGCCTGCTGGAAAGAACAGATCTGCATTTTATATAGCTGAGTGGATTAGTAAAACCAGCCTTTACCAGCGCTTTAAAACTAATGAAATGTATGTGAGAGAGAGGCTATTGAGAGATGAGGCGCACTTTTGCTGGGTGGTAGTGAGGGAATCCAAGGAGGAGGTCATGGGGGTGGGGGGCGTTCCAAAAAAGATTGTCGCACCAGACGCCACCAGCACTAAAGCTGGCCCTGGCAAGAGGGTGGGTGCAAGTGTGTGTGTTTTGTTTCACCTGTAAACATGTGTATGTTGCTATGTATATGTATGTCTAACCTGCAGAGGCAAGATTAATCCAAGCAAGGCGGACTCATCTTTCTGTCTTCTGAGGATATAAAACTGGGTACCATTGAAGTATGTAATAATACACTTTCAATGTTGTGTGTGTGGTTTTTTGTGTTGAATGTTTATTCTGGTGCAGTTTGCTTGAAAGAGACACCTTTTTTCAAGCAGGATCATGCTACTAAAAACAATTAGCTAAATTCTGGACTATACTGTTTGCTTGCCTGCTTTAAAAAGAAAAACAAATTATGGAATTATGTTATTCAGAGTTTTCAGGAAGACGTGTTTTGCTGTGCTTGAAATATATTGTGACTGCTGAATTAAAAGGTTTTCACTCTGCAAAGTACTGCTAACAATGGACCATGTATTTAAAATGTTCAGGTTTTGTTGGCGTTTCTTGAAGACAATGCTGATTAAACACAGGGCTAAAGCTCTGTGTTGCAGTGGGTCTTTGAGAGTTTGGCGGAACGATCCATTCAATATGAAACAGCAGGTGCACTGTTATGCCAAACGTGGTTTTCCCAGCCCCATAAGAGGTGGTGGAACCACATGGTTTCTACCTGCGGAGCCTCAAATGTCTCCACCATAGGAAACCTCTGATATAAAAGCCTATCGGCAACTCGGCTGCCGAGTCATGGTGATGGTCACCTGCTCAGGGTCGGACTGGCCTACTCGGCAATCAGGAGATACCCAAGGGGCTGGTATGATAGCTCAGTGTGTGGGCCGGTTTTTGGAGGTTTGTGGTCCTGTTTTAAGATCTGGTGGGTCAGTTTTTACTACTGATTTCCCTGATATTAAAGCAACCGTTGCCTGTTGCAAGCACAAATGCATGCCATCTCCCATAGCTAGCAAAACACCTATACAACGTGTCTTTACAAGTTCAAAACTTCCCTATTTGCAAATGTGGGTTACTTTTTTAGCTATCTGATTAGCCAATGGAGGCCACTTTTATTTTGGTGCCCGTGCCTATTTTTCGTTCCAGTCCGATCCTGCACCGGCCCTATTAAGAACAGAGTGGCAGTTGCTTGTTTTCACATACAGTAACTGGCAGGTGGGACATCATTGTTAGAGGTAGATAAATTATACAATGGCCCTCATACGCATGGAGATAGTTCCCTGTGCATCAGACAGCTGCAATTTTTTCTCAAGAACAAATTCTCACTTTGGGAGTTTCAACTTGCAAAATAAAATACTTTGCAGAGCGGGCGTATCTTAGAGTGCACCCACCGAGCAAATTTATGTTTTCAATGGAGCTTCCAGTCTGGTAGCTCTTTTAAAGGCACAGAGATCCTCACCTGCATAGCGTGGATATCTACATTTGGTAGGTGGTCCTTCGATGTAATATAGCAGTATAGTTCTTGTTAATATTGATGCTGATGTACGCAATGATACATGTATGTATAAAAATAAAATCGAATCACTGTTGTAGAACTTCCCCAATATGACCTCTCCATCAACCCCGAGTCAGAAATGTGTGGTCAGACAGGCCCTTCATCCTAAGCCTGAAGCTACTGATTGACAGATCACAGGTGGGGGTGGCACGTAATCAGCAGGACAAATGCACGAATAGGAAAAACCCAGTTTAGTGCCACAGATAGGCAATGACACCACAATGGTCCTAAGAGATTGGCCCCAAAAAAACGCACATGGTCAGAGAGACGTGCATTCCCAAAACACCATAAAGTTAGATGCCACTTGAAGTTAGGAACACTCAGCCAATCAGGACACAGCACACACTACACATGCAGTGATCATGTGCTCCCCATGCTGGACATCTGGACACGTTACCCACTGGTCCTCATTGTATCCACGCAAAGTCCAGACCCACCTGCATTTGTCATCAGTTGGGAGTAATTTCTGGCTTCATGATAAGACCAACATTCCACTCCCAAAACAGGATGTATGAATTGTTTAATGATGCTTCAAGAAATGTATAAAAATACATTCAAAACAACTGTACTTTGAGTCAGTCCTCAGACCCATTTCTGTATGCTGCACTCCTGGCCGTAGTGTTTGATTAAACCAACTGTTCCTTTTTTGCCAAACACCTCTTTTTTTATCAAGGTAAATTCATATTCGAACAACATTTTTGCGAGCCAGCCAGGAGAGATTGGTGCTTTGAACTCGACTGCAGCCGAAGGAAAGGACCCTGCTCTGATGGATTCATATCAGCTCAGCAAGGAAGGTGATCAGAAGCCGCAATTGATTGAAAGCTCTGCTGAATCCACGGGGCGGAGGGCCGTCCTGAAAGCACAGTCAATTGGGTAAGAGATTACACTTGATCCTTAGTCCCCAGCATTTGGTGGATGGCAAAGTAGGAAGAAGCACTACAATGTAACCTGAGCACACTGCCAGTGACAGAAATCTAACATATGGCCCACTTCATGTGTCCAAACTTTGCAGTTGCAAGGCTGCCTTGGATGCGATCCCGCAGAGGTTACCATTTTTCGACAGTCATCAGGCTAGGAAAGGTGAATATTGGTTGTCACTTGGAATGCTGGGCGTGATACAGATGGTACGCTTGTCACCTGGGTGTGATACAGGGATGAGGCCTCACTGCTTGGACCGGTGGGCATGATACAGATGGTATGCATAGGACCTGGGTGTGATTAGGGCCAGCACCTTCATCTTATTTTTTAGTCTAAAAGGGTTTTCTCAGTGTTATCGGTTTCTTAACAGTGTTCTTATCTGAAAGAAGTGAGAGGTATTATTCGCTTGGACCACTGGGTATGAAGCAGAGGGTATGCATGACCCCTGTTTGTCATATAGGTTGTAATTCGGACATTAGGGAATATTTGGACCTTGGAGATTAGGTGTAGCTTGTGCTTGGCCAAGGAGGGCATGTGGTTGTCAAGTTGTTCCTCAGTTCCGCGAAAATTGTTGTTATCTTTGTCTTGGAGCCGATATTGACAGGCTATCAGGCTCACTTAGTTCCGTGTACCACCAAAACCTCCCCTCGTCATCAGGTTGCATCAGCTAAGGAGCGGGCTGAGGTATTTATTTTTTGACAGTCATCCTTTTTTCTCTGTCATTTTTTTCTCTCTTTTTCTTTATTTTGGTTATCAATTGATGCATTTTTGATGTTGTGGTGCTGGTAAATTGTTACAATTGCACGTCTTGTCTTGAGTGTTGTGCTTTGTTCATGACTTAATGTGCTTATGAAGGCACCGCTAATTCGTACAGTCATTTTTCCATATCTGCTGTATTTCTGCTGAATTCACACATTTTGAACTAACCATTGCGCTTTTCTTTCAGGTTGTGATCCTTCATATACATTTTTTGTTGTTGTGTTTAATGTCTATCCTAATGCAGTTGTGTAAATAGTATGGAGCTCATAGAGGTAGTTGAAACCAGTAATCCCCTGTGCATTTATTTCCCCAATGATTAGAGTAGAATCAAATATTAATTGATCCTGAAAAGCTAGAGCGTATCAGTCCCTTAAAAAATTCCCAGCTATCATAGAGTCACCGCTAAAACACATGCAAACTAGATTCCCCACACAGATTAAAAGTATTGCTGTGAATGGCACGCACATACTAAGGCACATGCGTTCCCCTGGCCAGAGTGGGGAACCTTCAACACCAACATAATCGAACACACGAGAACACACATTCGGACCAAATAAGTAGGACAAAAGAAGACTAGGAGAGAGGCACTGCTAGAACTTTGGGACGTCTTTGAGGAGGCCCAGACCGACAATCCTATCCTAGAACCATCAAACAGGGTGTCCCCGCCTCCCCCACCATATGTGGGAATGGAGATGCTCTCGCTGATGCCTGCCATCCCCGCATTAGTTTATACCAATCCACTGGTTGAGGGAGTCGGGTGGCCCCCACCAAACAACAAACTACGAGAACTAGATGAGGGAGGCCAACAGGCCCCCAGGCACATGAAATCCCAGCATCACCCCAGCCCAGTGCTAGAGCTCTCCGATGCTCAAACCCCGTCCATCGTGCTTCACCCATCGGACCCCAGCGACATAGAGATCATGCACTCCCACTCCCACTCACCCCGGTGACAGGGAGATTCAGAATGATTCTGGACTGTGATACAACGAGCGAGAGCTGGGATGGCCCCAGGTCCCCGGGATCTGACCCTGAGAGTGAAGCTACAGAGTCGGCCCAGCAGACCACTGGGGAAATAGGGAGCTTATGCCAGAGACCGACAAAACACCCAGAAGCACCCACATCCTACTTTCCACCCCGGGCTGATCGGAGGAAGACTCCATGGTTGTGGTGCTTGTGAACAAGGCATCATAGAATTTCCTTGTGGACACCAGGGTGATGAGGTCCTGCCTCAGGGAAGGGACAGTCCCCATATCAAAACCCTCTGCAACTATACAAGGTGTCTCTGGTACAGTGGCCGTGATCCCCATCACAGAACGCCTTGAGTTAGAGATTGGGCGTAATAGGATGGGGGAACAGTTACTATTCTTTACCTCATCCCCGACTAATACCTTAGGATGAGACCTGATGACCAAGCTGGAAATGATCATTCAGTTTGCCAGCAACTGAACCTTAACCTGCTCCTCCCTTGGAGCTCCTTCCCCAGAACCCAGACCAACAAAGCATTCCTGCACTGCATGTATACAGGCAAGGACAGTTCCAGCCAACCAGACCCCATTCACTGAGGCAGAAATAGAATATACAGGGAGTTTCTGTGAATTATGCGGGTTAGACCGACAATGGGAGTGTCGCACACACCACCCCTTAGTTGGAGCAGCCAAATGAACGAGAACCCTGATAACCAACAGGGCATGCAGGAAGGATGGTAGTTGGGACTGTGACACATGCATGCCTGCTGTGCCCTCCGAGACTGGGTGGGAAGCAGGGCCAAGGTGCATAAGGACAATGGCAGCAACAGCCAGAGCACCCACAAGATCAATTAGCTTAGCCCCTATCGCCACTGTGCTACTTCCACGTGCAAGAGATGGCACAGATGTTGTTGCCTGGCACTATGTGGTGCAAATAGAGAACCTCCTCAAGGAAATGTCCCTGCCACCCACCGGGGAAGGGACTTTGAGTCTGATAAGGGTAGGCAGCCACACGGACCCCCACACAACTACCCACTGGTAGGAGGCAGGAGCAAGCTCAGAGAGACACTGCCGATTTTGTCCAATACAAATTGAAAAAGACCGCCCTCAAAGCAGCCTTGTTGGCCGCTAGTGTACAAATGGCACCAGTCTTAAAGGAGGCTCCACCGCAACACCCCAGAGAGTTTCAACCCGGTTAAAACGGCAGAGGTGAGGTAGGTTGGCAGCAGCCGGACCTCAGAAAATGTTATTGTTACCACTGAATGGGCCACATGGCTAACCAATGCAGCTTAAAAGCTTATCACATGAACAAAAGAGGAGCTCTAGCAGGATAAGGGATTTGAAAGGAGGTCAACTTTTTATTTGCAACTTCTGGTGGAACAACTTGCCTAATGTGATTCCATCATTTTGAATCATGTAGTATGCATCATTTAAACTTTTAGAGGCATAGCTGCACAAAAGTCAAAAAGGACCCTGACTGCAAAATTGATTTCTTATTCAAACTATTTACTTATTAAAAGGTCTTTTATCAATTTTAAAAAACAAATAGTGAGTAACAACACATTGAAAAATACTGCAATCTATCAGTTCATCACACAAGCTTACGACAAAAGTGAACAAATCAAAGTAATACTTTAAATTAGGTGAACAAAGTGACCGCCTTGATGGATAACCTATCGTTGTTGAAGCAATAACAATAAAAAATCCATCTCCAGCTACCAACATCAATTTATAATAGTCCAACTAATACATAGCTCAAATTAATTGCATCCATCAGTGGTTTTTTGGTATAAGACACTGTGGGTTTTATGTAAAACCTTTTTTGAATGAATTACATTGGTCCTGGGTAGTAAGAGTCAAAGCTTATCACGAGCAGAGATCAATAAATCTGGGTCAGTCTGCGCAGAATCCCCATCCTCAAAACCAAGCCCAAGGTAACCAGAATGCACCGTACGTTCAGCCGCAGGGAGGTCAGACAGCCACTGCATCACCATAGCAGGCAAAAGGTGGTTTGTCAAACATATGGCAACAGCAGCAACGGACAGGGACACCAGCCAAACAAGGACCGCAGCAGGGAGTGGTAACTGTCTGGGGAGGCAATGCCTTTACACAATCACAAAACCCACCTATGCAGTAGATTCAAACCCCCAATGCAGACTATACACTTCATGCACACCTCAACACACATTCCAAAATTAAAGACTAGTAAGACAACATTAGGAATTCCAAGCCTTTAATTGCATTCAGGAAACTCAGGGCTGCTGTACGTTGTGTCGATCGGGAATCTGCACTAGAGTTCGTCATTCGGGTGCCCACGGGAGCCTAGGCCCCACTCAGCTGCTGATACCCCAGGGTGGGGTTGGCTGGCGACACACCGGGGGTAAGACAGTCTGACAAGGGGGCAGAGTGGTTCCCCATCCAGTACATAAAAAGCAGACACCCAGGACCCCTTACCCAAGTCCAATCGGGACGGGTTCCCATGACCAGATCAAATGGACTCCATTCTCGGGCCTCTAGCCTGGACCCAAATTCCTTCATGGCGTGTAGTCCCAACCGTAGTCAATAGCTTCCAGGCCAATGAAGGCCCCTTTCAAGTTCCAAAACGAGGCAATATTCCAGTGTCGGGAGCCAGGTCTCCTGCACGCTTGGGATGATGAAGACCTCATAACGTCCATAGCCCGCACAAAACTCTGACAGTTCACAAACCATCGCACAGTGCTGAGTCAGTAGGGAGTTCACCAGAACAGTCGATCATCCCAGTCTATTACCCGCATCGGGCTAAATTCGACAGGTTTGGCCTTGCACTGGACTCTCCATTGAGCAACATTCTACCTTCTCCTTTCCCTCAAGGTTCTCCAAACACCCAAAACCTGCTTGTTGGGTCATGTCCCTCCAAAACATCAAAGTTAGCCTGTCACCGGTCAGAAAAGGGAGTGCCAGGAGAGTCAGCAAAAATCCATCACAGCTTTGTGCGAACTACTCAGAAATAGGCTCACAGCCTTATCAGACCTGGCGATAAAACTGACAACACACAAGGCCTTACACACGCCATCTAGGGGAGCAAATAAGCCCAATCTCGGACACCACCACTTCTGAAACACATGGGGGCCGTGGGACATCTCTCCGATGCCCTCCGGTAAACGACAATGGAAATAACCAAATCACATGAGAACCTAGAGAAACCCCCAAGATGCGCGCAAAAAAAGCCCAAAACTAGCCCAAAAAGAAGCCTCTAGTAAAAGGTGTAATCAAGACACCTGTCGCCGTTAGAGAGGATCCTACTGCACTCCACATGCTCAGACTAGAGGGGTATACAAGTGACCCCAGAGCATGCCACGATCCCCCACATCATCTAATTGTGGTACGCCCCCTCTTTACACCTCACCCCACACACATGTAGGTCAAAAGGCATGCCCCACACTCCCTCACTGGGGAAGGCTCCCAAAAACCACCCCGTAGCAAAATATATCCTCTCCTATCATAGTGAGGGGGGAGAACCTACGACCCGTAAGCAAGAATTAAGGTGACCCGTGAATAAACACCCTTTATCTCCAAAAAGTAGGCACCCTGATCGGGGCCACCTTCCGGTGCCCACCAAAAATAAGACGTATGAATGTTTAAGCACACCCCTAAAAAAGAAAGGCACAGGAATCCCCAAGAATGACTGATGATAATACATAAAGATGCAAATGTTTTCTAAAACATTACCAACAAACAACAACTCGTGTCCAACAGTTCTGCAATCGAGCCACGAAAGTGCACCACCCTTACAGCGGCCAACCACTTCCAAAGTCCTAACAAATCACCGGAGGACCACCGACATCTTTTTTGGATCCATCCCAAAGATCGGCAATGTTCCACAAGTTATGTATTGTTGTACAATTGTATACCCTCTGTTTACTGTGGGTGTGGCCACATCCACATGTTCCCAAAGATCTGCCTAGTCAAATGAAGTTCACCCCGACATTTGCACAGTGCTTGCATAAGGACCTCTCCCATGTCACCTATAATTACACTGAGCACAACACTAGTATTGCACATGCACTAAACAGGGCACTCTTACACAACACATGGTATCAGCACATGACCACGATGGGCGTCCAGACATCGGCTGGGTCATGCTTAGTTTGTTCGCTGATACCACATGCAGTAGACACAAACAGGCTGTACTCGTCCCAAGAGATAGCCCCGAAAAAGCAAAATGCCTTCTACACCTGTACCTATGTAGTATTAGGGCCAAGATGCAACCCAACAGAGTAGAAGCCCATAGAATAGGTAGTGAACGTGACCCATTACGAGACCAGTCCCACAGCACTATACTTCTTCACCGATCCTAGCGAGATTCAAACAGAGCCAGATAGAATGCGCAGGCGGGTCACCATAGGAAAGGATACTGTTTGGCCCGAGACTTTCCAGAAAAAAGATTCTGTGAGGTAGCAAAGCCACCGCACCAGTGCACGAACACATCCGCTCCCACTTCTGTCTGTGGTCCCAGAGTGGCCTTTAGCGTGTCTGGTGCAGTCTAACAACAAATGGACACCAGACATGGAGTTCTAGTGTAGGGCCATTAACCTTAATGATGCGAAGGGAAATGAGTCTCGTAGGGGAGGGTTAACTGCCTGCATAGATAACCCCTGTCAGGAAATATGGGACACTGAGATAGACAGGTACATGGTTGGAAGGGAAGGGACAACCTCTAATTGTATGGAAACTTACACTGTTTTCCTTGTGTTTCAGAGGAAAAGGAACAATTCCAATTGGCACTAATGAGAACTGAGGCGCAATACTGCACGTACCGGACATGCAATCACCTCCAAGCTGATGGATACCTACTGGCAGTGCGGTGAATTTGCCTACACCCAGCCCGTCCCCAGATGACGAGGCCTGTGCTCACTGGTCACCATTCGCACCCCTACCCTGGTCATTCCTACAGAAGATCTGTCAGAGTTGTACCAACATCCGCTACAGAAGAAAACAATTCTATTGCATCAGGCTCAAGAAAAAAGAACTTCTGATTATTTTGGCTGGGATCAGTTCAAAGACATTTCGGATGAATTCAGACTGTTTTCAGACACACAAGTCAATGCGGGAAGGTCCATAACCTTCTTCACGGTGCAGACGAAAGCAAACGCCCACTGGTTGCAAATAACCAGATGGGAGTTGATGAAGATGGTGAACAGAACTGAGCTCGGCCTTAATGCAATTAGGGAAGAACTAAGAGGCATCTGCCTCATGGTGATGCAACATCAGCATGTTTTGGGCTTGATGACCGCAATGGAGGGAGGGGTGTGTGCCAAGATCGGTGCATCCTGTTGGACGTTCATTCCAGGCAATGACATGAACAATGGGACTCTGACTCTTGCCATCCAAGTACTGCATCGCTTACAAACGGACATAAGGAGGGAGGTGCCCCTAAGCAGGGCTGGTACTCCGGCTGGTTTTCCTGGCTCCCCCAGTGGGTGAAAGCACTGTGCATGTCATTGTTGCCTATTCTCATTTTCGTACTGTTTTTGTGTGGTTTCCTACATGTAGGGGTTTCATGCTGTAAAACGTGGGTGGAATGCAAGTAGCTATGGAAGTAGTAATAGTAAGACTGAAACACAACAAGCCCCCAACAATTTAACTGCCATCAAGTATTGGGTAAATGATGTAGTTAAAAATACAACTAGAGGGGGGAATGTTAATATTGATGTTGATGTACGCAATGATATATGTATGTACAAAAACAAAATTGAATCACTGTTGTTGAAATCCCCCGATATGATCTCTCATAAACCTCGAGTCAACAATACGTGGTTAGACAGGCCCTACGCCCTAGGCCCTGAGGCTACTGATTGACAGATCACAGGTGGGGTGGCATGTAAGCAGCAGGACAAACGTGCAAACAGGAAAAACCTAGATTAGTCCCACAGATGGGCAGCAACACCACAATGGTCCGAGGAGATTGGCCCCAATAAAATGCAAATGGCCGGAGGGGAGCGCATTCCCAAAACACCATAAAGTTAATTGCCACATGAAGTTAGGGACACTCAGCCAATCAGGACACAGAACACACTACACATGCAGTGCTCATGCTCCAAGTTCTTAGGGTAGCAGTAATATTGAGGGCAGTCTTGAAATTAACTTGCATATGGTAGCAGTGGAAACATTATTCCTGTGCAATACTCCCCAAAAATGTGGTCAGCATTTATTATGGTTGAGTTAAGAATGGTGCTACAACAGACTACACTCCTGACAGAGTGTCAATAAGGAAACTGCTATACAACAATTCCAAATATGAGAAATCAGATTTGTCTGTATTTCAACAACGTTCACACAGTAGTAACATTTATTCAAATATAGAATACAGTGGATCAGGAAACATATACAAGGCAGGCCCAACTTTTTAAAATGCAACAAGAAAAAAGTCACAAGTGTTTCAACTGACATAAGTCAGTTTACGGTTCTTCTATGTACAACCCAAACATAATCAGTGCAAAGATCTTCCAAAGTCTTTCAGTATGTGCTCTGCTTGATCAGAGATTGAATATAGGTATCAAAAAATCATCCATGCCCGATACATATGATAGGGACAGCCAACACGTGTTTCGTCTTTTTAGGGCTGACAACAAACACAAGTCACAACATGAAATTTCCACCAAAGGATGGAGACAGAATGACTAATCTGTATTGGATAGTCTATTAGTTACTATTAACTGAAGTTTTCTCTTTTCTTTAATAACCTCAGTCAAATACAACTTATTAGTGCAGTAAAAAACAATCATATAACTAGTTTACCAAGTATATTGAAATGTTAGACAACTCAGTCCGAAGTGCCAAAATACACATCCAAACCAACGGAGATCATGCTACTGCACACTTCAGTAAACTGAAACTTAAGGAGAGAACCTCTTTAAAGTGTATAGTGTCAGCCTGCACCAGGCTAAGGTCAATTTTATCACAGCTATGATGCACTCCTTCTTCAGCGTTTACAATGATCTATTTAGGTTTGCAAAGGAATTTAGTTACCCTCCTACAATTGAGCTAGGGATGCCTGCCTCCCAAACATTTTGTGACAGACCATTCTCTCCTAACTGAAAGGTAAATTTTACTCTACTTTTAATAAGTTAGTTAAGACCTTATTGAGTACCACTGACAACAGGGGCACACACCCAGGCCATTTTTTTACACTAACATGTGTTCATGTGTTCTACCTTTATATATTTTATCACCCATTTTTATGACACTAGCTTGCTTAACAGTGTGCCTGTACTTTCTGATTCAGAACAACATTTCATGTTTTGCAGTGTCTCACAGTTTGCTGTGCCCTGACCATCTAAATCTCTGAGACTGGGACTACACTATGGTAGTACCCACATGAAGAGCATGATCTATTACCTCCATGGAAAAATAATGCTTTTATTTTCCTGTATCAAAGGGTTTAAAATATATCTTGCCGCCTTGAAAAAGCCCCAGGCCTGCACATCACGAGGTGGCGAAATACGTGTTGGCTGTGATTCTCTGGTAAAGAAAAAACAAGTATAAAATAACTCAATCATCAAATCTTCAGCCTATTTGTTACTTCTTTCTATTATATAAATTGATTTGTGATATTATTATTTACTCTAATTAGGCATTGCAGCCAAACACATTTTTTCAGAGCAAGCATTCCCTCCTCAAAGTTCAAGTGGATGGCTGACCGAAACGCAATACGGGACTTACTCTGACAGCCATGATTACCATCATGCAGCTTCCTCTGATATGCTGTGATCAGGTGTCTGGAAATTTATCAAGCATTAAATCACGCTCCCTGGATAAGCTGTGTCCCATTTCTGCCCTTCTGTGCCCATTTTTGGGTATGCTTATTCAGAAAGTCATTAATGCCTAACTAAGAGCCAGCCTGGTGTCACTGCACCTCAAGAAAAGAATAGTATCTCATTTACTCAAAATAAATTGGTGCAGAAAAGGTCTGGGCAAAGAGTTTTCTGCGCTCCCCGAAACACATGGGGTTTCGAAAAACTTCACTCAGCGAAGTAGAGCGGAGTTTTTTCCTTGTTTGCCAACGTTAGGTTGGTGAGCGCGAGCAAAGAAAATCCAATGCTCGAGCACCTCCCAGCGAGATTTCTCAAAGAGAGAGGTCGTGGATGGTTGCAACTGCTCGTGTTGAGAAACCATCTGTTCATGTTGAGGAAGCTGCTGCTCGAGTAGAACATCTACTCGAGTGGCATAAAGAAGCAGCGCCCTCTTGCTCTGCGCATGGTGCAGTTTGTGCTGATTGTCCAGCGCAGGACAAACACTCGGTGCTAAAAAATCAGCACAAATGGCGCAACCTAACACACTCCGCTGCTTGCGGAACTCCACATAGCGCAGTGGACTTTCTTCGTCACTTCGTGGAGTTCCGCTATGTGAAACTCCACAAACTCTGCCCAGGGCTAGTGCAGAACCAGTCTCACCAGAATTTATTTGCTCTAATACACAACTTCCAGCCATTACTAAGATCATGGAGAAAAAACAGAAAGCTGGATGTCCAATTTTCTTGAAGAATGTAACCTCCTAGATGAGATGCAAGCAGGGTTCTACTCAGAACCCAGCACTGAATCTGTTTGGCTAGCCATTCTGGACCAGCAACACCCATGGCAGGATGAAAGAAAATGCAGAGGAATTCTGGTTCAGGAACGCTCAGTGCCTATAAACATAGTTAATCATAACTTCTTGCTGAGGCATATCAAAGCTGCTGGGCTAGGCAGGGAGGTCCGTAAGTAGTTTGCTTCCAAAATCACTAATAGAGCACAACCTGTATCACTCCGGCCTACCATCTATGTTCTAGGGAAACCTCATTAACATGTGAAGTACCACAGGGCCTACCTTTGACCACCATCAGAATTAACATGCACATCAAGCCTCTGAGTGGCCTCATACACTCATTCAGGTTTGCATATTAGCTAACACAGACAATACACAACTGTTCCTTAAGTTGGGGCACCAGTCTTTCACTTTCATTTGACAGGTATGGAACTGCATTTTAGGCATCCAACAATAGATGTTCTGCAACTTTCCGCAAACAAATGATGAAACATTTGAGGTGCTAATTATTTTAGGAGACTTTACCATGTGGTCTTCACATTTTGGCCACTGCAATTTGGCATCCCTCCCATTTAACTGCAGGCTGTCAAGTACCTGGGTGTGATTTTCGATCAGAAACTGTCCTTCCTACCTCAGCTTCAGAAAGTCTGGGCCACAGGGAGTGCCGACTTAATCTCCTGAGAAATATCTTCCCTTTATCATATGACAAGTTAGGGCACGTGGTGGGATCTTGTGTTCTTTTCCACCTGAACTACTGTAATGTGATCTGCCAAGGCCTCTGGGCTCAAGCATCTCAAAGCTGCAAAGGATCCAGAATATGGCTGCTGACTCGCAAAAGGCCTCAGAAAACTCAAACAAACTTCCCAAGCCTGACACTGCCTGCAGTGGTGTCATCAGTGATGTCATTTGAGATGTCATTTGAGATGTCATCAGTGATGTCACCGACCATGTCATGAGTGATGTAATATGTGAGGTCATAAGCAGTGCATTGTGGGGATGCAAGTTATAGTTAGCTTAGGTAACTATAACTGCTGAATTTCACTGGTTTTAGGGACAGTTATAGTTAGTTGGACATTGCACTCGTACAAAACCCGTGAAATTCCCCCGTTATAGTTAGTTCAGCTAACTATAACTCGCGCCCCGCAATGCACTGCTGATGACGTCACATATTACATCACTCATGACATGGTCAGTGACATCACTGATGACATCACTGATGACATCTCAAATGACATCACTGATGACATCATCCAGTGACTGTGTGTTTCTGTAAAGTTTAAATATTTTTTATATATATAGGGAAAGGCGTATTGAAGAATGAGTGGGTGTATAAGTGTCTGTATGGATGATTTAGTAGGTGCGTGACTAATTCTATAAGTGAGTGATTAAACGTATCTTACTGAATGCATGGGTTAGTGACTAAACTGGGTGAATGTCTGTATCTGTCTGTTGCTGTGTAAGTGGCTGCATGGGTTTGTGAATAGCTACATGAGTGTCTATAAGAGTTATTGATTTGTTGTCTGAGTATCTGTATGGGTGCCTGAGTGTTTGTGTGGATGGGGTGTGTGCAACTGTGCATAGATGTGTGAGTGGGTGATTCACTGGGTGGATGGTTTCAAGAGTGCATCTGTGATAGACTGTATGGGTGGGTAAGTGTGTGTAAGAGTGTGTTAGTGAGTGAATGTATGTCCCAGTGGTACATGTGTGAGTAACTACATATGTGAAAGGCAGTATATATGTGTGTTGGAGTATATAAATAGCTATAAGCAGAGTGAGTGATTGTGATAGTGGCTGTATGGATGAGTGTGTGCTTGTATCAGTGATTGTATAAGAGCGTAACAATGTGCTAGTATTTGTATGATTAAGTGAGCTGGTGTGTGTATAACTGTATAGGTGAGTAAATGGCAGTGTGTTTAATTATTTGCATGACTGACTAGGTGTGTGAGTACCTCTATGGATGAGTGGCGGTGTTTGAGTGTCTATATAGGAGTAAGAGTGCATATGATAGTCCTGTATTGAGTGACCATAAGTATGAGTGACTGTACGGGTGAGTGAGTGGATGTGTGTGTGTAGACCTAAGAATCAGTGAGTGGGTATGTAGTTATTGGTGTTGGAGTGTCTATGGTTTTGCGAATGGCAGTCTGTAATTTAGATTGGGTGTATCAAAGGTTATATTAGGGTGTGAAGAGCTGCATCAGATTATCACGTGGATGATGTCATCAGTGATGTCATTTGAGATGTCATCAGTGATGTCATCAGTGATGTCACTGACCATGTCATGAGTGATGTAATATGTGACGTCATCAGCAGTGCATTACGGAGCGCGAGTTATAGTTAGCTGAACTAACTATAACGGGGAATTTCACGGGTTTTGTACGAGTGCAATGTCCAACTAACTATAACTGTCCCTAAAACCTATGGTTTTTTCAGTGAATTTCAAAGGTTTTTTAAATGCTAATTTGTAACTATAACGTCCCTAAAACCTATGGTTTTTCAGTGAATTTCAAAGGTTTTTTAAATGCTAATTTGTAACTATAACATGTCTGAAACCTACGGTTTTTTCAGTGAATTTCAAAGGTTTTGTAAATGACAATTTTTAAATGTATTAATTGTTATACACATTTTTTTCATACTGATTTCGAAATTTTTAGAAAACATTTTTTTTACATATTTTATTTTTTAAATTACATTGTAATTATATTATACATTACAAAAATACTTTCTCAGAATGAATTACTTTAGTTTAAATACTTTGCACATAGGCAATAGACTTTTAAGTACAGTAGTTACAGTTGTTGCAATGGGCAACACATTTTCAAACACAATGCAACATTCAGCTCAATGTGAATTTCTAGTTAAATGCAATTAGTTACTTTATGGATTACTTTTCTAACCACAGGACTGGATCCTAGATTCAGTCCTGGGACATCTCCTGTAAACAGTTGAGTAAAAGCGTTTTGGTTACAGTCGTGATTTTTAAGGAATATTATTGTACTTTAAAAGTTGACACTTAGAAACTTTTTCTCATAGAATGACCAATGTTATCCTATGGAAGGAAATTCACTTAGGAGGTAAAAACTGTTATCGTTACTTTTTGTTACTCAGTGTTGGATCCTGGATCCAGCACTGGTGCATCTCCTGTAAACAGTTGAAAGAATGCGTTTAAGTCATACAGGCGATTTTTAAGGAATATTTGTAGTTTGTGAAAATCGACACTTTGAAACTTTTCTGCTGAAAAGCAGACAAAGGATTCCTATGGAAGAAAATATAAGTTACTGGTAAGTACGGTTAAAATTACTTTTCAGGGTCAGTGCTGGGCTAAAAGATGCAGCACTGGGTTCTCTCCTGATAACAGGTGAGTAAATTGGAATTCGTACTTTGGTTGATTTTAGAGGAATATTATAAAGTTCCAAAACTCCACACTTAGAAGAATTTCCAAGTGAAACCAGTCAATGTTAGCCTATGAAGGAAATTCAAGTTACCGGTAAGTACGGTTAAAATTACTTTTCAGGATCAGTACTGGGCTGAAAGATGCAGCACTGAGGTCTCTCCTGATAACAGGTGAGTAAATCGGAATTCGTATTTCGGCTGATTTTAGAGGAATATTTTAAAGTTCCAAAACTCCACACTTGGAAACTTTTTCAGCAAAAAGCAGGCAATGATATCCTATGGAAGGAAATTCAAGTTACCGGTAAGTACGGTTAAAATTACTTTTGAGGATCAGTACTGGGCTGAAACATGCAGCACTGAGGTCTCTCCTGATAACAGGTGAGTAAATCGGAATTCGTATTTCGGCTGATTTTAGAGGAATATTTTAAAGTTCCAAAACTCCACACTTAGAAGAATTTCCAAGTGAAACCAGTCAATGTTAGCCTATGGAAGGAAATTCAAGTTACTGGTAAGTACGGTTAAAATTACTTTTCAGGACCAGTACTGGGCTGAAAGATGCAGCACTGAGGTCTCTCCTGATAACAGGTGAGTAAATCAGAATTCGGATTTCGGCTGATTTTAGAGGAATATTTGTATGTTTCAAAAATCAACACTTAGAAGAATTTCCAAGTGAAACCAGTCAATGTTAGCCTATGAAGGAAATTCAAGTTACCGGTAAGTACGGTTAAAATTACTTTTCAGGATCAGTACTGGGCTGAAAGATGCAGCACTGAGGTCTCTCCTGATAACAGGTGAGTAAATCGGAATTCGTATTTCGGCTGATTTTAGAGGAATATTTTAAAGTTCCAAAACTCCACACTTAGAAGAATTTCCAAGTGAAACCAGTCAATGTTAGCCTATGAAGGAAATTCAAGTTACCGGTAAGTACGGTTAAAATTACTTTTCAGGATCAGTACTGGGCTGAAAGATGCAGCACTGAGGTCTCTCCTGATAACAGGTGAGTAAATTGGAATTCGTATTTCGGCTGATTTTAGAGGAATATTTTAAAGTTCCAAAACTCCACACTTAGAAGAATTTCCAAGTGAAACCAGTCAATGTTAGCCTATGAAGGAAATTCAAGTTACCGGTAAGTACGGTTAAAATTACTTTTCAGGATCAGTACTGGGCTGAAAGATGCAGCACTGAGGTCTCTCCTGATAACAGGTGAGTAAATCGGAATTCGTATTTCGGCTGATTTTAGAGGAATATTTTAAAGCTCCAAAACTCCACACTTAGAAGAATTTCCAAGTGAAACCAGTCAATGTTAGCCTATGAAGGAAATTCAAGTTACCGGTAAGTACGGTTAAAATTACTTTTCAGGACCAGTACTGGGCTGAAAGATGCATCACTGAGGTCTCTCCTGATAACAGGTGAGTAAATCGGAATTCGTATTTCGGCTGATTTTACAGGAATATTTTAAAGTTCCAAAACTCCACACTTAGAAGAATTTCCAATTGAAACCAGTCAATGTTAGCCTATGGAAGGAAATTCAAGTTACTGGTAAGTACGGTTAAAATTACTTTTCAGGACCAGTACTGGGCTGAAAGATACAGCACTGAGGTCTCTCCTTATAACAGGTGAGTAAATCGGAATTCGTATTTCGGCTGATTTTAGAGGAATATTTGCACAATGGTGAAGGGAGGGGCGGGGCCTGAGGTGACATCTGTGCAAACGCGCCCGTGGCGCGTTTTAAGTTGGGGGATTAAGTCCCCTTGAATCCTGAGGGTCCCTAGGGGCCAACTAGCCCACCATGAACCTCCAATATGCGCCAGGGGCTGCCTTGCAGAGACGTGTAGAGAGGCCACACCCCTTTTACACCTCTCTGCAACGCAGCTCTGTGGCGCTTTCTGGATGTACCTGTTGGGCTAGTTGGCCCCCAGGGACCCTCAGGATTGAAGGGGATTTAATTCCCCATCTTAAAACGCGCCACGGGGCCTGTTTGCACACATGTCACCTGAAGCCCCGCCCCCCCCCTCCACCACTGTGCAAACGCGCCCCGCGGCGCGTTTAAAGTTGGGGGATTAAGTCCCCTTGAATCCTGAGGGTCCCCGGAGTCCAACTAGCCCACCATATACCTCCAAAAGCGCCACAGAGCTGCGTTGCAGAGAGGTGTAAAGGGGTGTGGCCTCTCTACACGTCTCTGCAAGGCAGCCCCTGGCGCATACTGGAGGTTCCTGGTGGGCTAGTTGGCCCCCAGGGACCCCCAGTATTCAAGGGGAATTTGTTCCCCTCTGCAAACGCGCCAGGGGCGCGTTTGCAGAGTGGTGAAGGAAGGGGGCGGGGCCTGCGGGCCCGATCGTTTTGGTTTTTTGTCCCCTGAAGGGGGCTGTGTGGCCCCCTTCCTTTTTTCTCTTTTTGGGCCCTGGGGACCCCATCCCCCAGGGCCTTACCCCTTTTTAAATTAAAAAAAAAAAAAAAACGGGAAGGGGCCGCGTGGCTCCCTTCCCTGGGCCTGTATTGGCCCGGGACCCCATCCCCGGGGCATGGCCTCTATATTTATTATTTTCTGGGGGGCAACGTGGCCCCCCTCCTCTGGCCATTTTAAGGCCCCGGGGACCCCATTCCCCGGGGCCGGCCTTTCCATTTTTTTTTAAACTTTTTTTTCTCTTTTTTGGAGAGGGGGCCGCGTGGCCCCCTCCCGAGCCACTACTTGCCCCGGGGACCCCATCCCCGGGGCTGGCCCTCTCCGTTCGGGACTGTGGGGGTCCCCAATCCCCCACAGTCCCGCCGGCTCCCACGTCCCTTGGGAGCCGGCATTGCTGTTCCACATGGGGAGCAGCTGACATGCTGCTCCCCATGTGGAAAAGCAATCGCTTTGGATATTGGAAGAGAGAGCAGGTTTCCTGCTCTCTCTTCCAATATCCAAAGCAGTTTGCTATGGCAGCAAACTACAGTGTCCCGGGGGTAGGCACCCCGGGACACTGCAGGAGCCGGCCCTGGGGGGTGGTGGTCCCCAGGGCCATCAAGGGCTCCAGGAGGGGGCCATGCGGCCCCCTCCCATTCAGTACACAGCCCCGGGGATGGTGGTGGTCCCGGGGCTCTGGGGTCCGTAACGGACCCCCATATTAAAATGTTTAGTGCCCCGGGAGGTGGCGGTCCCGGGCGTGTGGGGGGCTGGAGCCCCCACACTGGTTTTATTTTTAATTATAAAAGTCCCGGGAGGTGGTGGTCCCCGGGGCTGCGGAAGAGCTCAGAGCCCTCCCGCACCATTTTTCAAAAAGCCCCGGGGGTGGCGGTCCCGGGGCTTGGGGGCCTTTGAGGCCCCCACACATTAAATTATCCCCCCACCATGCCCCCGGGACTTGGGCCACCCGGGGGCCAATTAACATCGAAGCTTCGATTTTTTTTTCCCGGCAGGATTCGCGCACCCTGAGCGCATCCTGCCGATTTAAAAATTTTTTTTTATTTTTTTGCCCAGGGGGTCCGTGTGGGACCTTCTGAGCAAACCTAGGGGTCAGGGTGTTTCTACCCTGCCCTTTGTGCGCTTTGCGCACTTGTTTCTGTCCCTCGGTTCTACCGAGGGACAAAATGACTGCCAACATTTCCTGAATCGGAATGTTGACAGCCAGCTGACAGCCAATTAACATGCAGCTCGTGATCGGGACGGTGCGCGCAGGGTGCGCTGAGGGTACGCGGACCCTACTCGGCCATAGATATCACTAACTTTTACTTTTCATTTTCTCAGCAACTACTGAACGGATTTACACCATTTAACAAAAAGGGTTCTTTCTGAACCAAGAACTACCTCTTTGCCAAATTTGGTGTAATTCCGTTCAGCAGTTCGGGCTGTAGCCGTGTCTAAAGTTTCCTATGGAAAAGTGCATGGGGAAAACACGTTTTGGGACCCCCTTTTTTCTCGGCCCCCGCTTGACGAATCCCCCGAGACTTTCAGGGTAGGAGCGGACCGGAGCGGGCCACAAAGTTTGAAAATTTCGCGAAGATACGTCAACCGGCAAGAGAGTTATTTCAAATAGAATGTCGCGGATTTCCTATGGATAATAGGTTGTAACTATAACTATCTACTGGCGACCGCCAGTAGATAATATATATATATATATATATGTTCAAACAAACTCCCCCAGCTTTTGAAAAGCGCACTCTTGATGGACTGCACCATACGGTTTGCTCTGGCACAGACTCACACACTTGCTCCTCGGTTATTCAGACCTGACGCGTTTCAAGGCCCCTGCCTTTCATCAGAGGTCAACAGTAATAATGAACGCAGAGGAGAATTCTGGCCTTCTTTTATTTCAGTTCATTAATGTCACCGCCTATAGTAGGTTCTTTTGAAATTACGGTGCATTGTGGGAGAGATAGTCTCTTATCTGCCATAATGAAAATATCACCTTTAGTAGGTTCCTCGCACTTCATTCTTTTAACTTCTTTTTCTTACCCTGAGTGGGCCCTGGAGCAAGGTGAGAGTCGATTAAGCCGCAATCCTCCGAGCCGCATATCAGGTCCGGACCAGTTCCCACCATAATCGACTCTCACCTTGCTCCAGGGCCCACTCAGGGTACATCCATTTAATTGTAGAGGAGGCCGCAGGTGGGAACTGGTCCGGACCTGATATGCGGCTCGGAGGATTGCGGCTTAATCGACTCTCACCTTGCTCCAGGGCCCACTCAGGGTAAGAAAAAGAAGTTAAAAGAATGAAGTGCGAGGAACCTACTAAAGTTACAACCTATTTTCCATAGGAAATCCGCGACATTCTATTTGAAATAACTCTCTTGCCGGTTGACGTATCTTTGCAAAATTTTCAAACTTTGTGGGGCGCTCCGGTCCGCTCCTACCCTGAAAGTTTTGGGGTGATTCGTCAGCGGGGCCGAGAAAAAGGGGGGTCCCAAAACGCGTTTTCCCCATTCATTTTTCCATAGGAAACTTTAGACACGGCTACAGCCCGAACTGCTGAACGGAATTACACCAAATTTGGCAAAGAGGTAGTTCTTAGTTCAGAAAGAACCCTTTTGTTAAATGGTGTAAATCCGTTCAGTAGTTGCTGAGAAAATCAAAAGTAAAAGTACATATATATCTATGGGCACGGAGGATCCGCGCACCCTGAGCGCACCCTGCGCGCACCGTCCCGATCACGAGCTGCATGTTAATTGGCTGTCAGCTGGCTGTCAACATTCCGATTCAGGAAATGTTGGCAGCCATTTTGTCCTCGGTAGAACCGAGGGACAGAAGCAAGTGCGCAAAGCGCACAAAGGGGCAGGGTAGAAACACCCTGACCCCTAGGTCTGCTCAGGGGTCCCATAAGGACCCCTGGGCAGAAAAAAGCATTTATTTTTTAAATCGGCAGGATGCGCTCAGGGTGCGCGGATCCTGCCGATAAAAATAAAAATCGAAGCGCGCTCTCCCGTGCTTCGATTGTATTTTGCCCCCGGGTGGCCCAAGTCCCGGGGGCATGGTGGGGGTTAAATGTATGTATGGGGGCCTCAAAGGGCCCCCAAGCCCTGGGGACCACCACCCCCGGGGCTTTCATTTTAAAATGGTGCGGGAGGGCACTCGGCCCTCCCGCAGCCCCGGGACCACCACCTCCCAGGGCTTCTTTTTAAAAAAAAAAATTCCTGTGTGGGAGGG
Organism: Calotriton arnoldi; assembly: GCA_963921515.1. Lineage (NCBI taxonomy): Eukaryota > Metazoa > Chordata > Amphibia > Caudata > Salamandridae > Calotriton > Calotriton arnoldi. Next base: position 778,473 of record CAWUFW010009349.1, read on the forward strand.
CTTGAGCCCCCACACGCCCGAGGACCGCCACCTCCCGGGGCACTAAAAATTTAAAATGGGGTCCGTTTTGGACCCCCGAAGCCCGGGGACCACCACCTCCCCGGCGCTGTGCAATTTAAGGGGAGGGCCGCGCGGCCCCCTCCTGGAGCCCTTGATGGCCCTGGGGACCGCCACCCCCAGGGCCGGCTCCTGCAGTGTCCCGGGGTGCCTACCCCGGGACACTGCTGTTTGCAATGACAGGGACGGGAGCCTCGCGGCTCCCGTCCTGTCATTGCAAACTGCTTTGGATTTTGGAAGAGAGAGCAGGAAACCTGCTCTCTCTTCCAATATCTAAAGCAAATTGCTTTTCCACACGGGGAGCTGCATGTCAGCAGCTCCCCATGTGGAAAAGCAATGCCGGCTCTCGAAGGACGCGGGGAGCCGGCGGGACCGTGGGGGCATTGGGGCTCTCCTCACGGTCTCCATTATTATGTATAGGCCCCGGGGGATGGGGTCCCCGGGGAGAATATAAATTAGTGGTAGGAGCTATCAAAAATTTTACGGAGAAATAAGGAGTCGCGCACCCAGCGCGCCCGGGCACGTATTTGACGTCACGCGGGGCCTGCCACCGCGCAAGCGTCGTGTATGGTAATTCGTATGTGTCGCGTATAAGCCGGAGCAGGAATCGCGTACCGGTCGCTTAGGAAACGCGTACACACGCAATATACGTATGTTACGGGTCTAGAAACACGCACCGGTCGCATACCATACGCGGATCCTTTACGACTTCCTTAAATAGGTGGCTGGGGTACGCGTATGCGCCGCGTTCAGTACGCTTTCGGTGCGCGATTCCAAAAAACAATTTTTAAAAAAAATTAAACAATACAAATATCTTAAAATAAAAATATAACAGAAAAAAATTATACTATATTTTACTTTTTAATTTATAAAAATTTTTTTTTGCAAAATACACAATAATATACAATATTGTTTAATAAATAATATATTTACAAATAAATATAAAAAACTAAAGAAATTCAGTACAAGAAACATAACTATAACTATTATGACACTTAAATATTAGCTTTTGAAAAACCTTTGAAATTCACTGAAAAAACCATAGGTTTCAGACACGTTATAGTTAGAAATTAGCATTTAAAAAACCTTTGAAATTCACTGAAAAAACCATAGGTTTTAGGGACAGTTATAGTTAGTTGGACATTTCACTCGTACAAAACCCGTGAAATTCCCCTGTTATAGTTAGTTCAGCTAACTATAACTCGCGCCCCCGCAATGCACTGCTGATGACGTCACATATTACATCACTCATGACATGGTCAGTGACATCACTGATGACATCTCAAATGACATCATTCATGTGATATTTTCATGCATCTTCTCACACCCTAATATAACTTTTGATACACCCACTCTAAGTTACAGACTGCCATTCTCAAAACCATAGACACTCCAACACCAAAAACTACATACCCACTCACTGATTCTTAGGTCTACACACACATCCACTCACTCACCTGTACAGTCACTCATACTTACAGTCACTCAGTACAGGACTATCATATGCACTCATACACCTATATAAACACTCACACACCGCCACTCATCCATAGAGGTACTCACACACCTAGTCAGTCATGCAAAAAATTAATCACACACCCATTTACTCACCTATACAGTTATACACACACCAGGTCAGTTACTCATACAAATATACTAGCACATTCTTACGCTCTTATACAATAACTGATACAAGCACACACGAATTCATACAGCCACTCTCACAATCACACACTCTCACGTATACCCTTTTAAATACTCTAACACACATATATACTACCTTTCACATATGTAGTTACTCACACATGTACCACTGGGACATACATTCACTCACTAACACACTCTTACACACACTTACCCACCCATACAGTCTATCACAGATACACTCTTGAAACCATCCACCCAGTGAATCACCCACTCACACATCTATGCACAGTCGCACACATCCCATCCACACAAACACTCAGGCACCCATACAGATACTCAGACAACAAATCTATAACTCTTATAGACACTCATGTAGCTATTCACAAACCCATGCAGCCACTTACACAGCAACAGACAGACGGATACAGACATTGACACAGTTTAGTCAGTAACCCATGCATTCAGTAAGACACCTTTAATCACTCACTTATAGAATTAGTCACGCACTTACTAAATCATCCATACAGATACTTATACACCCACTCATTCTTCAATACGCCTTTCCCTATATATATAAAAAATATTTAAACTTTATAGAAACACACAGTCACTGGATGATGTCATCAGTGATGTCATTTGAGATGTCATCAGTGATGTCATCAGTGATGTCACTGACCATGTCATGAGTGATGTAATATGTGACGTCATCAGCAGTGCATTGCGGGGGCGTGAGTTATAGTTAGCTGAACTAACTATAACAGGGGAATTTCACGGGTTTTGTACGAGTGAAATGTCCAACTAACTATAACTGTCCCTAAAACCTATGGTTTTTTCAGTGAATATATATATATATATATATATATATATATATATATCTACTGGCGGTCGCCAGTAGATAGTTATAGTTACAACCTATTATCCATAGGAAATCCGCGACATTCTATTTGAAATAACTCTCTTGCCGGTTGACGTATCTTCGCAAAATTTTCAAACTTTGTGGCCCGCTCCGGTCCGCTCCTACCCTGAAAGTCTCGGGGGATTCGTCAAGCGGGGGCCGAGAAAAAGGGGGGTCCCAAAACGCGTTTTCCCCATGCAATTTTCCATAGGAAACTTTAGACACGGCTACAGCCCGAACTGCTGAACGGAATTACACCAAATTTGGCAAAGAGGTAGTTCTTGGTTCAGAAAGAACCCTTTTTGTTAAATGGTGTAAATCCGTTCAGTAGTTGCTGAGAAAATCAAAAGTAAAAAGATAGTGATATCTATGGCCGCGTCGGATTCGCGCACCCTCCCGATCACGAGCTGCATGCTAATTGGCTGTCAACACTCCAAATCAGGAAGTGTTGGCAGCCATTTTGTCCCTCGGTAGAACCGAGGGACAGAAACAAGTGCGCAAAGCGCACAAAGGGGGCAGGGTAGAAACACCCTGACCCCTAGGTTTGCTCAGGGGTCCCACAAGGACCCCTGAGCAAAAAAAAAAATTTTTTTTAAATCGGCAGGATGCGCTCAGGGTGTGCGAATCCTGCCAAAATCGAGCGCGGTCTCCGCGCTCGATTGTATTTTGCCCCGGGTGGCCCAAGTCCCGGGGACATGGTGGGGGGTTAATTTTATGTGTGGGGGCCTCAAAGGGCCCCCAAGCCCCGGGGACCGCCACCCCCGGGGCTTTATTGAAAAATGGTGCGGGAGGGCTCTTCTGCCCTCACGCAGCCCCGGGGACCGCCACCCCCCGGGGCTTCTTCTTTTAATTTAAATAAGGTGTGTGGGGGCTCCAGCCCCCCACACGCCCGGGACCACCACCTCCCCAAGGCTGTGCAATTTAAGGGAGGGGGCCGCGCGGCCCCCTCCTGGAGCCTGTGGTGGCCCTGGGGACCGCCACCCCCAGGGCAGGCTCCTGCAGTGTCCCGGGTGCCTACCCCCGGGACACTGCTGTTTGCAATGACAGGACGGGAGCCTCGCGGCTCCCGTCCTGTCATTGCAAACTGCTTTGGATATTGGAAGAGAGAGCAGGAAACCTGCTCTCTCTTCCAATATCCAAAGCTGATTGCTTTCCACATGGGGAGCAGCATGTTAGCTGCTCCCCATGTGTAAAAGCAATGCCGGCTCCCGTAGGACACGGTGCGTTTGCAGAGGGGGAACGAATTCCCCTTGAATACTGGGGGTCCCTGGGGGCCAACTAGCCCACCAGGAACCTCCAGTATGCACCAGGGGCTGCCTTGCAGAGAGGTGTACAGAGGCCACGCCCCTTTTACACCTCTCTGCAACGCAGCTCTGTGGCGCTTTTGAGGTATATGGTGGGCTAGTTGGACTCCGGGGACCCTCAGGATTCAAGGGACTTAATCCCCCAACTTAAAACGCGCCACGGGCGTGTTTGCACAGTGGTGAAGGGAGGGGGCGGGGCTTCAGGTGACATGTGTGCAAACAGGCCCCGTGGCGCGTTTTAAGATGGGAATTAAATCCCCTTCAATCCTGAGGGTCCCTGAGGGCCAACTAGCCCAACAGGTACATCCAGAAAGCACCACAGAGCTGCGTTGCAGAGAGGTGTAAAAGGGTGTGGCCTCTCTACACGTCTCTGCAACGCAGCCCCATGCGCATATTGGAGGTTCCTGGTGGGCTAGTTGGCCCCTAGGGACCCTCAGGATTCAAGGGGACTTAATCCCCCAACTTAAAACGCGCCACGGGGCGCGTTTGCACAGATGTCACCTCAGGCCCCGCCCCTTCCTTCACCATTGTGCAAATATTCTTCTAAAATCATCCGAAATACGAATTCCGATTTACTCACCTGTTATAAGGAGAGACCTCAGTGCTGCATCTTTCAGCCCAGTACTGGTCCTGAAAAGTAATTTTAACCGTACTTACCAGTAACTTGAATTTCCTTCCATAGGATATCATTGCCTGCTTTTTGCTGAAAAAGTTTCTAAGTGTTGATTTTTGAAACATACAAATATTCCTCTAAAATCAGCCGAAATACGAATTCCGATTTACTCACCTGTTATAAGGAGAGACCTCAGTGCTGTATCTTTCAGCCCAGTACTGGTCCTGAAAAGTAATTTTAACCGTACTTACCAGTAACTTGAATTTCCTTCCATAGGATATCATTGCCTGCTTTTTGCTGAAAAAGTTTCTAAGTGTTGATTTTTGAAACATACAAATATTCCTCTAAAATCAGCCGAAATACGAATTCCGATTTACTCACCTGTTATAAGGAGAGACCTCAGTGCTGTATCTTTCAGCCCAGTACTGGTCCTGAAAAGTAATTTTAACCGTACTTACCAGTAACTTGAATTTCCTTCCATAGGATATCATTGCCTGCTTTTTGCTGAAAAAGTTTCTAAGTGTTGATTTTTGAAACATACAAATATTCCTCTAAAATCAGCCGAAATACGAATTCCGATTTACTCACCTGTTATCAGGAGAGACCTCAGTGCTGTATCTTTCAGCCCAGTACTGGTCCTGAAAAGTAATTTTAACCGTACTTACTAGTAACTTGAATTTCCTTGCATAGGATATCATTGCCTGCTTTTTGCTGAAAAAGTTTCTAAGTGTTGATTTTTGAAACATACAAATATTCCTCTAAAATCAGCCGAAATACGAATTCTGATTTACTCACCTGTTATCAGGAGAGACCTCAGTGCTGTATCTTTCAGCCCAGTACTGGTCCTGAAAAGTAATTTTAACCGTACTTACCAGTAACTTGAATTTCCTTCCATAGGCTAACATTGACTGGTTTCACTTGGAAATTCTTCTAAGTGTGGAGTTTTGGAACTTTAAAATATTCATCTAAAATCAGCCAAAATACGAATTCCGATTTACTCACCTGTTATAAGGAGAGACCTCAGTGCTGTATCTTTCAGCCCAGTACTGGTCCTGAAAAGTAATTTTAACCGTACTTACCAGTAACTTGAATTTCCTTCCATAGGCTAACATTGACTGGTTTCACTTGGAAATTCTTCTAAGTGTGGAGTTTTGGAACTTTAAAATATTCATCTAAAATCAGCCGAAATACGAATTCCGATTTACTCACCTGTTATCAGGAGAGACCTCAGTGCTGCATCTTTCAGCCCAGTACTAATCCTGAAAAGTAATTTTAACCGTACTTACCAGTAACTTGAATTTCCTTCCATAGGATATCATTGCCTGCTTTTTGCTGAAAAAGTTTCTGTGTTGATTTTTGAAACATACAAATATTCCTCTAAAATCAGCCGAAATCCGAATTCCGACTTACTCACCTGTTATCAGGAGAAAACCCAGTGCTGCACCTTTTAGCCCAGCACTGACCCTGAAAAGTAATTCTAACCGTACTTACCAGTAACTTGAATTTCCTTCCATAGGCTAACATTGACTGGTTTCACTTGGAAATTCTTCTAAGTGTGGAGTTTTGGAACTTTAAAATATTCCTCTAAAATCAGCCGAAATACGAATTCCGATTTACTCACCTGTTATCAGGAGAGAACCCAGTGCTGCATCTTTTAGCCCAGCACTGACCCTGAAAAGTAATTTTAACCGTACTTACCAGTAACTTATATTTTCTTCCATAGGAATCCATTGTCTGGTTTTCAGCAAAAAGTTTCAAAGTGTTGATTTTTACAAACTACAAATATTCCTTAAAAATCGCCTGTATGAGTTAAACGCATTCTTTCAACTGTTTACAGGAGATGCACCAGTGCTGGATCCAGGATCCAACACTGAGTAAGAAAAAGTAACGATAACAGTTTTTACCTGCTAAGTGAATTTCCTTCCATAGGATAACATTGGTGACTATATGAGAAAAAGTTTCTAAGTGTCAACTTTTAAAATACAATAATATTCCTTAAAAATCAGTACTGTAACCAAAACGCTTTTACTCAATTGTTTACAGGAGATGTCCCAGGACTGAATCTAGGATCCAGTCCTGTGGTTAGAAAAGTAATCCATAAAGTAACTAATTGCATTTAACTAGAAATTCACATTGAGCTGAATGTTGTATTGTGTTTGAAAATGTGTTGCCCATTGCAACAACTGTAACTACTGTACTTAAAAGTCTATTGCCTATGTGCAAAGTATTTAAACTAAAGTAATTCATTCTGAGAAAGTATTTTTGTAATGTAATGTATAATGTAATTACAATGTAATTTAAAAAATAAAATATGTAAAAAAAAATTGTTTCTAAAAATGTAGTAAATCAGTATGAAAAAAATTAATATAACAATTAATACATTTAAAAATTGTCATTTACAAAACCTTTGAAATTCACTGAAAAAACCGTAGGTTTCAGGCACGTTATAGTTAGAAATTAGCATTTTAAAAACCTTTGAAATTCACTGAAAAAACCATAGGTTTCAGACACGTTATAGTTACAAATTAGCATTTAAAAAACCTTTGAAATTCACTGAAAAAACCATAGGTTTTAGGGACAGTTATAGTTACTTGGACATTGCACTCGTAAAAACCTGTGAAATTCCCCCGTTATAGTTAGTTCAGCTAACTATAACTCGCGCCCGCAATGCACTCCTGATGACGTCACATATTACATCACTCATGACATGGTCAGTGACATCACTGATGACATCACTGATGACATCTCAAATGACATCACTGATGACATCATCCACATGATAATCTGATGCACCTCCTCACACCCTAATATAACCTTTGATACACCCACTCTAAATTACAGACTGCCATTCGCAAAACCATAGACACTCCAACACCAATAACTACATACCCACTCACTGATTCTTAGGTCTACACACACACATCCACTCACTCACCCGTACAGTCACTCATACTTATGGTCACTCAGTACAGGACTATCATATGCACTCTTACTCCTATATAGACACTCAAACACCGCCACTCATCCATAGAGGTACTCACACACCTAGTCAGTCATGCAAATAATTAAACACACTGCCATTTACTCACCTATACAGTTATACACACACCAGCTCACTTAATCATACAAATACTAGCACATTGTTACGCTCTTATACAATCACTGATACAAGCACACACTCATCCATACAGCCACTCTCACAATAACACACTCTCACTTATAGCCATTTAAATACTCTAACACACATATATACTGCCTTTCACATATGTAGTTACTCACACATGTACCACTGGGACATACATTCACTCACTAACACACTGTTACACACACTTACCCACCCATACAGTCTATCACAGATGCACTCTTGAAACCATCCACCCAGTGAATCACCCACTCACACATCTATGCACAGTCGCACACACCCCATCCACACAAACACTCAGGCACCCATACAGATACTCAGACAACAAATCAATAACTCTTATAGACACTCATGTAGTTATTCACAAACCCATGCAGCCACTTACACAGCAACAGACAGATACAGACATTCACCCAGTTTAGTCACTAACCCATGCATTCAGTAAGATACGTTTAATCACTCACTTATAGAATTAGTCACGCACCTACTAAATCATCCATACACACACTTATACACCCACTCATTCTTTAATACGCCTTTCCCTATATATATTAAAAATATTTAAACTTTACAGAAACACACAGTCACTGGATGATGTCATCAGTGATGTCATTTGAGATGTCATCAGTGATGTCATCAGTGATGTCACTGACCATGTCATGAGTGATGTAATATGTGACGTCATCAGCAGTGCATTGCGGGGGCGCGAGTTATAGTTAGCTGAACTAACTATAACGGGGGAATTTCACGGGTTTTTTACGAGTGCAATGTCCAAGTAACTATAACTGTCCCTAAAACCTATGGTTTTTTCAGTGAATATATATATATATATATATATCGGCGATATATCTATATATCTATATTATCTACTGGCGGTCGCCAGTAGATAGTTATAGTTACAACCTATTATCCATAGGAAATCCGCGACATTCTATTTGAAATAACTCTCTTGCCGGTTGACGTATCTTCGCAAAATTGTCAAACTTTGTGGCCTGCTCCGGTCCGCTCCTACCCTGAAAGTCTCGGGGGATTCGTCAAGCGGGGGCCGAGAAAAAGGGGGTCCCAAAACGCGTTTTCCCCATGCATTTTTCCATAGGAAACTTTAGACACGGCTACAGCCCGAACTGCTGAACGGAATTACACCAAATTTGGCAAAGAGGTAGTTCTTGGTTCAGAAAGAACCCTTTTGTTAAATGGTGTAAATCCGTTCAGTAGTTGCTGAGAAAATGAAAAGTAAAAAGATAGTGATATCTAGGGCCGCGGATCCTCCCGAGCACGAGCTTTATGTTAATTGGCTGTCAACACTCCAAACCAGGAAGTGTTGGCAGCCATTTTGTCCCTCGGTAGAACCGAGGGACAGAAACAAGTGCGCAAAGCGCACAAAGGGGGCAGGGTAGAAACACCCTGACCCCTAGGTCTGCTCAGGGGTCCCACAAGGACCCCCTGGGCAAAAATTTTTTTTTTTTTTTAAATTGGCAGGATGCGCTTAGGGAGCGCGAACCCTGCCGAAAAAAAAAATCGAAGCGCGGTCTCCCGCGCTTCGATGTTAGTTGGCCCCGGGTGGGCCAAGTCCCGGGGGCATGCTGGGGGGTTAATTTTATGTGTGGGGGCCTCTAAGGGCCCCCAAGCCCGGGGACCACCACCCCCGGGGCCTTATGTATAATGGTGCGGGAGGGCTCTGAGCCCTCCCGCAGCCCCGGGACCACCACCTCCCCGGGGCTTCTTTTTTAAATTAAAAACCTGTGTGGGGGGCTCCAGCCCCACACGCCCGGGGACCACCACCTCCCGGGGCACTAAGAAAAATTAAAATGGGGGTCCGTTTTGGACCCCCAAGCCCCGGGGACCACCACCTCCCGGGGCTTTCGAAATGTAGGGAGGGGGCCGCGCGGCCCCCTCCTGGAGCCTGTGGTGGCCCTGGGGACCGCCACCCCCAGGGCCGGCTCCTGCAGTGTCCCGGGTGCCTACCCCCGGGACACTGTAGTTTGCAATGACAGGACGGGAGCCTCGCGGCTCCCGTCCTGTCATTGCAAACTTGCTTTGGATATTGGAAGAGAGGCAGGAAACCTGCTCTCTCTTCCAATATCCAAAGCCGATGCTTTCCACATGGGGAGCAGCATGTTAGCTGCTCCCCATGTGTAAGCTATGCCGGCTCCCGTAGGACACGGGGAGCCGGCGGGACTGTGGGGGTTTGGGGACCCCCACAGTCCCCAACGAGAGGCCAGGCCCCGGGGGATGGGGTCCCCGGGGCCATAAGAGGCCACGGAGGGGCCACGCAGCCCCCTCCCCAAAGTAACAAAAAAAAAAAAAAAAAAGTGCAAGGCCGGCCCCGGGGATGGGGTCCCCGGGGCCTTAAATGGCCTGAGGAGGGGGCCACGCAGCCCCCTCCAAATAAAAAAAAAGAGGCCATGCCCCGGGGATGGGGTCCCCGGGGCCAATAGAGGCCCAGGGAAGGGGGGCCACGCGGCCCCCTTCCCGTTTTTTTTATTTTATTTTAATTTAAAAAAAGGGGTAAGGCCCTGGGGGATGGGGTCCCCAGGGCCTAAAAATAGGAAAAAGGAAGGGGGCCACACAGCCCCCTTCAGGAAAAAAAAAAAACGATCGGGCCCGTAGGCCCCGCCCCCTTCCTTCACCGCTCTGCAAACGCGCCCCCTGGTGCGTTTGCAGAGAAGGACAATTCCCCTTGAATACTGGGGGTCCCTGGGGCCAACTAGCCCACCAGGAACCTCTAGTATGCGCCAGGGGCTGCCTTGCAGAGAGGTGTACAGAGGCCATGCCCCTTTTACACCTCTCTGCAACGCAGCTCTTTGGCGCTTTTGGAGGTATATGGTGGGCTAGATGCACCCCAGGGACCCTCAGGATTCAAGGGGAGTTAATCCCCCGACTTAAAACGCGCCACGGGCGCGTTTGCACAGTGGTGAAGGGAGGGGCGGGGCTTCAGGTGACATGTGTGCAAACAGGCCCCGTGGCGCGTTTTAAGATGGGGAATTAAATCCTCTTCAATCCTGAGGGTCCCTGAGGGCCAACTAGCCCAACAGGTACGTCCAGAAGGCGCCACAGAGCTGCGTTGCAGAGAGGTGTAAAAGGGGTGTGGCCTCTGTACATGTCTCTGCAACGCAGGCCCCTGGCGCATACTGGAGGTTCCTGGTGGGCTAGTTGGCCCGTAGGGACCCTCATGATTCAAGGGGACTTAATCCCCCAACTTAAAACGCGCCACGGGCGCGTTTGCACAGATGTCACCTCAGGCCCCGCCCCCTCCCTTCACCATTGTGCAAATATTCCTCTAAAATCAGCCGAAATACGAATTCTGATTTACTCACCTGTTATCAGGAGAGACCTCAGTGCTGCATCTTTCAGCCCAGTACTGGTCCTGAAAAGTAATTTTAACCGTACTTACCAGTAACTTGAATTTCCTTCATAGGCTAACATTGACTGGTTTCACTTGGAAATTCTTCTAAGTGTGGAGTTTTGGAACTTTAAAATATTCCTCTAAAATCAGCCGAAATCCGAATTCCGATTTACTCACCTGTTATCAGGAGAGACCTCAGTGCTGCATCTTTCAGCCCAGTACTGGTCCTGAAAAGTAATTTTAACCGTACTTACCAGTAACTTGAATTTCCTTCCATAGGATATCATTGTCTGGTTTTCAGCAGAAAAGTTTCAAAGTGTTGATTTTCACAAACTACAAATATTCCTAAAAAATCGCCTGTATGACTTAAACGCATTCTTTCAACTGTTTACAGGAAATGCACCAGTGCTGGATCCAGGATCCAACACTGAGTAAGAAAAATAACGATAACAGTTTTTAACTTCTAAGTGAATTTCCTTCCATAGGATAACATTGGTGATTCTATGAGAAAAAGTTTCTAAGTGTGAACTTTTAAAGTACAATAATATTCCTTAAAAATCACGACTGTAACCAAAACGCTTTTACTCAACTGTTTACAGGAGATGTCCCAGGACTGAATCTAGGATCCAGTAATGTGGTTAGAAAAGTAATCCATAAAGTAACTAATTGCATTTAACTAGAAATTCACATTGAGCTGAATGTTGCATTGTGTTTGAAAATGTGTTGCCCATTGCAACAACTGTAACTACTGTACTTAAAAGTCTATTGCCTATGTGCAAAGTAATTAAACTAAAGTAATTCATTCTGAGAAAGTATTTTTGTAATGTAATGTATAATGTAATTACAATGTAATTTAAAAAATAAAATATGTAAAAAAATTGTTTCTAAAAAATTTGGAAATCAGTATGAAAAAAATTTATATAACAATTAATACATTTAAAAATTGTCATTTACAAAACCTTTGAAATTCACTGAAAAAACTGTAGGTTTCAGACATGTTATAGTTACAAATTAGCATTTAAAAAACCTTTGAAATTCACTGAAAAAACCATAGGTTTCAGGGACGTTATAGTTACAAATTAGCATTTAAAAAACCTTTGAAATTCACTGAAAAAACCATAGGTTTCAGGGACGTTATAGTTACAAATTAGCATTTAAAAACCTTTGAAATTCACTGAAAAAACCATAGGTTTTAGGGACAGTTATAGTTAGTTGGACATTGCACTCGTACAAAACCCGTGAAATTCCCCGTTATAGTTAGTCCAGCTAACTATAACTCGCGCCCGCAATGCACTGCTGATGACGTCACATATTACATCACTCATGACATGGTCAGTGACATCACTGATGACATCACTGATGACATCTCAAATGACATCACTGATGACATCATCCACGTGATAATCTGATGCACCTCCTCACACCCTAATATAACCTTTGATACACCCACTCTAAATTACAGACTGCCATTCGCAAAACCATAGACACTCCAACACCAATAACTACATACCCACTCACTGATTCTTAGGTCTACGCACACATCCACTCACTCACCCGTACAGTCACTCATACTTACGGTCACTCAGTACAGGACTATCATATGCACTCATACTCCTATATAGACACTCAAACACCGCCACTCATCCATAGAGGTACTCACACACCTAGTCAGTCATGCAAATAATTAAACACACTACCATTTACTCACCTATACAGTTATACACACACCAGCTCACTTACTCATACAAATAGTAGCACAATCTTACGCTCTTATACAATCACTGATACAAGCACACACTCATCCATACAGCCACTATCACAATCACTCACTCTCGCTTATAGCTATTTATATACTCCAACACACATATATACTGCCTTTCACATATGTAGTTACTCACACATGTACCACTGGGACATACATTCACTCACTAACACACTCTTACACACACTTACCCACCCATACAGTCTATCACAGTTGCACTCTTGAAACCATCCACCCAGTGAATCACCCACTCACACATCTATGCACAGAGTTGCACACACCCCTCCCACACAAACACTCAGGCACCCATACAGATACTCAGACAAGCATTCAATAACTCATATAGACACTCATGTAGCTATTCACAAACACATGCAGCCACTTACACAGCAACAGACAGACGGATACAGACATTCACCCAGTTTAGTCACTAACCCATGCATTCAGTAAGATACGTTAAATCACTCACTTATAGAGTCAGTCACGCACCTACTAAATCATCCATACAGACACTTACACACCCACTCATTCTTCAATACGTCTTTTCCTATATATATTAAAAATATTTAAACTTTACAGAAACACACAGTCACTGGATGATGTCATCAGTGATGTCATCAGTGATGTCATTTGAGATGTCATCAGTGATGTCATCAGTGATGTCACTGACCATGTCATGAGTGATGTAATATGTGACGTCATCAGCAGTGCATTGCGGGGGCGCGAGTTATAGTTAGCTGGACTAACTATAACGGGGGAATTTCACGGGTTTTGTACGAGTGCAATGTCCAACTAACTATAACTGTCCCTAAAACCTATGGTTTTTTCAGTGAATATATATATATATATATATATTCAGAAACACAAAGGATGCCGCACTCCAGAGATTGGTTTCAGAGTTGCTTTATTTTCACCACGACTGGTGGTAGTGGTGGTGAAAATAAAGCAACTCTGAAACCGGTCTTGGAGTGCGGCATCCTTTGTGTTTCTGAATTTAAATATCGGGTAAGGATTCTAACCGTTGCTGCCTGCACCAGGTTTTGAGCGCTCTGACATTGGGAATTAATTGTTATATATATATATAAATATTTGTTTACAGAGATATTTCTCAGTGCTGAAATTATGAGACTGTGAAAGAACTATAATGAGTCTCTTTGAAGTTACCTGAAAGGCAGTAAAGTGTGGTACTGCTGCAGAGTACAAAAAAATTCTGCTAGATAGAGATATCTGACTTTTGTGTAGTGGCAGTTTTGACGCCATAAAGGGTATGCTGAAACGAACAGATCGGTATTATGTAGACAGCTAAGTGGATTAGTAAAGCCACAAAGTAGAAACACTTTGTAACAGACTAAGGGGCCGATTCCGATTCGGGCCGGAAATCTCTCCGACCGAGCCGGACCCGGAGAGATTTCCGACCGAATCGGACCCGTGCAGCCCGACCGAACGAGTACGATGCGCACGTATGCCATCGGACTCGAGTCGGTCGGACTCCCATTGAAGTCAATGGGAGCCTGTCGTGCAACGCGTACACGGGCTCCCATTGTCTCAATGGGTGCGATGCGGACAAGTGCGCCCCCTACAGCGTGTACGCGGCGAAGCGATTCGCGCCGTACACGCACAGGTAGGGGGGACCCATGGGTCCCCCTGTGTGC